>CAXDIV010000097.1:287107-759801 GCA_963989385.1 Ctena decussata
AAACATTTTTTTTTTCAGTTACTGTTTTTATTCTGTTATAACTTATAGGACAATTTATTTGGTTTTAAAACAGATTACTCATCCAAAATTAATGGAAATATGTAAATCAGTTTTGTATAATTCAGCAATTAAATGAGGGCTTCTCACTCCCAAAACAATCCCAAAGGTCTGAATCCATGTTACAAGATAGATCTAGATCTTTGATATTGTTTTAGACGGGAAACACCCATCTTATAACTGGATAAATGTGGTAACCTATTTTAAGTTTACTAGTTATTGTTTGATTTTGCTCATTATTGTTACCATACACCAGTTTCAGAATTGGGGTCAGTTCACAAAGGCAAGGATTTGCTCATCTAGGAGCAAGAGTTCAGATTTGGAAAAGCTATGTCCTCCAGGGAAGCAAACAGGAAGTCACTAAAGTTGTTTCCCTTGGTAAGAAGGGCAGAAACTAGGGACTTGTACCCATACAGGTTAATTATGGTTATATTGTAGCTGTGAAGTGGGAGCTTCAGTTCTATTAAGTATTAAAGCATTTTTTAAAATAAGTTTTTAATTCTTAATAAAATGTTAAAAGTCAATAAAAGCATTCTGTTGTTTATATATTTCTATCCAGCTGAACAAAGTGAATGAAGACATAGTGTTTTTATACCCCGCCACACTTTAGTGGCGGGGTATTATGTTATACCTTTCGGTGTCCGTCCGTCCGTCCGTCCGTCCGTCCGTGCTCACCATTTCCGATCGATAACTTGAGTATTTATTCACGGAATTTTTTCAAATTTTGCATACATATTGTTATCGGCGATGAGTGGTATGGGATTGTTAATGGGCAAAATCCGTCCATTTTTAACGGAGTTACTGCCCTTTTTCGTATTGGAAAAATGGTTTCTGGCCTGTTATTCCTTTACTGTTCATGATATCTGAATGAAACTTCACAGATATGTTGCACATCAAAGGTTACATATTGTGACTAAGGACCGTCACTCTGACCTTCCCAGTTTGTGAGTTATCCGCCCTTGATAGGTCTGAAAAAAGCTTTTTGACCTATTGTTCCTTTACTATAAACTTCACAGATATGTTTCACATCAAAGGTAACATATTGTGACTAAGAACCGTCACTCTTACCTTTCCCGTTTGTGAGTTATCCGCCCTTGATTGAATTAAAAAATGTTTTTTACCCGTAGTTCCATTACTATGTGGAATATTTAAATGAAACTTTACAGATATGTTTCACATCAAAGGTTACATACTGTGACAAAGAACCATCACTCTTACCTTTCCAGTTCATGAGTTATCTGCCCTTGATAGGTCTGAAAAATGGTTTTTGACCTGTAGTTCCCTTTCTATATGGAATATCTGAATAAAACTTCACAGATATGTTTCACATCAAAGGCTTCATATAGTGACTAGGAACTGTCACTCTGATCTTTCCGGTTTGTGAGTTATCCGCCCTTGATTGATCTGAAAAACGTTTTTTTATCTGTAGTTCCTTTACTATATGGAATATCTGAACGAAACTTCATAGGTATGTTTCACATCAAAGGTTACATATTGTGACAAAGAACCATCACTTTTACCTTTCCAGTTAATGAGAATTCCCCCTTGATAGATCTGAAAAATGTGTTTTGACTTGTAGTTGCTATACTATATGGAATATCTGAATGAAACTTCACTTATATGTTTAACACCATAGAATAGGAAACAGAGTCTCTCAGCTCAAAGAAATGCTTTACAGCCTGATCTAAATCTACACTGGTCAGAATGCTCCACGTTGTTGGGTGGTTTATATTAATATTTATTTACAGTAAGGACATCATATCTCTGTCTATCTCAGTTCCGTGGCTCTTTAGCTATTATATATCTCAAAAAACAAGTTAGGATGCACAGCAGTGGCGGGGTATCATGCAGTGCCTGCGGTGCTTTTATTAATTTTTAACCCTTAAAATGCCCAAAATGACAAATGTTTGAATTTGCAGTGTAGATCCAGATGAGGTGGCTCATAATGAGCCACCTCATCTTGATCTACACTGTTTGCCCTATAGTCTTTGAATTCTCAATATGATATAGCTTGGACAAATTTTTTTTTTGAAATTTCTGCAGACGTAAATTTTATCGTCTGCTTTTGGGCGCATTAAGGGTTAACTCACCCAAGCACAAAGCTATTGTGATAAGGCACTGGCTGTAGTCAGAGGCGTAGCTAGGAGGAGGCCTGGAGGTATACTACAGGCTTCAACACTCCCTCTGTGTGGAGGTGAATAGGTACACCTTCAAGGGAGGCAACTGCATTTTTGCCTCCTTATTGAGGGTCAATTCTTATAGGAAAGAATTTACTTCTTCGGGCACAAAGTCTTTCCTTTTAAAGTAAACCCAATTTTAGCTTCTTTATCCAAGGAAGCAAAAACGCTAATAACAAAGTTTTCCCTTTGTGAAAATGGTGGAAGAACACTAACCTCTACCCTCACAAGGCCGTCGGACCTTGATCCCATTTTCAAGGTCAGAAAAAAGTAAAAAAAAAAGAAAAGAAAAGGAAGCGAAAACAGAGAGAAAAAAAGGAAAAAGAATACTTTCCTGCATTATGTTCCACAGATCACGCTAGGGGGTGGCCAAGGCAAAATGGGCGCCTTACCCTGCAAAACTTAGTCCTGGGAGGCTGTAAGGAGGAAAATTTGGGAATCTTTTGTGAAAACTGCAATGTGTTTATCAAACCTCATGAAAAGGAGGTATATTGACTAGGAAGAGTTTCCCAACAAATTTATTCATTTGGCGGAGTTGCTATAGTTTCTTGTTTCTTGTCGATAAATTCCTCCTCTGATTAGGAGAACCGCCTCTCAGCGTTGGTAAAAACGTTGGTATTGGTAGAAGTAAAAAGTATGCAAAGACCAGGAACTGAAACAATCAAAATCCAAATCCAGCCCTCAAACCATAGTTGGAAACAACTAAGATTACAAATAATCAAGATACAGAGAACATATGGCCAACCGAGTGAGCAGCTTGTTCCCAAAAGGTGGCCACTCAGCAACCCAAACCGAACCAAAAATAATGATAACATACATAAGGTAAAACATCACAGAAGCTCTGACACCAAAAACAGGCAACAAAGAACCACAACAGAACTACCGCCTTGGAACGGTCAGTAATGAATTACTGGGGGGCTTAAATCGATTTTACAGGCCCAACCTCACCCTCAGTTTCTGAAGTGGTACAAAACATTTAGTTGGTTGTTCGGTTCGCATGATAACCCTCTAACTCGTCAATGAATCATCACGGTAAACACATAAATCAAATTTCAACACCATGAAGAAGCAAAGACGAGGACTCAACAGATAAAACGGGCCGTCTGACAGGTGGAGATCCCTGTCCTGCCAAACAACCCCACTGGAAATCTGAAGCAAAAGAAGGTCACCTGTTGAGCCCCGGTGGACCAAGCAACAGACAAAAAGGCTCCGGTCCCAACCAACTAAAATATATAGCTTTAGGTCGGGGCCATCATAGAGTCTGACGACCGATCCCCCGGTGTGCAATTAAAGAGTGCAGCAAAGCTATCAACCGTGATTGGGTTAATCACTAAGCATGCAGACTGTCGCATAACATTTAAATTATAGCCAATACGTTTGTGACGTATTATTATTTTTCGGAATTGATCAGAAAAATCAGTCCTACCCTTAATCTTTTTGAATTTGTATACTAAGTCACCATAAAATTCTGGTTCCGATAGGCCTTGGTGTAAAAGAAATTTTAATCCGACATCAAATTTTGAAACCAATTCATGGTGTCTGCGATAGAATTTAGAAAAAGCCTTTCTAAGCTTATGATACCGATGGCCCTGTTGAAGAAGTTTAGCAGTTAAACATTTATTACGAGCATTAAAGTCATCTACATGACTACACACTCTAGCAAATCTTATAAGTTGAGAAATATACACTCCATAAGAGGGACGACGTGGAACGTCACCATCCAAAAATGGAAAATTAACTATATCAAAGTCAAAGTTTTTTTTTTTCTGATCGTTCCCCACTGTTTAAAAACTCCTCAAATGTCTTAAGAAATTTGGATTGTGCATGTGTGCTAGGACCCATCACCATTATTATATACAGTCTAAAAAGATCATCATCACTTGACCACACACATGGACAATGGATATGCATATACGTCTATACAGGTGACGTTACAATCAGGTTTAGTATGTTAGAAAGTCTACAACACTGCACTTTTCTATCAGCTACCAAGCAGGGTATTTCTCTGTACATGCAGGGCATAACACAGACTTCGAGTTAGCAGATAAATACGGGTTGACCTTGACTCATCTCTGTTTTCAGTGCACATGCATGTCATTGATGGATCCAGTATTAATCTCAACAACTCCTCATCATTGGCACATTTCACCAATTCATGCAACGCATCAGTAAAAAACTGTCTTGTCGGCTGTAGTGCACCACAATGAAGAATGAAGTGTTCTAGGGTCTCGTCCGACTCTTTACACAGTGGACATAGCCTGGAGACTTGATACTGGTTAAACTTAGCCCTTATGCTTTGAAGAATATATGTCCCACATGACAGTTTAACCTGTACATATGCTTTTAACAGACTGTTTGAATTGTATTTGCAATGTGTCCATACTGGGTGAACTTTTCCAGGTGTATAAGACGCAATATTCAGGTATTCTAGAGTTGACTTTTTTTCAGCTTCCTCTATGATGCTTTTTCTCCAATATTCATTTACATGTTGTCTGACCTTCACCTTCCAGCCTAATTTCTCTGGTGGACTGTCCAAAAGCTTTTGAGCATTAGGAAGACCATATCTGTGCAGGACCTCTTGTAATGACACAAACCAACTCTTTGATGCACTATCCTTTAGTGCTAACTGTCTATATGCCAATTCTCTTTCTATACAGTCCTTTCTCACAATATTCCCATACAGAGAGAGTCTTCTCTTATGAATTTCTGCTTCTACAGGCAATTGACCGGACAAAACATAAATAGCACTTGAAGCAACTCTTTCAGGTAAATGTAAGATTTGTCTGAGAAGAGACCTTTGATATGTTTCCAGTTTTTGAACGTCACTTTTCTTCAAATTTATACTTTCAAGTCCATACAGAAGTCTCGGTCTAACATATATTTGCCAAATATGCATTGATACCTCTGGGTTCACTCCATTAAGACCGTGAAAACCTGCACCCATAAGGGCATAAGCTGTATTTCTATCTGTCTTTATTCTATCCTCAATCAGTAGGTTATTTGAAAGGTTTTTGTTTGATTCCCGTATTAGACCTAGATGTTTGTAGCTCTGTACATCATCCAACTTCTTATCACAAAATGAAAAATCTGCTTTCACCTGTTTTTTAACATTATGTTGCATAGTTTTTGTCTTGGTATCACTAACTTGGTATCTTTCCTTGCCCGCATAGGACCACTGGAGATTTAACTGGCACTGTAATTCTTCCGGTGTGTCAGCCATAAACAGCAAATCATCTGCTACACCAACAACTCCAAGGTATATCGAGCCAATGCATAGACCAACTTTATGCTCAGTAAAACAGTCCAATAATGGGTTCAGGAAATGCTTATACCCTGTTGGTGACCAAATTCCTCCTTGACGCACTCCTTGACACTCAGAGAATGGCAATGAATTTGCTCCCTCCCACTTGACTGAAGATTGAAGGCCAGTATACCAGTTATTTAGAAAGTTCCACATCTGACCATTTAATCCAACATCGTACAACTTTACAAGCATCGAATCATGCCAAACCACATCAAATGCTTTACTAGCGTCGATGAAAGCTGTGTATAATGGTTTTCCAAGGTCTGCTGATTCGGCTAATGCTTCTGTTAGCAATAACGACCCACACGCAGGAGATGTGTCTTTTGTGAAACCTCTTTGCAGCTTATTTTGGGCGTTATCTAGCATATTCTGAACCAAGTTTAAATGTACTTTTTCGACAATTTTCCCCAATATACTTGTTATAGTGATTCGTCTGTACGAATTTGGATCAGAAACTGGCTTTCCTTGTTTTTTATAAACTGGAGTAATGAGTCCTTCTTTAAAAACCCTAGGAATTTCACCACTATTCATAATGATATTCACTGTACCAGTTACTACTTCTAAAAGCTGCTCACCACCATATTTAAAATGTTCTGCAGTTAACCCCTCTTTATCTGCAGCCTTACCGTTTTTCAGAGAGTCTATTACTTTCTGCACTTCGGAACTACTAATTTGAACTTCCACTTGAGCATTTTCACACATATTTTGAATTAAATGTTTTCTCAGTTCTATATGATTCCTATAGTTTTTATCAAAGTTCTCACTTTCAATTGGAGTTGCTAGAGATTTAAAGTAATCTGACCATCCCTCTCTAATCCTGTCAGGATCTGATAGATGTTCACCGTTTATAATCAGTTCATTTAATCTTTCCCTACCCGTCTGTCGCTGTTTATTTATGAGTTTATAAAATAGGACATCATTTCCTGAGTGAGCTGTAGTTATTTCTTTATACATTTTTGTTCTGTTTTCAGCCGTTATTTGCCTCTGTCGTCTACGTAACTCCTTTTTAGCCACATTTTTTTCAAGCACTAGATTGCAGTGAGGATCTGCAGGGCGACCTCCTTTTTTCCAGTCACTGAATGCTTTCTTACTTTCCTTTGATAGTTTTGCAAGCTCTGGACACCAGAATTTCTTACAATTTTTAGGTTTTTGTTTCTTCAATGGTGCACATTCCACTGCTGTGGAAGTAACAATGTCTGTTATCTGTCCTATTTTTTCATTTATATCTGTACTGTTCTCTACTACTGGCAACCGTTTTGCTAGTAATGATTCATACTTATCACTATCAAGTTTCTTCCAATTTACTCTCCTTGTAGTTGGTTTTACCTCCTCCAGTAAAACTTCACAAGTTGGTATACCGAACATATCTGCCGCTACTGCATGGTGGGGGGATGTGTTTAAGCTACTATCCGTTTGTACACATACATTACTAACCACTTCCTTACTCGAGACTATTATATAGTCTATCACAGATTTTCCTTTACCATGTATATATGTATATTCAGTAGGATATGAGTCACTCAGCAACATATGTGTATCTTCAAGTAGAGCCTTTAATTTCTGATCTCTTGCCAATGGCTGGTCTCTGTGTAGGGAAGCGTTTAAGTCTCCAACTAAGATTATGTTTGAACTTTCTGAATATTTAACTATAATTTCTCTTAATTCCTCCAGGGTTTCACCGAAAAGTTCATCTGATAGCTTTAATCCCCTGCATGGCAAATACGCATTTACAACAGTAACAGGACCCTCCTTCGTATCACACGTGACACCACATATTCTACTGGAGCCATCAGGAATTTTTGTTACATTTCTTGATATATTGTTGCGCCATAAAATGGCCACACCACCTTTTCCCCTAGGTCTCTGCAATGGACTTATGGGATCTGCGTCGTCTACAGACTTTATAAATGAATCAAAGTTGTTCTCTTCACAGAATTCTTCAAAAGCTAACTGCTCAAAATTATATAGCCAATGCTCCTGCAGGCAGATTATTTCATATTTATCCATTAGCTCTTTAAGATACAATTTATTTGTATGAAAATTTTCAATATTCAATGTCACTATTTTCGATACACAAAATGGTTCATTTGTCCGTTCTGTGGCATTGCTGCAATCTGACACTGCTGATAGCTCCACGGTGGGACACGGGGTATCCTCGCCTGGTACAAAAAAGGCTGTCCATCACTTCTTGCCAATGGGTATTGGTTTTGATACATTAATGGTATACCTTCATGCGAAGATGCAGCCTGCTGCACTGTTACTATTCTAGGATCTACACTAGTTTCAATTCTAGAAGCAATTTTAGGTACAGATGTAGTTTTTGACATATCCGCTATACCCTTATTACTCTCGCTTTCCTCAGAGTCAGAGATCACCACCACTGATGCATCAGGGCTTCCCAACCGCCTAACATTTTCCCTGTTTCGGTTTTCTCTATCAACCTGCAATTTTGAACTAGATGAGGTTATATTTTTTCCATTTTCCAGTCTTTTATCTTGAATACTGTCTACTAAAGATTGTACCACATTCGTTAATTTCTCAGTTGTATGCTCCATATCTAAGATTCTTTGATCATATACATTATTTCTATCAGTGCTAGATCTATATGATCTATTTGAATTAATTTCTGTTTCAATTTTTCCAACTTTCATTTTCAGAAGCTCAATTTCCATATCAGTCACCCGTTTTTCAATATCACTTAAACCATTTGTACTACTCATCTGAGTATTTGCTGTTCTGTAACTTTCAGACTGGTCTTTCACAGATGATCTGGCCAAAAGTAGGTTTGATTTTAATAGATCATTTTCCTTTTGTAGATCAGAAATATCCTTTTCTAACAAAATAATTTTAGATTTAGCAACTGTCAACTGGCTATTTATTTGAGAAAGTTCATATTCCTTTTTATTAAGCTGTTTTTCTTTTAGGTTTAGTTCTTTTGCTTTTTTTTGGACTTCAACATTCGAGCCCTCAGTCTGTGTACCAGTACATACTAAAGTCACTCCCTTAGTAACTTTTTCTTTCAATACTGTACTAACATCCACAGGGCTTATATCACAATCCTTGTTTGCCACTTGGGTTGAGGTAATTAGATCTTCAGTGTCAAATACAGAGTCAATATCCAGTGTTTGCTGTACAGCATGCATTTGCTTTTCAGATGCATCGCAGCCAAAGCATATCATTCCACTTTCTTTTAACAATATGCATTTCATATGACAAACTCCGTTACAGACTTCACATACTTGGTAATTATCTTCGGGAACATACTCATCGCAGTTACTGCAGATTTGCATACTGGTTTCTTCAGTTAAAATATCTTGTGCTAGAGATTTAACTTCTGTTCTCATATTTAGGATATGTGTAGATTCATCTAAAATTGTGTCAGTTCCAAAATTTTTATCTTGAGATACTACTTGACTTCTAAATGTCTCATTGAATTCATCAAGAGTTAGAGAATGTGATTCTGGGGAAACATTCTTTTTCCTATCAGTTTTACATTTTTTACATATATATTTTGAGTCTTTATTTCTCAATGTCTGCAATTTCTCGTTCAGAAAGCTTTTCACAATGATAATGAATCCAGTGTTCGGACACCTCACAGTAGACTGCTTTCGATTTAACATTTCGACCGCACTTTAAACATTGTGCCTTCTCTACCTCATTTTGTTCAGCCTGTATCATTTTGATTACCGAGCCACTTGATTCTTTCACCCCATTCTTTCTGTACGTAGTCAACATTCTATTCAACTGCATTTGAAGTTCTGTATTCAACTCCGATACATCTACGGGTTTACCATTTAATAAGGCATTTTCAGTCAATTTAGTGATATTTTCTAGGTCAGTTTGTAGGAATCTGTTCAGCGATTTACCATTTATCAAAAAGCTACACTTTGTCAAGTACATGTTTACTGTATAAGATTCATTGGACTTTAAAAAGAGCACTTTAACTGTTATCTGGACACAATTCCCAACAGTGTCTTTACACATTGTGGTTTTACAGACAAGTTCTTCAGCTTGAAATTGACCATAGTACTGTAGTGTTGCTTCTTTTAAAAGTTCAAACGAGACAGCATCAGCTTGGGCAGTCAATCCTCCATCAGTCATAACATACTCAACTGAAGTCTTTTTAGTTGCTTCCAGCTTTTTTATTAATGATTTTTGAATGTTCAGAGCATATGGTTTGCTAGAAGTGTTCATAGATATAGCCAAGCTGTTGTTGTAACTTGCCTTAGTAGCCTTTCTTTGTCTGATTTCCACCTGTTTATCCATGTCCGCCATCTTGGATTCTCGACAATTTCCAGCTTTTCAACGCTAATAATAAATGTTTTTTCACGTTTTACAGTGCATAGAGGGAGAAAATACTCATTCAGGATTCTTCAGGATTAAAATATTACACTATTAAAAGACTCTAGCTCCCGCAGGGTTAATAAAAGCAGTTTATTTTCTAAACAAAGGGTTCCCGCCACACATGCACAATCACCAAGGCTTAAAAACTAAATTTTGACACTGAACAGCAAGTCTCTAATCTAAATCCTCTATATTTACAGTTTACAACATTTAAGAGATCCTTTTATACAAGTAAAACCCTCTAAACTTCCACTAAAACATTTAAAAATTAAAATTTCTGGTCACAGCCCTTCACCAAACCGCCACCACCGCCATCTTCCCACAGAAGGTGCTATAGGTTACTTAGTAACGTCGGTATAACGTTACGTCACTGTATGTTCTGAGTTGAGTTCCGGCTGTAATTTACGAATATAAAAAGCCTCTCTTTGTTTCCTACTTACAATGCTATCCGTTTGCATTTTATAGAATGGAAATATTTTATATTTCGGTGTTACTGTTGCGGCACAATTATCTATGTGTGAACTTACTTGAAGTATTCGCGTATTTATGTCCCTTATTTGCTGATTATGAACTGTCACCCGCTTACGGAGGTCACCTGTCTCACCGATATACTCTTTTCCGCAACCTCCGCAGCGGATGACGTAGATGACGTTTTTTTACATCACATGACATATTGTATATAATATTAATTGTCCGGCCGCATCTAAAATGATATTCTTTGTCTTCTAACAGATGTATACAAAGACCGCAATTGGGTCTGTTACATATTCTAACTCTTGGTTCACTGTCTTTATTTTCTGAAAATTTTGCTTTTGTCAAAAGTCTCTTCAAATTCTTTGGTTGTCGTTTACTTTTAATTATGTGATAAGGCTCTAAAACTTCCTTCATTTGCCTGTCCCTTTCAAGCACCTTTAAATCGTTTAAAATATTCCCAAAGGTTTCCACATTTCTAGGATTGAAGGTGCTAACGTACGGTAGAACTTTCCCATCATTTTTGTCCTTAACAGTTCTTGCTGTATTTGTTGTCATTGATCTAGCTTTATCTATACCAGCTTTAATAAGAGTTTTTGGATAGTTCTGACATTTCAAAAAAAACAAGCTAATTCTTCGAAACGCTTTTCTAATACACTATCATCAGATACTATGCATCGAATAATGGCGTTGTATACATAGTAACGGCGTTATGCCGTTACGTTATTGTGCACATACATTTATGACGTCATTTAAAACTGTTCAGTAATGGATTAAAAGAGTTTATGAAACGTTTTTCCATGTTTAACCTAGCTCAAACGTTTTCCGTAAACAATTTGTAAAACGGATATATTTTAAATTTTAGTTCAGTTTTGCAACAGTCGTCTAAATGTTTGCTTACTGGTATTTGTCTTACCGAGGGGTCTCTAATCTGTTGCTTGTGTACTGTTACCCTACCTCAGTTTGTCACCAGTTTGACCTATATAGTATTCGCCGCATCCATTGCACGAAAGAACATATATTACATTTGAAACTGTACATGAAATTGACGTCTTCACTGTAAATATTTTACCTTTAAAATTAAATTGGTTGCCTTCTATTAAATATGGACATAAACCACATTTAGCTGATTTACACTTTTTGACCTCTGCCTTCCTGGTGTTAAAGTTAGATCTAATTAAAAGACCTTTAAGGTTTTTTGGTTGTCTTTTACTTTTTATTATTCTAGTATTTTTTAAAATTTCACTCATGGTATTGTCTTCCTGTAAAATCGTTAGATTGTTTTTTAATATACCAAACATTTCTTTGTTTTGAGGATTGCAAGTGGATACATAAGGTAGAATATCACTTCTTTGTTTCGTTTTGGGGGTTAAGCATTCTTTTCTGGACATTGACATAGCTTTTTCTATTCCTTTGGTAATTACAGTTTTAGGGTAGTTTCTGTGGCGCAATGCTGTTCTTAGGTCTGACATTCGTTTTTGTGTCAAAGTATCATCGGATACTATCGTTCTGATGCGTTTTGCTAAATTAAAGGGAACATTTACTTTGGTATGCTTTGGATGACATGAAAAGAAATTTAAGTATTGTTTTGAGTCTGTCTTCTTATAAAAAATATCTGTTTTAATATTGTATTTATCTTTTATTACCAGTACATCTAAAAATGGTAACTGCTTTTCATTTATTTCCATTGTGAACCTTATGTCTGGGTGTAGTTGATTTAGATGTTAACCAAAGAAAGTTACTTTATACAATGTTTTAAACCCAAGTTAAACGTAACATAACTATGCTAATAGTATACCTTGAAAGTATTACGTCACGGGCGTAACGTCATAGACGTAACGTCTTAATTAGTTGCTTAGTAATAACGTAACGTTTATTGTCACGATACACTGATGAGTTGGTACGAAATGCATTTGTTTTTGTGACGATTAAACAACAAAAATAGCATGTGAAGTCTTTATCGATTTTAGCTATATATATATATATATATAGTAAAAATCAGTAAGTCCGATATCGCCAAATAACTGTATATTTAGTAAACTTCTACCGCGGTTTCACTGTATTTACAAACAGATTTTCAAGAAGACATAATATATATATTATGGTGTACCAACTGGCTATTTATTAAATATTTATATATCTACTAGAATGATATATATATGTTTCAGATTCATTTATATATCAATAGGTTCATTTATATATAAATGGATTCATTTATATATCAATAGGTTCATTTATATTTCATTCTATCGAATATCAATCGATAAAAGCGTTGACCAATCAAAACCTGTGTTACAGTCAACGGGTCAACAGGTAAAATCCGACCCCAAACCGCTCTGTATGCCGTTAAACAATTCAGTCTTTCTGAGTGTATATATATATGTGGCTTTTATTCATTTGCAGAACAAATGACGCTGATAACACAGACAAACGGCATGAGAGAAGCGCACAAAAGTTTAAAAGTTCTTAAAAAAGTGTGATGATCACAAATCCACTACCTCAAGATTCAATATGATCGGATGTTCTTTAAAAGAGACTGCTTTTCGGTGTAACAGTTTGCCTCCCTCCGAGAAATGAGAACAACTTAGATGTAATTGAGCCAGTCTCTGTGAAAACCGGGCTTAATGACATAAGAACAAAAAATCAATTAACTGCACCACTGAAAAGTATGACCTTTTCTTAACATTTCCTGAAAATTTGAGATGGTTACCATTATTTATTACTGAGATATAGACTTTAGAAGCTAACAGGTAGTGCAGTTTCTTTATATGACGTTATTAACGTCATGCACGTATGTTTTGATGTCAACGTCACTACGTTTGTTTGAACACGCTTTCTGTGCTTGTTACACAAAATAACTCGGACAAAAAGTGTGTTTGCTCATTTTCAATATGTATATCATAGTACACAAATGACAATTTGCATGACTTATCAGTCTTTCTCAAATGATAGGCCTTTATGATGGTATACCATCTATTTTCAAGACTTTGGAGTTACCGTGGAATAAGCGTTGTCATGGCAACATATGTCATATTTATGACTGGATTTTGTCTCAATTCATGGGCTTTCTGTTATATCTCAACACCTAAGGTATTTTCATGGAAATAAATAGAGGTCCGAAAAATCATTAATTTTGATGTTTTTCACCCGTTCACAACATAATTATTACGTAATATCATTAAGCTCGGTTTTCACAGAGAATGGCTCAATTATATCTATCGATACGGAGAAATATTATGAGTGAAACCATTTTTCCGTTACGAAATTAAACAATATCCCTGTTTTATTTTCTGGAGAATTACTTTGTTTTCCTTCGATCCTCAAGGAGTTGCATCATATAAAGAGAAAGTAAATTCTTCCAAGCTGAATAATTTTTCTCAGCAATGTACGTAGCCATCAACATGAAAACAGTACGTTGTTGCTGTCGAGTCCTCAAATCTAATTCATCATAGGTCTTATCCGATTCTTTTTGTTTCCTGTGATGATTCATTGATGGGCATGGAAACCTTCATGTGGACCAAACAGTAAACGTTTCGAACCAGTTCAGAAGCAAAGGGCGAGGGTTTGGATGCAGTGAAACTAATATGAGCCCCCATTAATCTCTTACTGACCGTTCCAAGGTGGAACTTCTGTAGTGTGGGGTGGTCGGGTGGTGCGATGGTGCTGGTCGGTTTGGATAATAATAGGGCAAGGGCATACTGTGCTTGCAGTAGGTGCGGGTGATGGTTGTTTAGACATTTGTTTCTTTCGTCTATCATTTCTCTCTTCTTTCTCCCCCTCTGGGAGACGGCCCGATATAGACTGAAACACTGTCTCAAAGGGCCCTTAACCCCAATCAATTAATCAACTTCTGTTGTGATTCCTCAATATTTCGCATTCCTGTGTCCGCTTGTCTGTGGTCTTCAAGCAATATTGCCAAATGTTTAGATGCCCACGTTGCTTTTTGATTTGTATTTTAATTTAAAGTTATAAAAATAGGTCAGTTGGGTTAGTTGAATGACTACCTGTCAGGGATCTTTCTTGAACATGTGTATTTTTATGTATACACTTATTTCCCTTTTGGTTTACAGGGCGGTATGTGGGATCCGTGACGTTTTAATTCCTGCTCATTTCTTATCTTTTTACTTTCAAGTTTACAGTGTGCTTAACTTGTCATAAAAATTTATATTAATCTTATTTTTTGTTGTTGCCTTTTAGTTGCAGGTGTTTTGCAACGGTTAAACATTTTTTCAAGTTGCATGTACATAATCCTCAAATAAATTTTAGTTAGTTTGAACTTTGTAATCTGTTAGAATTAAATACTATCAAGGCTCATCGGCAGTGGGTACCTTGTGCACGCAACTCCTAATACAGTTTTGAAACTGTGCCGATGTTTCCGTTATAATCTGAAAATTTGCATGTTGTTTGGCATTATGGGTAGACTTTAATTAAAATATTAATTACTTCGAGTTTCCTTAGCATCTAAGTGCATAGACAGTGTGTAGCCTATGTGCAAAACGCCTCAAACAGTTTTACATAAGTCTTTTGATATTGCAGGCATTTTTGGGGTGGGCCGAAGCACTGTATGTAATTTTGATATAATGGTCATTTCACAATTTTTTTTTTCATCTTTTTTAAAGGACTCACCTGATTATTATTCATAGATATTAAAAGTGTACATCATTCATTCATCTTCTAAATACTGTGCTTTTCCAATTCTACTTTGAGCTAGCATTGAAATTTTATCAATAATATTGCAGACACTGTTGTATTGTATGAAAAGCTAAATTAAGGAGATGTATGTGCCGCTGTTCATTAGTTCTGTGTTCAAGTCTCATACTCTTTATATTTGCAGTGGTGAAAGGGTTATTAAAAAGTAATTTCGATATTTTATTTACCTATGCACCCAACAAATTTGTATTCGAAAGTTGTCGGTACAGGCATTTCAACAGTGTTTGTTAAAGCAGCTATACAATTACTTCAAATATTGATACCTTGTTTTGCACCTACAATTAACTTTCGGATAAATGTATGATTTCTCTTCTGCCAATATTTGCCCGTTTCTTAGACAGACTTATTCAATCGGTTGAGTATTTGTTTTCATTACCTAAAGAATACTTGCTGAAAATTACAGATATTTCAGTTCTTTCATTTGAGTCATTTCAAACTGCATTGTTATATACATAATGAGACTTTACTACAGAAAACAGCCGTGTTGTAATCGACAGCATTTTACGTTGGTTTCTTCGATTTTTATGTGTCGCAATGCGACAGAATCGCTGACACAGGGTTTCAACACTGTTAAAACACGGGTGCGCCAGGGTTTAAACACCATTGAAGCCCGCGTTCGTGTCCGTAGCGGTAACGGAGTAATTTCCATTGCTCAAAGTTGTTTTTCAATTCTCTCAAATGCTTTCTTAGTCAAAGAAGGTATATAACAATGTCGATAAAACATTCTTTTCCTGTGTTTCAACGTTTGCCCAAGCCCTCGTGTATTAACATGTTGCAGCCCTCACCGCTGCGCGGTTCGGGCGGCAACACGTTAATACACTCGGGCTTGGCAAACGTTAAAACACGGAAAAGAATGTTTTTTCCTCTTATTATTAATGGAGATCACTCAGACGAGTCAGAAACATTACGATGACAGACTATTAAACTATTTGAGCCGCGACACAAGAAAGCCAACAAAGCGGTTGTACGCCCAGCGCAGTCTCAGATCAGCCTGGGCATCTGTTCAGTCTAATCAGACTCTTCCCTAAGCACTTAAAGGGCAGCTAAATGTCTAAGCTACCTCCATGCGTATAGCGAAGACTCTGATCAGACTGGGCGGCTGCCCAGCTGATCTGAGTCTGCGCTGGGCGCACATCCGCTTTGTTGGTTTTCTCGTGTCGCGGCTCTTTTATGCCTAATGGGATATTTTGCCCTAACACATTCGAAGAATTCAATTGACGATTCATTGGTGTCTTGTCGTCGGCTGAATGCTATAATGTTCTATGTCCTTTTTCATAAAAGCCGAGAAAATGGGGTTCAAAGTTTGCAGCCCTTAATTTAGTTTGAAAAACCCCATATTAATAAAATAATTGCACTGCAAATCATGAATATATGTCAAAACATGTTAAGTTTCAAAACTTACTGTTCAAAACCAGTTTATTAAGGAGAAAAAATAGACTTTGCACTTTTGACATAGAACATTTTGTTTACAAAATCGGCATGTTTTTCAATAACCCGGAGATAGAACAATTACATGACCTAGATTACATATCCAGCAATGCCACGTTTTATTATACATACATTATGCAATAGACAGGAGCGGCTGTAGCTTAGTTGATAACACTCCGGACTACCAATCCAGGGGTCGCAAGTTCGATCCCCCGCTTCTCTGGTCTTTCGGATGAGACTTTAAACCGAGGTCCCGTCTCCATATGACCTCGTTGTTGGTGGAACGTTAAACCCGAGTTCACTCACTCACTCCAAATAGACACCATAAGGATTGCTATAATCCTTTCTTTTATGATGTAAATTGTAGTAGTTTTCTTTTCTGTACTATCTGTCTCCTCATTCTCTAATATTCACTAGATAAAGGAGCTGAACCAATGGCATAACCGGATTTTATCATGTGACATCAGAAGTCACGTGATCAAATATATCTGAATACTTTCATTTCATTGGTTTAAAATGGACATAGAGCAGTCTAGCACTAACAAAAAGTCAAAGTTGAATAGCTTATAAATGCCAGCAGAGACATGATATGCAAGATCTAAGCTGCTATGGAGATAGAACATTTGACTCTGATTTCAACGGTATATAATACTCACTTTTTCCAAAAAAATGGACATAGAACACTATAGCATTCAGCCGACGTTGTCTATTATTGTCATCCACATATTGTTTTACTCAATAGTTTTAATACATACACCAAAAGGACTGCGAACAAATAAACTAAACAGACAGTTACGTATTTCAAAGGCTATAGATAAACGGAAAATATGATACTTAATATACTAAAAAATTGCTGAGGTATACAAAAAGACCATAAGAGGAGCTGGCAAATCCCTCGACCGAAGACAGCATGGGTCTAAGTAAACAAGGTACGCTACAAGACATATATAAGTAATATCTTCCATTCTTGTGCGCTTCATACTGACATAATCACAAATTAACCAATCACGGGGAAAACTAAAAAGTAAGAAGATACTTCAATACCACATTAAAGTTAAGGTCCACCTAAAATTAAAATTTTTCTTAAATCTGATCAAAAGTGTATTACAGTCTTCTTTAAATTGTACATAAGATAAGAAAGACCTAACTCAGGAAAGAACCTTAAGTATTTAAGATAGCAAGCCTTAAATTCAGGTCCAGTCTTGAATTAGACAATTGGAGAGCTTTATGCAGTTTACAGTGCAGAGGAAGACTGCACTGTCGAAGAAGAAAAGGTTAAAGAAGTCAGACAAGCATCTTTGGACGATTTTTTTCTGAACCTGAAATAGTTATGCGACTTCAGGAGGATGTCTCCACCACATCCCTTACCTTTTTTATTTACTCATTTATTTGATGGAATGAAAGAAGATACCCAGGCCTGGCTGTGTCCTTCTACCTATCTTTTCCTTACTATCAATAAAACAAGTGAATTGGTGAGGGGGTGGGAGGGGACGCGGAGGCGAAATATTGTTATAAAGCAAGAAAGAAAGACAAAACCAGTCACATGTAAAAGAATGAAGGTTGGAAAGATAGCAACGCCTAGGTATTTAATACGCCTTTCAATACGACGTGGTTATTTCCCGCATCTACTTGCTCATCTTGCCGTGTATTATTATGAAAGGAGGGAAATAAAGCTGGTGTGTGTGTGTGTGTGTGTGTGTGTGTGTGTGTGATATAGCGGGGGTAAATTGCCAGAATTTGATGTCTCCACTCCACGTAGTCGGGGTTCTATAAAATGTAGTATTTATCCCTTTCTGTCCGTCTATATAATAATACAAGAAGTTACTGTCTTGCTATTCCTCCTTATTCTATTTATATACGTGGAGGGGCTATACACAGGACGGACCGGTTTTCCTCCTGCGTTCCCCAAACGCATCAATACAGCAAGCCAATGAGAGTATGGGGGTGAAAACAAATTGTGGTATTGAAGGGTAGGCAGAGCTCGGCTCTTTCTCTTGTTACTTGGGCGAGACTCAAACCACAGCGGTGACGGTTCTTACAATAAAGTCAGCACCGTAAACCAGGCAAAATGGTGGGGAGGGGTGCGGAGGGCATGCAACGGTATAGAGGCGACATGAAAGAAGTGGTTTCTCATTATAAACCCTTTTCCAACCACTCTGAACCTCCATCAACCATAACCTATCATTACTTTCCTTCCCACTTATCAATTTAAGACGTTTTTGTCACAGAGGAATTCCAGAGAGAGAGAGAGAGAGAGAGAGAGAGAGAGAGAGAGAGAGAGAGAGAGTTTCACTGTCTATGCCATAAATGTCTTTCAACCAACATAGTTTTTCTTGAGAAAGGCGTTTCTCCATGTTCTTCGGATACCTATCATTTTTTGGATTGTACGTAATTTGGGTCGCATTATGAAAACATCTATTTTATTGGTTTGCAAATAAGATTAGGTCTACTTAATAGCAACATCTGTAGATGACCCGTTGACAGACTAGTTTGTGTCTGCACTGGTCGCAGAACCCGAAAATGGTAATAGTATTGTAGGGCTCTTTAAATTCGAAAGGCCGTTTACTGTTAGGACAATAATTCACTTATTCTTTCCTGAACAGTTTAAACTGTTCATTTTTTTCTTTTTGTTTCATCAGGCACGAGTCCTTGTACTATTTACTATGTATACAAAAGAAAGAAAAAGAAAAAAAAAACAAGTAAGGAGCCTCACATGTGTCGCTTTATGCTGTACGAGCAGCAATACGCTTATAGGTAATTAGCGGAATTCTGCAAAAAATCAAAACAGTGTGTGAATCCGTGCTGAATAGCAATTGTCGACGCTGTGGTGCTTCAGATGCCCCGTGGTGCATATTTTTTCTCCATCCTGCTATGTGTTGAAAATATTTTGGGGACGGTGAAAAAGGGGTGACAGTACATAGAAGAGATCCTGATTCGACTGTTTTTTTAGTATCTGTATGTACCTTGTCTGCTTAATCAGCGCTGCCAAAGTATTTTGGATCATCACAGTAAGCGTTGTACAGTAGGTTTAAACTTAGAAAAAATGTAATAAAAAACGGTGCAACATGTTACAATTAAGAGAATACTTCACAATTTTATGCCTCCGTGACTACAGTCAGGGGCATAAGATTTCCTCCTGTCTTCCTCTCTGTCCATTCGTCCGTATGTCCGTCCGTGCTACAGATTTTGTGTAATCAATCCTCGCACAGTATTCTATGGGTCTTTTTTAAACTTTGTATACATGCTGTTGACCTATTGAAAATGTGCATGTGGCTTTTTGACAAACCTAGAACTAATTTTGACCGAATTATGGCTTTTTTGAACTTAGTCATTTTGGGCGAATTACATTGCATTTTAGGGTATGGATATTGTGTAAACAATTCCTCCTAGATTTTTCATGGGTGTGATTTTAAAGTCTCTGTTTGCATTGTGGTCATATTGAAAATATGCTTGTGGGTTTTTAAAAGAGCTAAAATTAATTTCAACAGAATTACATCTTTTCGAACTTAGTCATTTTAGCAATTCGTTTTTCACTGTAGGGTAGGAACTTTGTGTAATCAACTTATCCCACAGTTTTCAGTGGATGTTTTTCAGACATTGTATGTTTGTTGTGGAGATAGTGAAAATGTGCATAATGAGCTTTTGATGGAGACAATCTATTTGACAGAATCATGGTCCTTTTACTTAGTCATTTTTGGCAGTACTGTGTAGATTGTGTGTTCAAATCCTCTCACAAGTTTCACTGGATGCTTTTCGCACTTTGTATACTAATTGTGAGCAAAGTAAATATGTGCGTGTGAGATTTTGAGGGAGATGAAATTAGATTTGGAGAGGTATGACGTTTTGAACATTTTTATGTATAATGTTTTGTTTAAAGATGTTGTGTAATCAACTCCTATCACGGATCGTCAGATTTTGTTTTCTAATTTTTTTACTCGTGTGGTGAACACTATCTCAAATGTAAAAAAAATGTGTAATTATAGTGAAAATTCATAATCGAATATAGATGTGAAAAAAAATGACAAAAACTGAATCCGCAACTTGATAGTAAATCAATCGAGCGCATCCCAAAAGCCGCATTTCACCCTTGGGAATAGAGATACAGTGCGATACTCTCAGAACATTAAAAAATGTTCGAATATTTGGAATTTACGCCAGATTTGACAATTTTGGCGATACAAATTGTCAACAGTTGGTTTCATCGACTCATGAGATGAAAATTTGCCCAGTCAGGCCAGAAAGTCGTCAGGATCTACATGCAGAATGACTTTCCGACTTTCAATGACAATTTGGTTGGTTGGTTGGTTGTTTTGGGTTTAACGGCCCTTTGAGACAGTATTTCAGTCTATATCGGGCCGTCCCCCAGCGAGCGGGAGAAAGAAGAGAGAAATGGCACACGAGAGAAAAATGTCCAAAAAAAAAACCCACCCGCACCTACTGCAAGCACAGTAGGCCCTTGCCCTACTATTATCCAAATCAGTAGGACGCCCCGGCACTGGAAGTTTATACCCAGCGCCATCGCACCACCCAACCACCCCCTTCAATGACAAACGCTATCTGATTGGTAAATATGTCTGAAGGACTGAGAAAGTGGCGGGGTTGAGGTATTATTCGGGAACATGAAATAATAACAACTGGGTGTACTTTGGCTGTTATTCGTTTTCCAGAAAATATACTCACAGCGTCAAGACGGTATGCTTTGTTTTGGACCCTGGAGTATTTAAAAATGCCAAGTAAATATTTCGGCTTTGACATTATTCGTGTATTTAATGTTGACCGATAGTGACAAAGAGCGATTTCCAAAATGGAGACTTCAAAACTGAAACAAGCTATGATTCCATTGTCATGAACTCCCATGCTCATGGCTCGGTTTGAGGTAAAAGAAAAAAATCTATGACTCTTTTGAAGAGTTCCACGGCTATGACCAGTGTTGCACATTCCAATACTGGTCGTGAACAGACTCAGTAAAACCAAATCTGCTAGTTTCATTCCTTCGGTGTACTCGTTGCTTCCAGAGGATCTAATTGTTAACAACTTTTATCTTCTCCAGAGCTGGTGTTGTGCTGTGTCGTAAAATGTCTTCCCGTTCGTCGTCACTATGTGCCGTGGAACCCCGTTTACGATTGTAAAGATCCCCGTCTACAGTGGGGCTCGATCCCGGGACCGCTAGATCAGCAGGCCAGCGCTTAACCCACTAAGCTAATTTATGTAGGCATTGGTGACCTACAATTTTGCCTTACCATGCTTACTGGTATCAGGATTTACTTTATATACGTAGATCAGTCTCATCTAATTGTCGCGAAATTTAACCTTAAATTTGGAAGACGCTATAATTAACGTAATAAACGTAAACGGATAAACGTTCTGTCTTGGCCACAAAAATGTCCTCATGTATTTTTGCCAGCATGCCCTTCATTTACAAATACTGTTCATATCTGGCACACCAGAGTCGATTAACGCTGCGCTCTCAATTACTTTTTATACGTTGCTTTTGTCAAAACACTGATGATTTTATATTGGGCATTTGTTTCTCTTCATAAACACACTGGTCTGGCATTCAACACAGGCAACGAAGGCAACGTACTATAAAACTCGATTTTTTTCAAATACTTCTTAGATTAATTTCAAACTAATGTTCTTACGGACCCCGCAGTTTGTTCTACCTCTTAGTCAGACCAGATTTGCGAAGAAATTCCGTCTAGTATAAATGCAGTGCTTGAATAAGTTTCTTCACCAATTCGTTGCCTAGTCGTTGTAGTCCAAAAATTGTTTTCAAGCATTTCTTGAATATGCATTATCAATTCAGTAAAACTTTGATTCCTATTTCAAGAGTCGGGGGTCGGATGGTCCGTGAGACTATACTTCTGAAACAAACTTATCATGATGAGCGGAAAAAGCAAGTTTCCTTAAGTTGTCTTCGTTACCTGTGTTGAATACCAGACCAGTGTGATAAAAGTCGTTCTGGCTGAAAGTTGAAAATAGGACTCACTGATTTTTGGTGAATAGCAGTATCGCCTCTTGCAGTGCTTTCCAGTACCATGCTTACACAAAAGTCAAATCATTATGCATAGCTTTCCAACTGTGTTTGTATTGAAACCATTCCACACTGGGCTCATTCAGATCCTAATTACATTAAATAAGTATTTCTCATTACGCATGCGTCAAGAGTCAGTTATTTCCTTTGCTAAAGATTTTGTAAGAAATAACTTTGCCACTCTTGCTTACAGACTGATCTGAATCTTCAGTTTTCATTCTTATACTACACAGGAGGCAAATATTACCTATTCAGACAGCTAAAACACATCATGCGCTAAAGCGCAGTCTGATCTGGATGTTCTCTTTTCATACGTTCATGACGTGCCTTTTCAGCTGGTAACAGTCAAACACATGTTGCACTGTGGAAAATCAGTTAAACCGACGTCAAACGTTTTGGAATATGCTTTTAGTTTCTTGTTGAACGTTGTTGTTAGACCCGGCAGTTCTCGAAGTTAAAATATCAACAGTGGGAACGCGTATCCATGGCGGAGTGATATTTTTATACAGATAGCAACGAAATAACGTTCGAAATTTCTCAGACTCAGATTCAATCGACGAACGTGTCGCAATTTCAGTGATGCTTTGTCGGCGAATCAAGCTACACAAAGCCGAAAATAAGATATGCTTTTATTCCTTACATCTTAATTTAATTCTCTATGCCTTTAAGAGCAGAGCTAAACACCGAGATATTCTGCAATCGAACGTTTTACGTGATCATGTAAAGACGACTCTTATCCGCCAACTTCAACAGCAATTTTCAAAATAAATCGACTTTCTCCCGTCGGCGGACATATGCCATGAAAACCCATGGTGTCTGACCTTTCTCCATTATAAAAATTAAGTAATTCGGTGTTTGGGACAATTTCCTTTGCAAAATAATGTTTAGGTACCCTATTTCATTTTCTCAAATTAATGGCGGATTTTTTACCTGATCGATAGACAGCAAAATAATCTGTAATAAATTTAACCATTACCGAAATGTTCTTGAATCCTGAAATCCGACACACGAAGAGGAACGCATCTAGTAATTCAACATACAACAATATTTTTTTCTGTACTTTCTTCAGAATGATTGGGAAAAGAATTCTGATCAGTAGCCTACACCATACTGTAAACAAATCGATCGATTTATGCATATGACAGTTGTGACGCAATTACAGAACTGCGTCAACTGTTTCAAACTTCGCATTTACTTGCTTATAAGTTATTAAGACCGGTACATTGTGGTCACAATCAGAGGGACTGCTAGAAAAAAATAATTTTGCCATCCAATTAATCCTGCACGTGCCAATATTTCAAAGCCTTTCCTGCAACTCACACGATCACCCTACCCAACTTAAGGCCCCTCTACCCCCCCCCCCACTTCTTCCTCCACCCTTGGCTTCCTCCATCCCCAACCCCCACCCCTACACACACACACACACGCACACAACTTTTAACCTTTCTTTTACATGAAAAACTAAGCAAAATATAATAGATGTTTAGCCACGTTTAGCCATAACAAATACTTGCAAAACTTAATTGACTAAAATCCTTGATTAAAAAGTGCAGTGTAGACCTGGGTTAGACTGTACTATCAAAACAGCAGTCTAATCAGGGTCAGTACTATTTGATTTTCCCAGCAATTTCGACACACTGTCAGATGGTGAAAGTGGTAGGACAATTGCAGTAATGAAGATTTTGTTTCAACTTTAAGCTTAGAAAATAACTTGGCCATACATACTTATACACTACTTTACACTCCATATAATTTCAGCCAACATTGAGAAGCAGCATATGTACTGTTAAATGAGCTTTTGAGCATTAAAATTGCAGTATGCATTTTTATAACATAGGTTTTGGCCCTCTGTGGAACTACCTTAATGAGGAGTTCTAATGAGGGGTTTAATACAACATATATATTTACTTGTTAGTTGTTTATCCCCTTTTTAAGAGTGTAAACAACTAACAAGAATTTATTGATTCTTCCTAAGAAGAAACCAGGGATTTAATAAAATACATATTTATTATAAAATGCCAGGTGTGTCAAATACTAGCTCATCAGGTGGGGGTGGGGGCTGTCAGCTCTGCAATGCCCTTGGTTCATAAATTAAAATGCCACAGTGTGTTTATATACTCAGTGATCTTTTGAGGGATTTGCTCTAACTGTTGCCAAAAATCTCATGGAAATCTATCAGTAGGGGCAAATCTCATGCAAAAGTTATATAATTTATAATGAATGGTACCTTAACTTTTCATTGAGAATGGAGAATTTCTCAAAATTTTAGTTCAATGTGATGTGTTCTCTAATATGATTCTGAGTCACACTCACAAAAAACAAAACAAATAAAAAGCACAGCTGTCCAGCAAACCAGAAAACTTGATTAAATATGTGGCAAAGGCTCAGAACTTGGTAATCTATTCTCTAAGTTGAATAATGGTAACATATAAACATGATTAAACAAGAAAAATAATAGGCCAATATCTAGTGAGCCAAAGTGGAGTTATTCTTTATCATTTCTCTTCAAGTAAAATGTACAGTATGTTGTGGTGTCTCATCACAGTTGCTTTTGATCAAAAATTAAAATTTAACACAATTTTCAAATGAACAAATTAGTACTATATAGGTATTCTAAATGTATAAAGCTCTGATCAAATTATTATATTCACATGCAGTCTGACATTGCCCTTCAGTGTTTTCCTTATAAGTATAAATAAATAGCCAAAATAAATTATAACATTATGTACATAATAAGAAAAAAAGATTCTGGAGACAGTTCCACAAGTGATGGTTTTATGATAATGATTATACAAAGACTCAGCTGGAGCATGATAGCAATTCTGGGAATTCTGTCTTATTCAGCCATAAAAACATTTGTTGTGATCCATTAATAGAACCATCTATGCTCTTGCTGAAGTGCTTCTAATGAGAGGGCACAACAGGTGTTAATATGATGCCCATTGATGCTGGTGCAACAATTATAGTGGAACTGTGTAATTGTTTTCATTCTAACATAGTCTTGACTTGTAGAAGGACAAACAGCATTATGCAACATTCCACATAAAGTGCAGGGTCCATCAGTTAGCAGGGCATGCCCCATTCATTATTTTGTGCACTTATAATGATATAAAAAAGCTTGCTAGCATAATAAAGTCCTAAATATTTGGCTAATAAAATCCTCTGTGAAAATGCTTTTTAATAGGTTGGTGTGTGTGTGTGTGTTTGGGGGGTGGGGATAGACAGGAAGGGGCTACCTCTCATTCAACTGCACTAAACTGCATCCCTTTACAGTCATGACTCATCATCTAATGTCTGTCATCAAGCTTTTCTCTCTAGTAACTTAATAACTGATTAGTAATTACAAGTTTCTTCGCTTTGGTCAGAAGCTGCAAACATTTAAGATGGATTAAATTAATCAGGAAATATAATTTTTTTTTATTTTTCAGTTTATGGTATCATTTCTATTAATATAACTTCAATATGAGCCTTTTAATTTTCTTTATGAGATTTAAGCTAAAACATAACTTTTGGCATTTAATTCTATAGAATATGTATTTCTTCATGCCCCTTTTCCCTCCTCCCATCTCAGCCACAGGCCAATCATAAAAAGTATTTTGTTTGCAGTTGCCTATTAACTAGGATTTTTGTAGAGTACTTAGGTAGGTAGGCTTTCTTTTTAATCCCTGCAAACTATGAAAACAACAAAAACAAATAATAGTTCTACAAAAAATGTCACACACAGTTACAGTAATTACCCATAATACTTAGATAACAGCATCCTACATTTTGAACATATCTATATCACCCACAAATGGAGTACCCAAAATGTGCAGGTATTAAGGAAAAATTGCTGACCCAGATCAGACTGCTCTGGGTCTACACTGCTTGCTCAGACCTGTTTGTCTTACTATGCAGGTTGATCACGGTAAATGTGCCGTTAAATAAAAAAAAAATAGATCTAGGGTGCCCCAATTGGCCATCGTTTTTTTTTGGGGGGGGGGGGGGCGGGAGGGGTGAGGTGAATTTTGGTGTGTAGGTAAGCAGTTGCTATCTACCCACCAAAAGTGCAGGGTCCAGACTCAGGGGTAAGGTGAACTTTGGTGGGTAGGTAGGCAGTTGCTATCTTCCCACCAAAAGTGCAGGGCCCAGACTCTTTTTTTGGAAATTTTGGGTGGAGTCAGGTTATTTTTTTTTTCACTGATTTTTGAGGCCAGATTATTTTTTGAAATCCCCTTATGAGCTGATTTATTTTTTACTTGCATATTCTTTCTTCCAAAGACAGGGATTTTTTTCGAAAAATATACCAGCCCCCCCACCCCCTCTGTTACGAAATGGATCTAATCGTCCACTATGTCGTCGAGATTATTTTAATCCTTTCAATCAGTAAGGCTACAGTTTTTAGGGTAACTGTGGTAATAAAACGTTTACGGAAATTGTGACTACGTTATGCATGGGTTGTTTGTGAATACCTCTCGTGGACAGCATATTGCATGATTTTAAGGTGAATACCTGCACGAGTCTTTTGATTGTGGAAAGTGTGTTGCATGATTTTAATGTGAGACGCATAGTATTTATACGCCTATCTTTTAATGAAAAGTTAGACGTGAATGTTTAATTCTTGATGGATGTTATATTGTTGTGTGCCCAGATTCTGTGTTAAGACCTAGAAGGGAAAGATTTTATTATATTTATTTAGAATAGTTTGGCCAAGAATGAAAAATGTGACTTCTGATTGATGGTATGATTATATGTGTCGACTGATTTGATTTTGTTGGCAGTGATCAGGCTGCGCATGTGTCGACCGATTTTGTTAGTAAGCATGCTGCGCATAATATTTGTATATTAGGAAGTTTTGTAAATTTCGGAAATAGTTTATATCACTGATGTTGGTTGCAATGGTGTGCGTCTGTTTGACGTCCAGTGACGTCAGTTGCATTCATGTTATTCATGTGACGTCAGTTGCATTCATGTTATTGCGACGTCAGCACTTTTTATATTAGTTTCACGTATACGTGGCCTATAGAAGTAGATTGATTTGTAATGGAACTAATTTATTTACTCGTGACGTCAATCGACGCCATAGCATGCACCGCATTAAGGGTTCTTTCCATAAGTTATAATGGTAGCATTTGGTCATCATGCGTTTGATTTGCCTTCATTAGACGGCGTCATATGGTATAACATCATTGATGTCATGATGTCAGATCAAACGTTATGATCCCAAATGTGTGAGAAACGCTTATTCAGCTATTATATTCTATGGCAAATGGTATTACGCTTAGTTTAAAGAAATGAATTAATAAATATGCAAGTTAGATTTTGGTCAATCAATTTAATGTAAATAGGTCATTGTTTAGATTATTCATGTTTTATGTGGGGTATGTCATGGTAATGCCTGTTGACGTCAGTATACTTCTTGACAATGTTTGACGTCAGATCCTTCGACGCACATGCGTAGTAGGATCTACGTTTCTTCATTGGCGGAAGTGGTAAGCACACTTTTAGCTTTACATCGTGAGCGCGAGTCGTGTCTAGTGACACGGCTGGCGTGTGCACGTTATGCTCGGCATTCGCCGAGGGCGTTGTATGGTATTTCCAAGACAGGCCCAAGTCTTACGTATTGTTATTATGTAGTTACAATGTATTAAGTGTAAGTTCGTTATTTTTAGGCACATCAAGTCCGGCAGTCAGCTGTTAGGGCTTAGAGCCACGTCTCACCTGGAGATGCGATATACGTCTCCAGGTTAATACCAACCCGGGTAGAGGCAGTTACAACGCCGTTTGTGCATTGTTCCTAAGCAGAGGCGGGAAGCACAAAATGTAGGCGGAAGTGGTTAGCACAGTTTTGCCAGATTCTGTGATAAGATCTGAAGGTCACATCAAGTGTGGGACAGTGTTCGTCCACTAAGGTGTTTTAATATATATAGACTGGTCCCTGGTACGATCCAGGGAGCGACCAGTATATAATCGTGCACGTTTTAATATAAGTTGGTGTTCCTCATGATATATGGACTGGCCCATGACATGATCCAGGGAACGACGAATTGAAGTCTACCAACATAAGGCCTTGTTTTTTTGTATGAGCTCAAACTAACGTTTTTTGTCCTTTGTGTTTTCCTTTAGTTCATGGCGCTGAGCCGAGTACGGTGTTGACGTCAGACGGTAATCTATTTGCGTATTGTACGCAAATCGATTACAGATTTGAAACAAACACCTTACTTGGGCCAGCGACATGAACTGATATGTGTTGTATATTATTGTAATTGTGACAGTTGTAAACTGTATTGTTGTATATAGAATTTACATTATATATAAACTTAAAAAATTCTAACGTTGTTAGAGTTTCCTTGTTAGTGTATTACACTAGTAGATAACCCTTTAACCGGAAGTCACCCTCCGCCGTCCTGGCGACGCATAAGGCTCTACACCCGTGTCGACCGAGTGTAAAACCTTCTGCGTCACCCTCCGCCGTCCTGGCGACGCATAAGGCTCTACACCCGTGTCGACCGTGTGTAAAACCTTCTGCGTAACATGGTGTCAAGAAGTAACGGGATTTGACTTCTGGTTAATATCTGCCAGTGTAAGACATTGACAATATATACAGAATCTAGGCACAATTTTGTCAGACATTTTTTTTTTATTATTATTGACTTTCTGATTGTTCTTTTCTAAGGTAACGTAAGGCTGTGAATTTTAGGGGAGCAATTTTGCCACTAAATTCTTAGTAAATGTAACCTACACTCAATTAAGGTCAACTATCCTTATTCCCTACGTGATGAAGTGCGATAGCCCATGCATTATTTTGTGATAAAATGTAACAGGTTGCATATCTGAGTGGGGAAACTGAGGTATATAGACCTGAATTGTCTTGGCACGGATGATACATATTTAGTTTTAAGGTCCGTTTGAGTACCTTGGCACTGCTGTTGCATGACAATCTGTTAGTTCATTAATTCAAACGTTTGTACGTGGTGTCGTAACCGTTACTGAGGTCCATTTTGTGTCCTGATTTAGTAACGTAGGTCACTCGTAACGTTATATAATATCGTTACAATGAATTAAACCTAATAGCGGAATCTTAAGTTTGATTTACCGTTGGTATCTTATATGGTTTTGTAAGGTAGGACGTACAGTTGTCGTGTCAGTGTTAATACGTTGCGTTACATACGTTACGTTTGTATATCCGATACGCTAGATCAAGTTGGGCGTAATTGTATGTGGGTTATTTACGTCATCTAATTACGTCATCTAATAGTTTTTTTATTATTATTGACTTTCTGATTGTTCTTTTCTAAGGTAACGTAAGGCTGTGAATTTTAGGGGAGCAATTTTGCCACTAAATTCTTAGTAAATGTAACCTACACTCAATTAAGGTCAACTATCCTTATTCCCTACGTGATGAAGTGCGATAGCCCATGCATTATTTTGTGATAAAATGTAACAGGTTGCATATCTGAGTGGGGAAACTGAGGTATATAGACCTGAATTGTCTTGGCACGGATGATACATATTTAGTTTTAAGGTCCGTTTGAGTACCTTGGCACTGCTGTTACGCAGAAGGTTTTACACTCGGTCGACACGGGTGTAGAGCCTTATGCGTCGCCAGGACGGCGGAGGGTGACTTCCGGTTAAAGGGTTATCTACTAGTGTAATACACTAACAAGGAAACTCTAACAACGTTAGAATTTTTTTAAGTTTATATATAATGTAAATTTTATATACAACAATACAATTTACAACTGTCACAATTACAATAATATACAACACATATCAGTTCATGTCGCTGGCCCAAGTAAGGTGTTTGTTTCAAATATGTAGTCGATTTGCGTACAATACGCAAATAGATTACCGTCTGACGTCAACACCGTACTCGGCTCAGCGCCATGAACTAAAGGAAAACACAAAGAACAAAAAAACGTTAGTTTGAGCTCATACAAAAAACAAGGCCTTATGTTGGTAGACTTCAATTCGTCGTTTCCTGGATCATGTCATGGGCCAGTCCATATATCATGAGGAACACCAACTCTTATTAACACGTGCACGATTATATACTGGTCGCTCCCTGGATCGTACCAGGGACCAGTCTATATATATATTAATACACCTTAGTGGACGAACACTGTCCCACACTTGATGTGACCTTCAGATCTTATCACAGAATCTGGCAAAACTGTGCTAACCACTTCCGCCTACATTTTGTGCTTCCCGCCTCTGCTTAGGAACCATACACAAACGGCGTTGTAACTGCCTCTACCCGGGTTGGTATTAACCTGGAGACGTTTATCGAATCTCCAGGTGAGACGTGGCTCTAAGCCCTAACAGCTGACTGCCGGACTTGATGTGCCTAAAAATAACGAACTTACACTTAATACATTGTAACTACATAATAACAATACGTAAGACTTGGGCCTGTCTTGGAAATACCATACAACGCCCTCGGCGAATGCCGAGCATAACGTGCACACGCCAGCCGTGTCACTAGACACGACTCGCGCTCACGATGTAAAGCCAAAATTGTGCTTACCACTTCCGCCAATGAAGAAACGTAGATCCTACCACGCATGTGCGTCGAAGGATCTGACGCCAAACATTGTGAAGAAGTATACTGACGTCAACAGGTATTACCATGACATATCCCACATAAAACATGAGTAATCTAGACAATAACCTATCTACATTAAATTGATTTACCAAAAATCTAACTCGCATATGTTTTAATTCATTTCTTTAAACTAGCGTAATACCATTTGCCATAGAATATAATAGCTGAATAAGCGTTTCTCACACATTTGGGATCATAACGTTTGATCTGACATCATGACATCAATGATGTTTTCCATATGACGCCGTCTAATGAAGGCAAATCAAACGCATGGTGACCAAATGCTACCATTATAACTTATGGAAAAAAACCTTAATGCGGTGCATGCTATGGCGTCAATTGACGTCACGAGTATATAAATTAGTTCCATTACAAATCAATCTACTTCTATAGGCCACGTATACGTGAAACTAATATAAAAAGTGCTGACGTCGCAATAACATGAATGCAACTGACGTCACATGAATAACATGAATGCAACTGACGTCACTGGACGTCAAATAGACGCACACCATTGCAACCAACATCAGTGATATAAACTATTTCCGAAATTTACAAAACTTCCTAATATACAAATATTATGCGCAGCATGCTTACTAACAAAATCGGTCGACACATGCGCAGCCTGATCACTGCCAACAAAATCAAATCAGTCGACACATATAATCATACCATATCAATCAGAAGTCACATTTTTCATTCTTAGCCAAACTATTCTAAATAAATATAATAAAATCTTACCCTTCTAGGTCTTAACACAGAATCTGGGCACACAACAATATAACATCCATCAAGAATTAAACAGCCACCCTAAGGGTTTATTCCAGTTTAAAACTATGCCCTTCGGTTTGGTCAATTCGGGAGCCTCTTTTTGTAGGTTAATGAGAATCATATTGTCCAATCTCCCAAATGTTGACAGCTTTGTTGATGACATGTGGATATTTACTGAAACATGGAAGGATCATATGACGTCATTACGTCAAGTGTTAGATCGGCTCAGGTCGGCCAAATTGACGGCAAAACCATCTAAATGCATGATCGGTTATGGCAGTATCGAGTGCCTTGGTCACAATATCGTCGGACAGACGGTACGACCGCAAGAGGACAAGATACAGGCTATCAGAGATGCTCCTCGTCCATGTACGAAAAGGCAAATTAAATCTTTTCTGGGATTAGCTGGGTTTTACCGTCGTTTTATCCCAAATTTCTCATCCATAGCTTCTCCTCTGACTGATTTAACTAAACGGGATAGACCTAATTCTATCAAAGATTGGCAAGACCAGCATGAAAGGGCATTTCAAACCCTGAAGAGTAGGCTCACGTCTAGTCCTATTCTTCGCTTACCTGTTTTTCAAGAAGGTAACCCGTTTGTACTCCGAACAGACGCTTCAGACGTTGGTCTTGGAGCTATTTTGCTTCAGGAGTTCGAAGGTGAAGGTCGTTTGCCGATTGCTTATGCTAGCAAGAAATTGTTACCTCGGGAAAAGAACTACTCTGTAATTGAGAAGGAATGTTTGGGTATTATCTGGGGTGTTGAGAAATTTCGTAAGTACCTGTATGGGGCGGAGTTCCTCCTTGAAACTGACCACAAACCTTTGTCCTATATGCAGACAGCTAAGGTGCTCAATCCCCGAATCATGCGTTGGGCCATGAAATTACAGCCGTACAGATTCAGGATCGTTGCTATCCGCGGCCAAGATAATTTGGGGGCGGACTACCTTAGTAGATAGTTTGGCCACGTTATGCATCGCACCGTTGTTGTGTATATAGCTAGTTTTCCAGTTTTGACATAGCCTACGATTCGATCACATTTCGTACTATTTCAGAAAAGAAACATTGTTATGTTTTTTTCTCCCTAAGGGGAAACCTATGTTACGAAATGGATCTAATCGTCCACTATGTCGTCGAGATTATTTTAATCCTTTCAATCAGTAAGGCTACAGTTTTTAGGGTAACTGTGGTAATAAAACATTTACGGAAATTGTGGCTACGTTATGCATGGGTTGTTTGTGAATACCTCTCGTGGACAGCGTATTGCATGATTTTAAGGTGAATACCTGCACGAGTCTTTTGATTGTGGAAAGCGTGTTGCATGATTTTAATGTGAGACGCATAGTATTTATACGCCTATCTTTTAATGAAAAGTTAGACGTGGCTGTTTAATTCTTGATGGATGTTATATTGTTGTGTGCCCAGATTCTGTGTTAAGACCTAGAAGGGTAAGATTTTATTATATTTATTTAGAATAGTTTGGCTAAGAATGAAAAATGTGACTTCTGATTGATATGGTATGATTATATGTGTCGACTGATTTGATTTTGTTGGCAGTGATCAGGCTGCGCATGTGTCGACCGATTTTGTTAGTAAGCATGCTGCGCATAATATTTGTATATTAGGAAGTTTTGTAAATTTCGGAAATAGTTTATATCACTGATGTTGGTTGCAATGGTGTGCGTCTATTTGACGTCCAGTGACGTCAGTTGCATTCATGTTATTCATGTGACGTCAGTTGCATTCATGTTATTGCGACGTCAGCACTTTTTATATTAGTTTCACGTATACGTGGCCTATAGAAGTAGATTGATTTGTAATGGAACTAATTTATATACTCGTGACGTCAATTGACGCCATAGCATGCACCGCATTAAGGTTTTTTTTTCCATAAGTTATAATGGTAACATTTGGTCGTCATGCGTTTGATTTGCCTTCATTAGACGGCGTCATATGGTATAACATCATTGATGTCATGATGTCAGATCAAACGTTATGATCCCAAATGTGTGAGAAACGCTTATTCAGCTATTATATTCTATGGCAAATGGTATTACGCTTAGTTTAAAGAAATGAATTAATACATATGGGAGTTAGATTTTGGTCAATCAATTTAATGCAAATAGGTCATTGTTTAGATTATTCATGTTTTATGTGGGGTATGTCATGGTAATGCCTGTTGACGTCAGTATACTTCTTGACAATGTTTGACGTCAGATCCTTCGACGCACATGCGTGGTAGGATCTACGTTTCTTCATTGGCGGAAGTGGTAAGCACACTTTTAGCTTTACATCGTGAGCGTGAGTCGTGTCTAGTGACACGGCTGGCGTGTGCACATTATGCTCGGCATTCGCCGAGGGCGTTGTATGGTATTTCCAAGACAGGCCCAAGTCTTACGTATTGTTATTATGTAGTTACAATGTATTAAGTGTAAGTTCGTTATTTTTAGGCACATCAAGTCCGGCAGTCAGCTGTTAGGGCTTAGAGCCACGTCTCACCTGGAGATTCGATAAACGTCTCCAGGTTAATACCAACCCGGGTAGAGGCAGTTACCACGCCGTTTGTGCATGGTTCCCAAGCAGAGGCGGGAAGCACAAAATGTAGGCGGAAGTGGTTAGCACAGTTTTGCCAGATTCTGTGATAAGATCTGAAGGTCACATCAAGTGTGGGACAGTGTTCGTCCACTAAGGTGTTTTAATATATATAGACTGGTCCCTGGTACGATCCAGGGAGCGACCAGTATATAATCGTGCACGTTTTAATATAAGTTGGTGTTCCTCATGATATATGGACTGGCCCATGACATGATCCAGGGAACGACGAATTGAAGTCTACCAACATAAGGCCTTGTTTTTTTGTATGAGCTCAAACTAACGTTTTTTGTCCTTTGTGTTTTCCTTTAGTTCATGGCGCTGAGCCGAGTACGGTGTTGACGTCAGACGGTAATCTATTTGCGTATTGTACGCAAATCGATTACAGATTTGAAACAAACACCTTACTTGGGCCAGCGACATGAACTGATATGTGTTGTATATTATTGTAATTGTGACAGTTGTAAACTGTATTGTTGTATATAGAATTTACATTATATATAAACTTAAAAAATTCTAACGTTGTTAGAGTTTCCTTGTTAGTGTATTACACTAGTAGATAACCCTTTAACCGGAAGTCACCCTCCGCCGTCCTGGCGACGCATAAGGCTCTACACCCGTGTCGACCGAGTGTAAAACCTTCTGCGTCACCCTCCGCCGTCCTGGCGACGCATAAGGCTCTACACCCGTGTCGACCGTGTGTAAAACCTTCTGCGTAACATGGTGTCAAGAAGTAACGGGATTTGACTTCTGGTTAATATCTGCCAGTGTAAGACATTGACAATATATACAGAATCTAGGCACAATTTTGTCAGACATTTTTTTTTTATTATTATTGACTTTCTGATTGTTCTTTTCTAAGGTAACGTAAGGCTGTGAATTTTAGGGGAGCAATTTTGCCACTAAATTCTTAGTAAATGTAACCTACACTCAATTAAGGTCAACTATCCTTATTCCCTACGTGATGAAGTGCGATAGCCCATGCATTATTTTGTGATAAAATGTAACAGGTTGCATATCTGAGTGGGGAAACTGAGGTATATAGACCTGAATTGTCTTGGCACGGATGATACATATTTAGTTTTAAGGTCCGTTTGAGTACCTTGGCACTGCTGTTGCATGACAATCTGTTAGTTCATTAATTCAAACGTTTGTACGTGGTGTCGTAACCGTTACTGAGGTCCATTTTGTGTCCTGATTTAGTAACGTAGGTCACTCGTAACGTTATATAATATCGTTACAATGAATTAAACCTAATAGCGGAATCTTAAGTTTGATTTACCGTTGGTATCTTATATGGTTTTGTAAGGTAGGACGTACAGTTGTCGTGTCAGTGTTAATACGTTGCGTTACATACGTTACGTTTGTATATCCGATACGCTAGATCAAGTTGGGCGTAATTGTATGTGGGTTATTTACGTCATCTAATTACGTCATCTAATAGTGAAAAGTAATTCTCAGCAAAGTCAACGTCAGTTTATGACGTCATTTCCGGTCTGTTATGAACGTAACTTTAATGGCTACGTCCAGATCGCGAGTATACTAATTAATCAACGTTTTAGTTGGATTAGTTCGTTATTATTATTGTTAACGTTTTAGTTAACGTGTGTGACTATAAGTGAACATCGGTTTCAGTTAAGTTAACGTGAGCATTACGTTAAGCGTCATGGATCAGTTAGTTAAGACGGGAAAAGAGTTAGGTTATGAGGGGCAGGCATTGCAGGAATTTGTAAAGCAACAGCAAGAGACTGAGAGGGCAGAAAGGCACGCGGTAAGGGCACTTGATAAAGAAAAGATTGCGCAGGCCGATAAAGACAGGGAAATTGAGTTAGCTAAGATCGCGGCGGAGAAAGAGAGGATCGCAGCGGAGAAAGAGAGGATCGCGCAGGCTGAAAAAGATAGGGAAGTTGAGTTGGCTAAGATTGCGGCAGATAGGGAAATCGAGATGGCGCGGATTGAAAGTATAGAGCGGCAAGCCGAGAAAGATAGGGAAGCTAGGTTGTATCAAGTCGAAAGCGATAAGGAAGCAAAGTTGTCGAGCGAAGTTGAGTTAGAAAAGTTGAAGTATAGTTTTGAATTGCAGCAACGCGAGTTGAAGAATCAGATAGATTTGCAGAAGGTAACGTTTAGAGTTGAATTAGAAAAACAGAAGGCTGAAAAGTTAGCGCATGCGCGAGATCCCAAGTTACCGTATTTTGATGAAAGTAAGGACAAAATGGATAGTTACTTATCAAGGTTTGAGAAATACGCGACGGCGAACAAATGGGATAAAAACGTTTGGGCTGCATATTTAAGCGCATTACTTAAAGGTCGCGCGCTTGATGTTTATGATAGATTGTCTGTAGATGATGCAGCGGATTATGACAAGTTGAAAGATGCGTTGTTAAAGAATTTCGATATGACTGAACGCGGATTTAGGAAGAAATTTCGCTATGATAGGCCTGAAAAGTCCGAAACGTTTATTCAGTTTAGTAGTAGACTTAGGTCGTATCTTAATAAATGGTTGAAAATGGCGAAGGTAGACCAGTCTTATGAATCTGTTTGCGATTTTTTCGCTAGAGATCAGTTTTTAGAATCTTGTAGTAAAGAACTATATGTTCATTTGAAACCGAAAACATTCACGAATCTAGGTGAGATGGCTAGGGAAGCAGATTTATTTGCAGAAGCACGTGGCGGTGTCTACGCTTGTGTTAATAAGGGGCAGCGTGATAGTAAGGGCGTAACTCAGAGTAGATCTGATAATAAGCCGAGTGCGAAGCCAGAGATAAAATGTAGTATTTGTGGTAAGGGACATTTAACATATAAATGTTTTAAGAATCCCGATAGGAAGCAAGCATATAGTGCGGAGGTAGGTGCAAGTGCAAGCGGGTATAGCGGAAGTAAGGGGAGTAGTTATGCACCGAAAGATGAGACACAAAGATCACAGAGTAAGAGCGATACTGTACAGACGAAGGGTAGTAATTCAGATCGTGGCCGTGGTCGGGGTTATTCCCGCGGACGTGGTCGGGGTGGCGGACATCAAATGAGCTTTTGTAAAACTACAATGAATAGGACTCATGAAATTGAAGGTCTCTATAAGAGTAAGGAAGAAAGTCCACTAATCAATGATAACGTGGATAGGGAAGGTGTCTGTTACTTTTTAAGGTCGCGATTACCAACAGCGCGGGGTACGGTTAATGGTACGACTGTTGTAGTTTTAAGGGACACAGGTTGTACTGGGTGTGTCGTTCGTAGAAACTTGGTTTCTAATGATCAGTTACTTGGTAGAGAATCTGATGTAACTTTGATTGATGAATCTACCCAAAGGTATCCCTTAGCAATGGTTGACATAGATTGTCCATTTTTCACAGGAAAAACTGAGGCATTGTGCATGGAAGATACATTGTATGACCTGGTTATTGGAAATATTGACGGGTCAAAACTTCCCGATATGTCCCATTTTGCAATGGCGGCAGTGACTAGGTCACAAGCTAAGCAAGGTGAAGAGGTCTATAAGAAACTTAAAGTTCCTGATCAAATTATTGCTAGTGATAAGGAGGCATTGAAGCAGGCCCAAGTTGTTGACCCTAAATTGAATGGCATAAGGCAAAGAGTGGAATCTGGGAATGTGACTATTAGTCGTGGATTGAACCGGGGTGAAACTAAGTTTATTCGAAAGAAAGATTTATTGTATAGGCAGTTTACTAAGGGAAACAAGGTCACTTTGCAACTTATTATCCCTGAAGGTTTTCGTGAAAAGGTGTTAAGATTGGCGCACGAAACCTTGATGTCAGGTCATTTGGGCATAAAGAAAACTATGGATAGAGTGTTAACTGAGTTCTTTTGGCCTGGAATTTGTGGTGATGTGGCAAGGTTTTGTAAATCTTGTGACATATGTCAAAGGACTATTCAAAAAGGTCGTGTCACTAAGGTACCTTTAGGAAAGTTGCCACAGATTGACACACCATTTAAACGAGTCGCTGTTGATATAGTTGGACCGATAGAACCTCGTTCTGACAGGAAATCCCGCTATATTTTAACAATGATAGACTATGCGACGAGATATCCCGAGGCGGTAGCGTTACCCGGCATTGAGACGGAACGCGTAGCCGAAGCGTTAGTTGAGATGTTTAGTAGAGTTGGCATACCTGATGAAATGTTAACAGATTGCGGAAGTCAGTTTACTGCTGAAGTTATGAAAGAAGTAAGCAGGCTGTTATCACTCCAGCAGTTAACCACGACGCCGTATCATCCTATCTGTAACGGTCTTGTAGAGCGTTTTCACGCGACGTTGAAGCAAATGCTACGTAGGATGTGCGCAGAACGTCCAAAAGACTGGGATAAATATCTCCCAGCACTGCTGTTTGCGATAAGGGAGGTTCCGCAGGAGTCATTAGGGTTTTCTCCGTTCGAATTGTTATACGGACGTAACGTTAAGGGCCCTATGGCAATATTACGTGAATTATGGTCTGAAGAGGTACAGGATGAGCAGGTTCTGTCTACGTACCAGTACGTAATTGAGTTGAGAGAACGGTTAGAGCAGACGTGTAAGTTAGCACATGATAATTTACGGAAAGTACAGGTAAAGCAAAAGGCTTATTATGACAAACGCGCTAGGTCGCGTAAATTTAACGTGGGAGATAAAGTACTGTTATTACTGCCAACTGACAGTAATAAACTGTTATTGCAGTGGAAGGGTCCATATGAAGTAGTAGAGGTGGTGAATAGAATGGACTATAAAATCGACGTCAATGGTGTCGTGAGTACATATCATGCTAATATGCTGAAACAGTATGTCGAACGTCGTACTGTGCCGTCACATTGTTTATTGTCGACTGAGACTACAGAGTCGGTTGATGACGATGGTAGTGATGAATTTTCTCTTGATGATTGTGCTTTTCCGACAGCTAAAGAGCCGGAAACTTATAAGGACGTCAGTATTTCAGATACGTTAACGTCAGAACAACGTATGGAGGTTGAAGCGTTGATTAAACAGTACCCGGATGTACTATCAAGTTTACCCGGTCGAACTGATCAAATACAGCACGATATCAAACTACTCACGTCAGAACCCATACGGACGAAGGGTTATTCTATCCCGTATAAGACGCGTAACGTCATGGAGACGGAGATACAGGATATGTTGGATTTAGGGGTAATCGAGCCGTCGATTTCACCGTATTCATCTCCTGTTGTCCTAGTTCCGAAGAAAGATGGATCAGTTAGATTCTGTATCGACTTCCGGAAGCTTAACAAAGTGACGGAATTCGATGCAGAACCTATGCCAAATATGGAGGAGGTTATCAATAAAATGTCGGGACATAAATTCTTTACAAAGATGGACCTGAGTAAGGGTTATTGGCAAGTCAGTCTTACTGAAAGGTCTAAACCTTTGACGGCATTTGAAACGCCTAAGGGTTTATTCCAGTTTAAAACTATGCCCTTCGGTTTGGTCAATTCGGGAGCCTCATTTTGTAGGTTAATGAGAATCATATTGTCCAATCTCCCAAATGTTGACAGCTTTGTTGATGACATGTGGATATTTACTGAAACATGGAAGGATCATATGACGTCATTACGTCAAGTGTTAGATCGGCTCAGGTCGGCCAAATTGACGGCAAAACCATCTAAATGCATGATCGGTTATGGCAGTATCGAGTGCCTTGGTCACAATATCGTCGGACAGACGGTACGACCGCAAGAGGACAAGATACAGGCTATCAGAGATGCTCCTCGTCCATGTACGAAAAGGCAAATTAAATCTTTTCTGGGATTAGCTGGGTTTTACCGTCGTTTTATCCCAAATTTCTCATCCATAGCTTCTCCTCTGACTGATTTAACTAAACGGGATAGACCTAATTCTATCAAAGATTGGCAAGATCAGCATGAAAGGGCATTTCAAACCCTGAAGAGTAGGCTCACGTCTAGTCCTATTCTTCGCTTACCTGTTTTTCAAGAAGGTAACCCGTTTGTACTTCGAACAGACGCTTCAGACGTTGGTCTTGGAGCTATTTTGCTTCAGGAGTTCGAAGGTGAAGGTCGTTTGCCGATTGCTTATGCTAGCAAGAAATTGTTACCTCGGGAAAAGAACTACTCTGTAATTGAGAAGGAATGTTTGGGTATTATCTGGGGTGTTGAGAAATTTCGTAAGTACCTGTATGGGGCGGAGTTCCTCCTTGAAACTGACCACAAACCTTTGTCCTATATGCAGACAGCTAAGGTGCTCAATCCCCGAATCATGCGTTGGGCCATGAAATTACAGCCGTACAGATTCAGGATCGTTGCTATCCGCGGCCAAGATAATTTGGGGGCGGACTACCTTAGTAGATAGTTTGGCCACGTTATGCATCGCACCGTTGTTGTGTATATAGCTAGTTTTCCAGTTTTGACATAGCCTACGATTCGATCGCATTTCGTACTATTTCAGAAAAGAAACATTGTTATGTTTTTTTCTCCCTAAGGGGAAACCTATGTTACGAAATGGATCTAATCGTCCACTATGTCGTCGAGATTATTTTAATCCTTTCAATCAGTAAGGCTACAGTTTTTAGGGTAACTGTGGTAATAAAACGTTTACGGAAATTGTGACTACGTTATGCATGGGTTGTTTGTGAATACCTCTCGTGGACAGCATATTGCATGATTTTAAGGTGAATACCTGCACGAGTCTTTTGATTGTGGAAAGTGTGTTGCATGATTTTAATGTGAGACGCATAGTATTTATACGCCTATCTTTTAATGAAAAGTTAGACGTGAATGTTTAATTCTTGATGGATGTTATATTGTTGTGTGCCCAGATTCTGTGTTAAGACCTAGAAGGGTAAGATTTTATTATATTTATTTAGAATAGTTTGGCCAAGAATGAAAAATGTGACTTCTGATTGATGGTATGATTATATGTGTCGACTGATTTGATTTTGTTGGCAGTGATCAGGCTGCGCATGTGTCGACCGATTTTGTTAGTAAGCATGCTGCGCATAATATTTGTATATTAGGAAGTTTTGTAAATTTCGGAAATAGTTTATATCACTGATGTTGGTTGCAATGGTGTGCGTCTGTTTGACGTCCAGTGACGTCAGTTGCATTCATGTTATTCATGTGACGTCAGTTGCATTCATGTTATTGCGACGTCAGCACTTTTTATATTAGTTTCACGTATACGTGGCCTATAGAAGTAGATTGATTTGTAATGGAACTAATTTATTTACTCGTGACGTCAATCGACGCCATAGCATGCACCGCATTAAGGGTTCTTTCCATAAGTTATAATGGTAGCATTTGGTCATCATGCGTTTGATTTGCCTTCATTAGACGGCGTCATATGGTATAACATCATTGATGTCATGATGTCAGATCAAACGTTATGATCCCAAATGTGTGAGAAACGCTTATTCAGCTATTATATTCTATGGCAAATGGTATTACGCTTAGTTTAAAGAAATGAATTAATAAATATGCAAGTTAGATTTTGGTCAATCAATTTAATGTAAATAGGTCATTGTTTAGATTATTCATGTTTTATGTGGGGTATGTCATGGTAATGCCTGTTGACGTCAGTATACTTCTTGACAATGTTTGACGTCAGATCCTTCGACGCACATGCGTAATAGGATCTACGTTTCTTCATTGGCGGAAGTGGTAAGCACACTTTTAGCTTTACATCGTGAGCGCGAGTCGTGTCTAGTGACACGGCTGGCGTGTGCACGTTATGCTCGGCATTCGCTGAGGGCGTTGTATGGTATTTCCAAGACAGGCCCAAGTCTTACGTATTGTTATTATGTAGTTACAATGTATTAAGTGTAAGTTCGTTATTTTTAGGCACATCAAGTCCGGCAGTCAGCTGTTAGGGCTTAGAGCCACGTCTCACCTGGAGATGCGATATACGTCTCCAGGTTAATACCAACCCGGGTAGAGGCAGTTACAACGCCGTTTGTGCATTGTTCCTAAGCAGAGGCGGGAAGCACAAAATGTAGGCGGAAGTGGTTAGCACAGTTTTGCCAGATTCTGTGATAAGATCTGAAGGTCACATCAAGTGTGGGACAGTGTTCGTCCACTAAGGTGTTTTAATATATATAGACTGGTCCCTGGTACGATCCAGGGAGCGACCAGTATATAATCGTGCACGTGTTTATATAAGTTGGTGTTCCTCATGATATATGGACTGGCCCATGACATGATCCAGGGAACGACGAAGTGAAGTCTACCAACATAAGGCCTTGTTTTTTTGTATGAGCTCAAACTAACGTTTTTTGTCCTTTGTGTTTTCCTTTAGTTCATGGCGCTGAGCCGAGTACGGTGTTGACGTCAGACGGTAATCTATTTGCGTATTATACGCAAATCGATTACAGATTTGAAACAAACACCTTACTTGGGCCAGCGACATGAACTGATATGTGTTGTATATTATTGTAATTGTGACAGTTGTAAATTGTATTGTTGTATATAGAATTTACATTATATATAAACTTAAAAAATTCTAACGTTGTTAGAGTTTCCTTGTTAGTGTATTACACTAGTAGATAACCCTTTAACCGGAAGTCACCCTCCGCCGTCCTGGCGACGCATAAGGCTCTACACCCGTGTCGACCGTGTGTAAAACCTTCTGCGTAACACCCTCCCCCACCCAAGAATATCAAATGGTCGGTCCCTTAGCGCCTAGCGGGACAGGGTTTTGGCAGATTTATGAGGAAGGACAAGCTGTCTCTTGTACTTTTTGTTGGATGACTTCTGAAATGGTACGTGTGTCACTGTGTTGAGGTTGAGGGGGCTAGGGGGGGGGGATGGTGGCGTCGTTCGGGACAGAATTCTTTAGAAGAGCGAGTGGTCTCAGAATGTGGGCGCGTTATCTTGGGGGAAGTTGTCTGGGGGAGTTTTCTTAGAATCTGGGGCGAGTTGTCACCTGAAGATGGGGCGACATGTCTTGTGGCTTCTTCGTTTGTCAAACTTTGTGGTTGACCAGTGTGTTTGTTTTGCTTTCTCTCGTTCTCGGCGTGTAGCCTAAATTCAGAAGCCCAAAAAATCGCAGGCAGACAGACTAACGCAAAATCTTAATAAATTCACATTATGCTAAATGATTACAAGCTTTACTATACCATAAATGAAGAAACAGTTGGTCTCCTCAAGTCGATCCAGCTGAAAAAATGTCTGTGTGTTGACGAACGCACGTGCCATGTATACGTAAAAATGACCAACTTCATTATCGATTTTCAAACTAAATAGACTTTCTCCCGAAGATATACCACGCTAAAAGACGGTCGAATGTACGAACTACGGTTCAGTTATAATGGCATCTAATTTGGTTTTTGGGACAATTTTCTTTGCAAAATAACTTTGGGGTACTGTCGTAGGGTTTTACTTTTCTGAAAAACGGTTGTCAAACTGTGATCGTTGTTTTGGGTGTGCAAACTGCATTGAGGTACCGATATGCGTCTGATTTCAATAACAAAACATCAAATTTCATTCTGATCTGGTCCGTTGGAAAATTATGACTGCATATCTTATCAAACGAGCATTATTTTGGGACTGTTTCTGTTCAAAATTTCCCGCCATTTTTTCCGGCGAAAAAAAGGGATTATTTCTTTGTGCGTAGACGACCGCTCAGAAAATGATTTACTAAAATGTGATGAGTCTGCGTTCCAACTGCAAGATAGCCAAATTGTTACAATATTATCAAATTACACCTTCGTGTAAGTTCAAAATATCTATGGTGTAAAAATACGCTTGCCTTCAACATGCGAACCGAAAAGTATTTTTATCCTTTGACTAAAATGGCATGAACATTATTCTAATTGTGCACCCAACAGGCGTTTTACGGTAATACTGATCCAGAGACAGGATCAAAGATTAGGTTTGAAGTACTCCATATGTATATGCTGAATGACACCGGGACTAACTGTTCGTTGCAACGTAAAGACGGCTTGCCACAGAAACATGTGCTCGTGTGAATGCCAAAATATGACAATATTTCTTTTACAAATACATATGTTAAGGTTACTTCGATAAATTAAATTCGTCCGTGTAAGCGGATAACTTTGCTAAAGATTTTGTAACAAAGAACTTTGCTTTAACCGTGGAAAGTGTGACAAAGATTTTGTTTCAACAAAGTTTATGTAACAAAGAAACTGTGACAATGTTGGCCGTTTACACGCATATATTGCACAAAAAGATAGCGCATTTCCGATGGGGCACGTCTCGTCGCGCTGTAACAACGTGACAACTGTAACAAATACTTTGTTTTCTTTGCTAATATCAGCACAATATATTATAGAGAGCGGCTCAAAATAGAAAAACAAATTCTCTGTCTTAGTGCAGCCAGATATATATCTTACCAATATTTCTTGATGAAACTGAAAAAAAGCGCGACAAGTGTAACGAGTGTGACATTGAAAAAAATTGGCCCATCCCTGGTCTGCAACAACTGTGACATTTGTAGACAATGTATTTTAAATGAGAAAAAGAGTTTCATTGTGAAACAAACTGAGACAAACTGTGACTAAAACATTTATGCTGAAAATCTTTTTTGGTGAGACAGCCAACAAAAGCGCGACAAGTGTAACAAGTGTGACAATGAAAAAAGTGGCCCATCCTCGGTCTGCAACAACTGTGACATTTGTAGACAATGTATTTTAAATGAGAAAAAGAGTTTCATTGTGAAACAAACTGAGACAAAATGTGACTAAAACATTTATGCTGAAAATCTTTTTTGGTGAGACAGCCAAAAAAAGCGCGACAAGTGTAACAAGTGTGACAATGGAAAAAAGTGGCCCATCCTCGGTCTGCAACAACTGTGACATTTGTAGACAATGTATTTTAAATGAGAAAAAGAGTTTCATTGTGAAACAAACTGAGCCAAACTGTGACTAAAACATTTATGCTGAAAATCTTTTTTGGTGAGACAGCCAATAAAGGCGCGACATTTGTAACAAGTGTGACAATGGAAAAAAATTGGCCCATCCTTAGTCTGCAACAACTGTGACATTTGTAGACAATGTATTTTAAATGAGAAAAAGAGTTCTATTGTGAAACAAACTGAGACAAACTGTGACTTAAACAGTTTATGGCTCAAATCTTTTTTAATGAGACAGCCCAAAAAAGCGCGACATTTGTAACAAGTGTGACAATGAAAAAAATTGGCCCATCCTTGGTCTGCAACAACTGTGACATTTGTAGACAATGTATTTTAAATGAGAAAAAGAGTTTGATTGTGAAACAAACTGAGACAAACCGTGACTAAAACATTTATGCTGAAAATCTTTTTTAATGAGACAGCCAAAAAAAGCGCGACAAGCGTAACAAATGGGACAATGACAAAAATTGGTCCATCCATGGTCTGAAACAACTGTGACATTTGTAGACAATGTATTTTAAATGAGAAAAAGAGTTTCATTGTGAAACAAACTGAGACAAACTGTGACTAAAACGTTTATGCTGAAAATCTTTTTTGGTGAGACAGCCAAAAACAAAAAAGCGCGGCAAGTGTAACAAGTGTGACAATGAAAAAAATTGGCCCATCCTCGGTCTGCAACAACTGTGAAATTTGTAGACAATGTATTTTAAATGAAAAAAAGAGTTTCATTGTGAAACAAACTGAGACAAACTGTGACTAAAACATTTATGCTGAAAATCTTTTTTGGTGAGACAGCCAAAAAAAGCGCGACAAGTGTAACAAGTGGGACAATGAAAAAAATGGGCCCATCCATGGTCTGAAACAACTGTGACATTTGTAGACAGTGTATTATGAAGCAGGAAAAGACTATCACTGCAAATCAGACTGCGACAAACTGTGACTAATATAAAATGGCTAAAATATTTCTTGATGATACAGCAAAAAAGCGCGACAAGTGTAACAATGAAAAAAATTGGCCCATCCATGGTCTGCAACAACTATGACATTTGTAGACAATGTATTTTAAATGAGAAAAAGAGTTTCATTGTGAAACATTGTCTACAAATGTCACAGTTGTTTCTACCCAGGGATGGGCAATTTTTTCAGTGTCACAGTTGTTACAGTTGTCACGCTTTTTTTGGGCTGTCTCACCAAAAAAGATTTTCTGCATAAATGCTTGAGTCACGGTTTGTCTCAGTTTGTTTCATAATGAAACTCTTTTTCTCATTTAAAATACATTGTCTACAAATGTCACAGTTGTTGCAGACCGAGGATGGGCCACTTTTTTTTCATTGTCACACTTGTTACACTTGTCGCGCTTTTTTTGGCTGTCTCACCAAAAAAGATTTTCAGCATAAATGTTTTAGTCACAGTTTGTCATAATGAAACTCTTTTTCTCATTTAAAATACATTGTCTACAAATGTCACAGTTGTTGCAGACCAAGGATAGGCCAATTTTTTTCATTGTCACACTTGTTAGGCGGGTTGTAAGCCCGTCTATAGCTACGGTTGTCAAAACGGTTTTGCGGAGGTCTTAACATATCTCTGCTTTTGTAAGCCTACGCTACGCGCTCTACATTTTGAAACAGAGAAAATAGTTCTGACATTTCGGTACCAGCCCATTGAACAAGGCAGAATGATTCGTCATAATAAATGTTGATTAATTCAAATTGAAAATAAAAAAGCTTCAGTTTGCGACTTTTAAAAATCAATGTTTATCACAGAGATCAACGCGTATAAATATATTACGTAAATTATTCGCCGATGGGTGATTGCAAGTTGGCTTCTTTAAAAAAGAATCCAAAGCAAAGATCTGCTGTGCTATGCAAAGCATAGTTGAAGCCAACAGATTGTACTGACGTGTCATTAAGGATGAGATTACTAGGTTGTGGCCACTAGGCAGTGTTGTTATGACTTTCATCTTGTCTGACTAATCTAACTGAACAAGAAAAAGACAGCAGTCATCATTTTATATCTTACAGATGTCTGCAATTAAAAGTAATCTTTTGCAGATGGACGGAATGGATATTTAGTCTTTCACAGAGTGACTGCAGTAGGCATTTAACCAGTTTAGACAGACTACGGTCGCTCTTTTATCGTTAGGAAACAGTAAATCCACCAGGAGTATTCCGTTACGCTATATGCAGTAAAAAGCTTGCCTTATGGCATTTCCTGGTTAATTTGAAACAAGTGTAGAAAACCGTGAACATGCAGTCAATACAACTTAAATTTATGCACTAAATGCCAACAAAGCACTTTATAAGTATTGCTGTACTGCTGTTTACCTATAAAGCAGCTATTGCCAGACCAAGGCACAGTGGCACAGCCTGGCAAACACACACAAGAGTCAGACTGCAATATAACTCAGTCTGCCAAATGTCAACATTTTGTGGATAATTAATTATCCTGTATTTCTTCCTAATGCTCACCTTGCGGTATGTTGAGTCCCATGAATAGAAAAATGGGGGAATGCACATGCTTGCACCCTTGCTACTATTAAGAATAACAAACTTCATTTTCAACAGTACAGATATCGTTGATGTCGTCAAAATCAATTGCTGGTGCATTTTTTGCAATGGAGCACCGTCTACAGTCGAGAAGAAGTTTGCCTCAAATATGATTCAAACCTTGACCGTGTTACGGTTGAGAAGATAAGGCAACGTTTATTGAACAAGTAACAGGGATGAAGGAAAATGCCAGCATCATTTCTTCCACCCATTCAATTCAATACTGAAACCAATCACAATAGCACCCCTACTGTATAAAAACAACACTTTTTAGAACCTTTTATCTTTGCTTAACAATTGTGTTTTCTGGTATTCAATAAAATAATCTAAATATTTGACAAAGCCCTACTGTTTTCTAGGATTTTATCTAAATTTCATCCCGAAAAGTTAGCTGATGGAATGGTGTGCCTCCGTCATCATCCATTATATGTCTGTGCGTTAACTTTTTCAAAACTTCTCCTCTGAACTATTTGAATAAAATGCCAGCCTTTCAGTACTTTCAGTACTTTGAATACACTTGTGGCGCTTTTTTGGCTGTATCCCCAAGAAATATTTTAGCCATAAACTGTTTAAGTCACAGTTTGTCTCAGTTTGTTTCACAATGAAACTCTTTTTCTCATTTAAAATACATTGTCTACAAATGTCACAGTTGTTTCAGACCAGGGATGGGCCAATTTTTTTCATTGTCACACTTGTTACACTTCGAGTTTTTTTTTTTTTTGGCTATCTCACCAAAAAAGATTTTCAGCATAAATGTTTTAGTCACGGTTTGTCTCAGTTTGTTTCACAATGAAACTCTTTTTCTCATTTAAAATGCATTGTCTACAAATGTCACAGTTGTTACAGACCAAGGATGGGCCATTTTGTTTTACATTGTCACAGTTGTTACAAATGTCGCTTTTTTTTGGCTGTCTCATTAAAAAGATTTAAGCCATAAACTGTTTAAGTCACAGTTTGTCTCAGTTTGTTTCACAATGAAACTCTTTTTCTCATTTAAAATACATTGTCTACAAATGTCACAGATGTTTCAGACCAGGGATGGGCCAATTGTTTTCATTGTCACACTTGTTACACTTGTCGCGCTTTTTTTTGGCTGTCTCACCAAAAAGATTTTCAGCATAAATGTTTTAGTCACGGTTTGTCCCAGTTTGTTTCACAATGAAACTCTTTTTCTCATTTAAAATACATTGTCTACAGATGTCACAGTTGTTGCAGACCAAGGATGGGCCAATTTTTTTCATTGTCACACTTGTTACAAATGTCGCGCTTTTTTTGGCTGTCTCATTAAAAAAGATTTAAGCCATAAACTGTTTAAGTCACAGTTTGGCTCAGTCTATTTCACAATGAAACTCTTTTTCTCATTTAAAATACATTGTCTACAAATGTCGCAGTTGTTTCAGACCAGGGATGGGCCAAATTTTTTCATTGTCACAGTTGTTACACTTGTCGCGCTTTTTTTTGGCTGTCTCACCAAAAAAGATTTTCAGCATAAATGTTTTAGTCACGGTTTGTCCCAGTTTGTTTCACAATGAAACTCTTTTTCTCAGGTAAAATACACTGTTTACAAATGTCACAGTTGTCGCAGACTAGGGATGGGCCATTTTTTTTTCATTGTCACGCTTGTTACACTCGTCACGCTTTTTTGGCTTTATCACCAAGAAATATTTTAGCCATAAATTGTTTTAGTCACAGTTTGTCTCAGTTTGTTTCACAATGAAACTCTTTTTCTAAGGTAAAATACACTGTTTACAAATGTCACAGTTGTTTCAGAACAGAAATGGGCCATTTTTAATAGTCACACTTGTTACACTATCTTTTACACTATCCTTAGTTGCATCATCAAGCAAAAATTAGCTGTTCAAAATTTATTTATATAACCAGTTGTGCTCAAGGCTGAAGAAGGCACCTGTTACAATTGTCACGTTGTTACGGCGTAACAAAAATGCAGCCTTTCGGAAATCTGCTATCTTTTTATGCAGTATCTATTTACACGGGTAAAGTTTATATGTCCAGTTAACTTTGACGAATAATACTTGGTCGTGTGAATACTGCAGCAAACATTTCGGCAGATTCTATATCACATTTTCTTTAACAAAAAATTTGCTCCGTGTAAACGCAAAATGTTTGGCATACCTTCTTTGTTAAAGTTTCTGTGACATAGAAACTTTGCTCATGTAAACGCGGCTTAACTGTGAAAAAAAATAGACACCCTTCCCGACTGCAATGCCACATCTGAGTCTTTTTAGGTCGCACATTTTATAATGGGTCTGCAGGCTGAAAAAAATAATTTTGAATCGCGAAGACTTGTATGTACACCTATTAGAAAAAATAACAAAAAACATGTTTTAAATTCTTTTGGGATTTCCTGAAAGAAATAATTTGCATGAGAAGTAAAACAACAACTACACAATATGAGTGTGTCTTCCTTCAAACAACGTTGGCCGCGATCACGTAATTATAAAGAAGACATGTTTCATATCTGGAACATATCTTAAACTTAGTTAGAAAATCAGTTTTTGTTTTGAGTTTATTTTACTAGTGGCCTTAAGTTTACAGCAGAAATAATTATTTTGTGGTATGAATCCAGTTATTAGGATTCTACTATTTACACCTGGTTAACTGTGTTTTAAGGCTGTTACCAAACAAAGAAGAAAAAAAGAGGCTCTTAATAAATGAAAAATGGTCATAGTTGCAACACTACCTGGTCATTGCGACTCTTTTTCGTTTTGGTAACCGCACCCGTATTTACATAGTTGACCAGGGACGTTTCAGCAATTTTCCCCCTATTTCGAAGTTTCCTGGTAACTGGCTTCATTTCATACACTGATGACAAGAACATTGGTACAAACTGATTAACGGTATTTCATGGAGTCTTTGGACTAAACCTGCAAGTCCTGCAATACATGAGCCGTGACACGACAAAACCGACACACCCCGTTTCCACATACCGGAAGATACAATTCACGGAATGACCAGCATTTAGCTTTTTGCACTGTAAAAATTCTGGTAGATCTTACGATAATATTTTTACCATATAAAGCAAGGGATTGTAGTCCTAACTCTCAATATGGATATTGACTGCATTTAGAAAATAAAAGTGAGTTTTTATATAGTGCAGTCATTTCCATAAGGATCCGGTACTTTTATGGTTAAGCGCCTGGCAGCAATTTGCCAGTCCTTTATCATAAAATATACGTTTTTTTACAGTGAGTATCTGCACAAATCATTAGAATATGAGCGCCCTATTCTATTTTATGCTAGTCTGTCCAGTAACCTTTCTAGGATGTTGCGGCCCCAAAGATGACTGCAACAATTTTCCCCATGTCTTCTTTTCAGCTGCCCAACTTATGCTGGCAAAGTCCACCCTCCAGCACTCTAGACCTACATATGATACGCTTACTTGCTGCTCATGCTTAGACTAATGTTTACCCACAAAACATTGGGTCGCACAAGTGATTGAGAGAATTCAAAAAAAAAAAAAAATAAATAAACACATAAACTTGCGATTGTCTGTTTACTTCTCCAAAACTCTCGGGTAAAATTCAGATATGTCTGAAATTTGTCAGTTGTACGGTTCCAGCGATCTGCGTATCAAGCACAGTCATTTCCTGTTAAAATAACCAGTCAATACACCCTCGTATTTGTTTAGCCTGCCCGTACACTATCACAAACAGTGATCTCCGATAGTCTTTAGTGATAGTCGATAGCAGATAGTTTGACGCTTATTTAAACTAGTCTAATACTATCTTATCGCTTTAATATATTTTTTGGTGTTATTTTCGGTTTTGCATAAATTTTCAACAAATAAAGATCCGGTATAATAATATGTAATTTTTGTAAAAGTGTGACTGATTTTATTTACAAAATCTCGGCCTGTATTTCGAAAGCCATTATCAGCCACAAGTGGCATTTTATGTATTACAAATAATTAAGATGCCCATCCCGATCCCTATTCACATTGTATGAGCCATCTCAAAGGAGAAACACGCGTTACACCATGTATGACCTGACACTTAAACAAGCAGACTAGCTAGAGTATTCTCGAAGGCTGAGAACGCTTACGCCCTTTCCTTTACAGATCGCTCGTATTTTACTTCATGTGCACTGCAGGCTTCCAGTCTCACGAGGTAGCTTAAATGCTTATCAAACAATACAGTGCAACCAATCAGGAAAGACCTCGTGTATGTTCAAAAGCTACTAGTGTTCATGAAATTTCTTAAGTCATTTTAGTAACTGTGTATCTAAGTCTCGGTATCAAAACCTAAGTCGAATAAGAATGTTTAGATTTATGTTACTGTTAAGCTGGATAACTTTCGTATGCACAAATGCTAATGCTCCTTCTGCACCTTGTACATGTAAGCAGTTATATTTTGTTATTTCCAAATATTATATAGAAAACACTTTAATGAAATAAATCTTCTATTAATTAGACCTTTTCGAGATTTCATGGTAATTAAGACTAACAAAATAAATGTATATACGTGCATAGACCATCAAAAAATGAAATTAGACTTAATACACCAGGCATGTATATTTAACTGCTGCAAATATATAACGTGTTTTTGTACATACGAGGCCCTCGTATCTGCAGCATAAGCATAATGTTATACCGTTTCCAAAACATTGACATTTTTACCAGCACGCAACGGATATAGAGAGGCGCATGTTCTCGTGGTTAGGGACTAGGCACTGCTGCTGATAGCAAGTGGTTCGAATCCCGTTCGGCAACCAAAAACTGAGAACTCCTCCTGTCAACCAATGAAGAAATAAGCACGGCTTTCATCTCAAGGAAGAATAAAATCAGCAAAAGTACAGCGATGGGTGCCGTCTTCCATATGCTGTGTCTACAGTACTGGGGACTCTAACATACACAAGACTACTAGATATTTATCTTTATGATAACTATTTAAGGGAATTAAAACTTTTTTTTATTAAAACAATGATTATAATAGTACATTCAAAGGCGTCATTGTGCTAGTCAAGCGAATTGTTACATCAGCAGCTCAATGTTGTTTAAAAGTACTTATTGAATATATTTAGGCAGGCTGAGTGTTTTGTATGTGCCTCATGCAAAAGAAACCAATATAAAAGTAAAAAGGATGCAAAGACCAGGAACTGAAACAATCAAAGTCCAAATCCAGCCCTCAAACCATAGTTGGAAACCTGTTCTCAAGGAAACAACATTTATGAATAAGTTTGGAATTTTTCCCATTCTGCCCTCTGCCGACAACTGTTACCCGTGCATTATAGAACGATATGACACATTCGTTCAAAAGAAGAGCGGAGAGCGAAGACAAGAGGGACAACTCCAAATTTCCCCTAGATAACTTTCCATTTTTGAGCAGTAATATCCCTTCGGCACCTGCATACGGAGTTTATGTTTCTCAGCTAGTCCGCTGTGTTAGAGTCTTTTTCAAATATCAAGGCTTTTTTGACCGAGGGAAGCTACTCACCCGTATACTGTTGACACAGGGTTATCATAAAGTAATGTTTGTGTCGACAGTTTAAAAGTTTTATGGGAGACGCCATGACACCCTTTATCCCTACAATGTGACCATTTCTAAACTAATTTCCGATTTGATGGCCTCAGCTGAAGCTCAATTAAGCTTTCAAATACCGGACTTTCCTTTTCACTGACTTTTTACACTGATACATAGATATGGCGGGTGCATTATAATAGGCAGGCGATGCTTACTACTCGCGAGCAAATGATCACACCTTTATTTCGGGGTCCATATCTGAGTATCTGAAATATCCCAGAATTGTCAATGTTAAAATGACTTACGAGTTCGGATAAACGATTTGGGTACTTTGACTACTTTCATTTATTAAAGATCAAACTGATTTAAAAACTGAAAATATTTAACATCTGAGTACAGTTTGACTTTTTTATCTGACGATCGAATATGGTTTGGGAAATATAGCGCTCAGCCTGGCGTCCATTTGTCCATAGCCATTGCTACTTCACCACAAACACCCACAACGTTTAATAAAGTTTGACGATATCTGATAGAAATATTAACAAAATGCCTGCTTACTTTTCGAGATCTCCTCCCTAGAAACAAAATATTTTCATCATAACCTGACACAATGCAGTTTATACTCAGAGGCAAGAGAAAGTATACACATTCTGAATATTTAAGTTTTCCTTATTTTTCACTGCTCAAGGGAAATTCTGCACGCTTGATTTCTACTCAAGGGACAATAATCACGTAGATTTAGTTGTACCGCAATAGGTTGCATTATATGGAATGAACTTTCAAAATTCAGAGTTCTCCTAAATGACACGAGATTGCATAGAACAAATTAAAGAGTAACTACACGTCAGGAACTGACTGAATCAGACCCCAAACACTATCCCCAACATCAAAGGGAAAGATTGACAAAGACATCCCAACAAACAATAAATTACAAGTGATAAGCCGAGTCAGCAGCTCTTTCCCAAATAGGTGGCAACTCAGCTATCTTTACTGAACTAAATAATTTAGACCAACAAAAGGGTTACAACAGACTAAGCAAATTATACGGAAAACATTTAACAACTATGTTTACCTATTTTCTATTTTTATTATAGAAGGGTTAAAATGGGAACACAATAAATCAAACAGCACCGAACATAAAACAAATGCAACCGCAACGAAACTACCGCCTTGGGACGGTCAGTAATAACTACTGGGGGGTTTAGAGTCAAACCCATGCATGTCTTGAGAAAAGAAAAGACCCCCCCCCCCCCCACACACACACACATTCAAATAAATTTTATACGGGAAACAGGGGGGGGTTACTTATTTTGTTGTTGAAATTGTTCTTGATATTGACTTTGCTAATCGAGTTTTTTTGTTATTATTATTGTCGTGTTTCCGGTCTTTGCCTAAAACAGATTTTCGAAATACATAATGTAGAAAATGTTAATGCTGTAAAAACCTCTCATTCCTGAATATTCCACACGTCAACTGTGTTTGCTGTTGAGATATCTGTTATCGTTGTTGTCAGTTGGTTGTTTTTTTTTCGATTTAACGGCCTTTTAAGACAGTATTTTAGTCTATATCGGGCCGTCTGCCAGAGACAGGGAGAAAGAAAAGAGAAATTATAGATGAGAGAAGTATAACCCCCCAAAAACAACCCCCGCCCGCATCTACTGCATGCACAGTAGGCCCTTGTCCTACTTCCAAGTAAGTAGGACGCCCCAACGCTGGAAGTTATAACCAGCGCCATCGCCCGACGACCACCACCTTTGTAGTCAGAGTTTGATTAAACCAGGCTTGAGAATTGTATACCATGCATCGGATTCATCGAATGGTGAACCGCTTGCTAGCCAATAAGCTCAGTACTGAGCGATACAATGGGTTTTGAATACTATGGAAAAAACATGCAAGCTAATACCTTAGAGGGAAATACCACGCACGAAATTGGAATACCATGCATGGGATTCGTCGAATGGCAATAGATTACTGGACAATTCCATGTATGACATTTGAATACTGTGCATGGGATAAGTCTAATAGGGAATCCCATGCTAGCCAATGAATTGCTGAGCCGCGCGTAAATACCATGCGTGGAATTCAAAACCATGCATGGGATTCGTTGAATGGCAAATCCCATGCCTGCCGAAACTACTCTGTACAATACCATGTATGGAATTCGGATACCAATAATGGGATTCTCTGAATGTCAAATGTATGTAAGAAACTACCATGCTTGGCAATGTCATGTTCAGGTCCCCTATACCATGCTTGGATTCGTTGAATGGCAAAGCCTATGCGAGCCAATACCACGCTGAACAAGCAAATTCGATGAATTTATATCCCCCGCCGAAGTGGCCCTGATTTGTTTATGGTTTATTTTAAGTTACATAAAATTTCATTCACTGATTACTTAGTTATGGCTGAACTTGTGGATTGTAAATAAAATCAAGGGCAATGACCCTGGGATAAGTAAGATATAAGCTGAAGCTGTTACACTTGTCTCACAGACCTGTTTACTCTCAGACTTCGACATGTGTAGTCAGGAAGGCAGCTAAGCGTATTTTGCAGTACTTCTGTGTAGTCCAGGCATGTGGTAGTTGGGGTGGGGTGTTGAATTGAGGGGGGGGGGGGGGAGGGCTTGGAGAGTACGGACCATTTCGATTTTTTTTTTTTTTCGAAAAAAAATTGAGACAGTGGTTTCTAGCCAAGTCTGTAAATCAGTCTTTAATAGGTATGGGTAAAGCAGAAATGAGGAAAAGAGATGAGGATGGCAACTGATTCATCTTTGGTAAGGGCCTGGGTTCATTCTCTTTTCTATCCTACCTGTCTACTTATTAAGCCCTTTTGGCTTGTTCCTAATACACCTCAATAATCACTGTCAGTAGATGATTTTATCTTCACAGGATAAAATTTTACATCTGTAATCTGTTAATTGTTTGATCAACTTTTGATCGCGAAAACACATGACAATACAGTGTAGCTGACAAAAACAGTCAGCTATGAAGATATAAAATCAATAGACCATGACTAATATTGCCATTGTTTAACTTTTCTTGATGGTTGTTGACTGACAGTTGCAGCCTGACATAATTTGATTGTTTGTTCACGCTGAACCGCACAGCTGAACCGGTAGTAATCTGAGTTGAATAGACGGTTAATTAGGGGCCAAAACGTCCAAATATGGCCCCAAATCACAGGAAAATGACTAAAAACTGGATTGGCAATCTTGCGTAGTTTCAGATGGTCAAAACGTAGAGCGTAGTTTTAAGCCAAAAAGCGTAGAAAATACGCCAAATCGTAGTTGTAAACAGGTCTGGTCTCAGCATCACTGCACAATGATGATTTTTTTATTCAGTTTCAAGAAATTTTGTTCACCGATACCTAAGTTATGGCTAATTTGTGGATTTTAAATCCATTCAGGGGCATTAAATCATGCATTAATGCAGCAATTATGACAAAACTTAATGTGCACTGCTGTGTCATGACAGTACCTAATTATTTTAAGTTTCATGAAGTTCCATTTATTGGTTACTTAGTTATGACTCAATTTGTTTATTTTAAACCAATTCAAGGGCAATAACTCATTGCTTACTCAAGCAATTCCGACAAAACATAAGATGCACCAATGTGATATGGTGATACATATTTATTATAAGTTTCATAGAATTCTATTCATTGATTACTTAGTTACGGCTAAATTTGTCAACCATAAATTGATTCAAGGGCAATAACTCATGCACTACTGATGCCCTTCTAAGGAAATTTTATGTGCATAACCGCATTATGGTGATACATATTCAGTTTAAGTTTCATGAAGTTTTGATAATTGGTTACTTAGTTATGACTCATTTTATTAGTTTCATGAAGTTTTGATAATTGGTTACTTAGTTATGACTCATTTTATTAATTTTAAATCCATTAAAGGGCAATAACTCATGCATTACTGATGCCCTTCTGATGAAACTTTATGTGCATAACCGTGTTATGGTGATACATATTCAGTTTAAGTTTCATGAAGTTTTGGTATTTGGTTACTTAGTTATGACTCATTTTATTAATTTTAAGTCCATTAAAGGGCAATAACTCATGCATTACTGAAGCCAGTCTGATGAAACTTCACGTGCATCAGCGCGTTATAGTGATATATATTTATTTTAAGTTTCATGAAATTCCGTCCAGTGGTTACGTCGTTATGGCTCCGGACGGACGGCCGGAAGGACGGACGGACAGACAGAAGGACGGACGGACGGACATGGAGAAAACTATATCCCTCCGCGGCTAAATTTGTCAACCATAAATTGATTCAAGGGCAATAACTCATGCACTACTGATGCCCTTCTAAGGAAATTTTATGTGCATAACCGCATTATGGTGATACATATTCAGTTTAAGTTTCATGAAGTTTTGATAATTGGTTACTTAGTTATGACTCATTTTATTAGTTTCATGAAGTTTTGATAATTGGTTACTTAGTTATGACTCATTTTATTAATTCTAAATCCATTAAAGGGCAATAACTCATGCATTACTGATGCCCTTCTGATGAAACTTTATGTGCATAACCGTGTTATGGTGATACATATTCAGTTTAAGTTTCATGAAGTTTTGGTATTTGGTTACTTAGTTATGACTCATTTTATTAATTTTAAGTCCATTAAAGGGCAATAACTCATGCATTACTGAAGCCAGTCTGATGAAACTTCACGTGCATCAGCGCGTTATAGTGATATATATTTATTTTAAGTTTCATGAAATTCCGTCCAGTGGTTACGTAGTTATGGCTCCGGACGGACGGACGGAAGGACGGACGGACAGACAGAAGGACGGACGGACGGACATGGAGAAAACTATATCCCTCCGCCTTCGGCGGGGGATAAAAATGCAATGCATGGGAATCGAAAATCATGCATGGGATTTTCAGTATCTCCTCAGATCTTAGTGGAATTGCAACAGGGCCATACAGAACAATACCATGCATTGGATTCGTATACCATGCATAAGACATATTAGACAATACCATGCTTGGCTACATCATGCATGAAATTCGAATACCATGCATTGGGTCGCTCCAGAGTCAAACCCAATGCTAACCAGTACCTTGCTGGGAAATATCATGCTTGTTGTTGTTTTTTTTTTTTTTTTTTTTGGTCGACTCCTCCTCCCCATATCGACCCCATATTTTTTCACATATCGTGTATTTATTGTCAAATATATCAACTTATTATTGTGCTTGTTGTTGTTGTTGGGATATTGTTTATCAACCACGGTAAACAGCTATGGTCATGTCGGGACCGTCCCGTCAGTATACCTAACGACACTATTTTTGGCAGTCTTGTACCTCCTAAGCGGTAAGCCAGTAATATATGCACTTACTTTCACCAGTAACTGTCAACTGTCCTTCTTGAATCAGCGGAAGAACAAATGAAAGTAAGTGGCCGGACCGGGTATCGAACCCAGGACCTCTGGCTTATTAGTCAGACGCCGTACCGACTGCGCTTCGGGGCCAGGCGAAATATCATGCAGGAAATTCAAATAACATGCATGGGAGCCATCGAATGACGGATGCCATGCTAGCCAATACCATTCTAGGCAATACCATCCAATGGATTCGAATATCATGTATGGGATTCATCGAATGGTGAATATAATGTAGTAAATACCATGCTGGACAATATCATGCATGAGGTTTGAGTCCATGCATGAGATGCGTCGAATGGCAAATCCAATGCTAGTCTATACTACGCTAAGCAACACCATGAAATGATTTCGTCGAATGGCAAACCATGCTTGCCAGCGCCATGCATTGGATTCTTTTAATGGTGAGCTCCATGCTAACCAATACCTATACATGTGATTCTTATACCATGCACCATACTCAGTAGCCAATGCCAACATCACAAAATTAAGAAATCCTCTGGTAAAGACCTTTTTTCTAAATCCCTACAGGACAAAGTTACTTAATACTTAAGAAATAAAATATCGATATCTCTGCAATCTTTTGCACGGCATGATTAAGATGGAATTTTTTGTGTCTTACTATCATTTTATGTTAACCAGATAAAATTGCATTTAATAAGATGTGATAATTTTGTACAAAGATAAATATTAGAATTATCATATTATTCCTTATGGAATCAGGATTGCTCTAACTGAACAGTCTGTTTATTTTCCTTCATTCTTGTGTTGTGCTGTAACAATTCTTAGTCAGTCTAAGCAGTTGTGTCCGTATAATTCTAGCTTTTATTATCTTCATCTACAGCAATGTTCAGAAAGTACACTAAAAGATTATTACAGATTCATTCCAGGGAAATTCTCACAGATACCACAGGTAGTGAATGCATACGCCTGTACATCTTCATACGCTGTTTTTTCACTTCCACTGGATACTGCTTACTGTCTACTGCTTACTGTTTAATGTCTACTGTGTAGTGTTTACTGTCCCAGCTTCTTGTCTACTATTTACCGTGTACTGTTTACTGTGAGATCGATTTTGCGCATATGCAAGAGCATGGGAAATGTTGCATGTATGTGCACATATGCCAGGGCATGGGCATATGTTGCATGTATGTGCGCATGCTCATCATGTACAAATATTATGCCGCTAAAGAAAGAAGAAGGTAAACATTAGACTGGACGCTGTAGAAAGTAAACAGTTGCCAGAAGAATTAAGCAATAGCCAGTGAGCAGTACACAACAGACAATATACTGCCAGCATATGCGCTTACTCTTGCGGATGTACGAAGTTCTGTCGCAGTACAGTGACAGGAAACAATGACGTTCTCAATTAGGGATATATTCAGAAACGACTTATCCGGTGGCTGAGTCACGGAGTCTTCACTGATGCTTAATCTATACAAGTCTGAATTTCAAAGGAGAATACAAATGAATCATATGTACTTAAAGTGGTTATTAGTGTAATATGTTGTTGTTTTTTAAGCATGATTTTCCATAGTTTCTGCTCTTACACATATATGGTAGGACATATTTATTTTATTATTAAAACGCCTCAACGGGGCAGTTCTAATGAATACCAGTCTATGTTTTTTATCACACAACAAGAGTGTTAGCCTAATACATTACAGTTACTTTTTTCTGATCAATGATTACAATTACATTACAATTACAGGATATGTAAATATGTAATGATTACAATTGCAATTGCTTTAGAAATGTAATCAAATAATTACTAAATACTTTGAAATATTCTTCTAAACTGTACGCTTATTTACATTCTAAGCTATAAGCAAAAGGTAGGATCTATGCAGCTTTTGAGTATATAATTAACTTCATGCTTGTTTTCTTTTCTTTCAAAAAAATCCTAACCTGTACTGTAGGTTCGTAAATAAATGACAGTCAACTAGCTATAGTAGTGTAGTAAGGACGACAGCTGCATTATTTGAGGTTGTGGCTCCGCCACCTCTTTTTATGTCCCAAAAAAGGTCAGCTGTACTCAGCGGAATGTCACCCATTATTCCCTCTATTGTCAAATTGGTAAGCCGATATCCAGGTCTATTCATCACGTTTGAAAGAAAAAATAAAACAGACCAAACCATGACCAGACTATGCTTACATATACTAGTTTTTGCATTTGAGTAATGTGTTTTAAATAGTGGAAATCTGATCACACTGTTCTGTTTATCTCCTAAAACGATGACAGGTCCACCAATCACGTTTGAAAGAAAGAATAAAACAGACTAAACCAGACTGTGCTTACATATACTAGTTTTTGCATTTCAGTAATGTTTATTAAATTGTGAAAACCTGATAACATTGTTCTGGCCCACGTAGATTTCACTAACACTGGTGGCCTGACGGCAAACAGAAAAGACCCTGGTCAGGCAGTGCCTAAATGATTTCCATTCATGCTTAAATAATATTAAACATTGCAGACCCTGATCAGACTGTTCCTGCAAAATGTTGATTTCTCTCTTTTGCAATATTAAACTGATGGTAAACAGAGCATATACCGTGGTAAGGCTGTGCCTGTATTATTATATCGTTTTGTTTTTCCAGTAATCCTAATAGAAAATCCTCATAAGACCGTTCATACTCTCTAACAATGATAGCCTTAGGGCAAACAGATTGCTATAGCTGTTTTGCAAAGTGAAATACGCGATTATGTATGTCCCGTTTGTCAAATGGAACTTTGCAAACAACTTTGAATGATTTTATTATTTTGTCTTTCGCAGCGGTATTACGTTTGAATCCTAGTCTTTTGCCCATATACTGACCTCAATTACACATAACTGTTTAATCGCGCCTTTTATTTCAGCTTTCCATATACAGAAGTTTGTCGTGGCAACATGAACTAACGTGTCAAACGTATATTTCTAAAAACGTCCTATCGGGGACCCTCTCTTATTTCGCGCCAAAACATAAGTGTTCCACAGAATATATCGTGTGTGCATACGATAACTCTTGTACTTAATAATGCAGGGGTAATAAATATTACTGAAACTTTTTTCTGTGTTAAAGAGTTAAACAGCCTCCCTACCCATTTGCCAACAAATTTATTATGGGAATGTAAGAGTAAAAGAATCTAACCTTTTGGATTAGAAAGTCTTCTGCCGCCAGAAGCCCTGCGGAGCCATTCTGGGGTTTGACACCAATGTCCTCTACCTTCAGGCAATTGGTCAACACCATGCCGGTGGGCCCTTTTGTACGCAGACAGGCCAACAACGACATCCCACCCGAGTATAGGGATAAATGCATATCGGCTTATTACTGGATGGACTGGCTTATACAGACTCACGGACCCCTCCCCAACCCAAACACTGGTCTGCAACACTATCTGTCCTCTCACAGACTTCCAGGATTCTGATGCCAGTCGTTTTAAGCCAAGATTTGTCCTCCTGGAACCCTCCCGAACCCAAAGCACTGGTCTGCTACACATTCTGGCACCCTAGCAGACTTTTAGGATCCCTGACGCCAATCCAGATAAGTATGATTTCGACATTAAACAGTTATGTGTAATTGAGGTTAGTATGTGGGCAAAATACTAGGATTCAAACGTAATATCGCGGCGAAAGACAAAATAATAGCTCATTCAAAGTTGTTTGCAAAGTTCCATTTGACAAACAGGACATAAATAATCGCGTATTTCACTTTGAAAAAAAAAATGTTTAGCATTCTGTTTCACCCTCCGGCTATCGTTGTTACAGTATCAACAGTCTAATGAGGATCTTCTATTAGGATTACTGGAAAAACAAAACGATATAATAATAAGGGCACATCCTTGTCACACGGTCCTGAACTATAAGAAATGGGAATCAACATGTGCAGAAACGGTGTGATCATGGTCTACTATGTTTAATATAACTCTAGCATGAATGTAAAACATTTAGACACTGTCTGACTGAGGTCTGTTCTGTTTGCCGTCAGGCCACCAGTGTTTGTGAAATCTACGTGGGCCAGAACAATGTTAAACATTACTGAAATGCAAAACTAGTACATGTATATTATGTAAGCACAGTCTGGTCATGGTTTAGTCTGTTTTATTCTTTCTTTCGAACGTGATGAATGGACCTGTCATCGTTTTAGGAGATGAACAGAACAGTGTGATCTGATCTACACTATTGAAACACATTACCGAAATGCAAAAACTAGTATATGTAAGCACAGTCTGGTCATGGTTTAGTCTGTTTTATTTTTTCTTTCAAACGTGATGAATAGACCTGGATATCGGCTTACCGATTTGACATTAGAGGGAATAATGGATGACATTTCGCTGAGTACAGCTGACCTTTTTAGGACATAAAAAGAGGTGGCGAAGCCTCAACCTCAAATAATGCAGCTGTCGTCCTTACTACACTACTAGCTATGTAGTTTTATTCAAACTATAATTAAAAGTTAAACATATACACATTATGCACCGGTCATACACACATTTTTTTACATGTACATGTGGGTATATAGTGGACCATTAGTACTTTTTACATGAGCTGGCTATATTCAATCTTCTAGCAAAAGAGTTTTAACACTTTTGAAAAGTTGAGCTATGAGGACAACAAAATGAATTGTATGGTTTGTGTCAATTCTTACCCATAAAAAAGATTGTAAATTTTCCAGCGCCTTATTGTTTATCAAGAATGTACCATGTTTGGTCCTAACTTGATGCCAAATTCTGTAGAACATTCAAAGGCAACAACTTAGCTGATTAAGTCAGGACAAAATAAAAAGAAAATTATATGATCATAATATTTATGCTCCGGACTTAATAAATTTACCTGTGAAATCGGCTAAGCATGTCAACATATGAGCAGAAGAAATTGTGTTTGTCAAATTTCTTTAAGCCTCCAGCTATAGAAGGGGAAAATAGAAATGCTGTTTATGTTAATTTTGCAAATATGTACCTTATACCTTGTCATATCATATATTGCAGTATTTTTTAATTTATTTCAGTTTTGTAAGTAAACAATCAATTTTATCTATTACTTATTCACAATGCACATTTTCCTGAAACATTCGTATAAAAATTATTTCAATTCTGAAAGTGACTAAATCTTTAGACTTTGCTTTCATTATTGTCGACAAAAATCAATCTGATCTTTTATTTTTACACAGTCTACCTTTTTTCAAATCATCTGAATAAAAATAATGCCATTAATGATCGGTTAGTTTCAAGAGGTGACCAAATTTTCTAAGTAGATAACCAAATGTATTTAAACAGTATTTGAAAGTTATTATAATTACAGCTAAATATTTTCAGTAATTGTTATTATAACATTACATGTATACTTAGTAAAACAATTGAAGGATATCAAAATTCTATGATTATTTTTACTTAAAACAAAATCTTTACAAATTTTAATATGCATGCATTCAATAGTATCAGGTATCTACAATTGAAAGCCTGTCCAATAAAAGTCACGCTTAAGTGGTCACAGTGACAGTACCGCTCCAAATGGAATAACCCCTACAGCATGAATTCACAAACATCCATACTTATCGCCATATTGTTGTTAATACCGGTTTTAAAGAGTTGAATGGTTTACCATACGGAGACCATCATTCCAATAAAACGTAAGTTACACAATAAGAGCATTTGACACATGTGCAAATCTGAAGGATCAAGACTACTCCTACTCACTGCCCTGGATATTCTTTAGTTTAGCCTTGATCAACAGCAGAATAGTTGGCATCAGAATATTGTAAGAGGCGCTTAAATAATCAGGCAAGCTGCCTATGTGAATTACTTGCAAAACAGCAGTTTTAAACTCAATTTTAATTGTTTGTGATTTTTTGCAGTAGGGGGTCAGTACATTTGGAATGGTACCTTACAGTAACCACTGTAGCGTGACGTTAATTACTCCTGCGCATCAACTGCATACACCCAGTACAAGTACATGCATGCACATTTAATTTGGTATATATTCCCGTAAAAGTCACAACTAGGATTAAAATTTAATATCCTTCAATTGTTTTACTAAGTATATTTGAGACAAACCATGATTACACATACATATAATTACTTTGACATTTGTATTTAATTACAGATAATTACAATTACTGATTACCATTACCCCAGATCTGCAAACTGCAGAAGCTTAATTGATTGCCATTCAAATATTTGTTTGATGTTAGGCGACTGCCATGAAAAGTAAAAAGATAGGCAATGATCAGGAATTAATACAATCAAATACCACATCCCACTCTCAAAACCAACAGAGAAAGAAGCACACTCACAGAGAAAAATTGACTCAAGTTCACGAAAGACACTTCGGGTAAACCGAATAAGCACATTTTGCCCAAGCAGGTGGTTGGTTAATCAGATACCTAATCAAAAACAACATCAACATCTATTTTATCTATTTTATTTGTAACTTACAAAACAAAACAAAAGGCAGATTGTGTAGCAAAACAGCTGACCAAGCCGCAAAAGAACATATACAGGCTTACACAGCACAATGTAACATCAAGGATAAAAATGTGTAGCAAAGGGGGGGTATCAATAAGGTTGGTTTTTTGCATCCTACCAAAGTTTTATTTTTTTAACTGATGGTATACTCCAGTGTGTCTAGTTTATTGGACCATATGTGACTTTGCGCGGAAAGCCCTAGTTACTGAGCTATGGGTCTACAGAAGTGGGTGGGGTAATTCAACATGGTTTTAGCTGGTCTTGTAAAAATGTCCTCATTTGGTAGATGAGTACAGCAGACAGACAGGATTTAATAAAACGATTAACAGAACATCTAAACTATATTTCCATATCATTTTATTTGGTTTATTTGAACATATGTTGTCAAAAAAGACTTCCTTTGACATTCAACATTTTTTGATATTTTTGTCCTCAATTTTCAATATTTCTTGGCCTTATGGTTAAATAAACAGACCAGTTGTCATCAAACTTATGTCAAGGAAGCACCCCGACCAGGACATTCGGATGATGTGACCAGAATTTCACAATGACCTAGTTTTCATGGTCGACTGAACACATAAACTTGCTCAGAAAATGTTTTTTCATTTAATTTTGACCTAGAATTACGAACCTTTGGCCAAATTACTATTTTAACTGCTATGTTATGCCCTACACCCCTGTCACTAAAGGTGAAAGAATACATATTGGCTTCAGATCGGATCTCCTTGGCGTCTGCATGTGTGTCTGGGTCACATACTTTGACCTTGGAAACAAGGTCAAGTTCAGATTTTGATGACCTTGACCTTGTTTCCATGGTCACAGAAGGACTTAATATGTGACACATACACAATTGCAGATGCCAACGAGATCCGCACTGAAGCCAATATGTATTCCCTCACCTTTAGTGGCGGGGGCGTGGGGCATAATATAGCAGTTAAAATAGTAATTTGACCAAAGGTTCGTAATTCTAGGTCAAAATAGAAAGAAAACCATCTTCCAAGCAAGTTTATGTGTTCAGTCGACCATGAAAACTATGCTATTGTGATATTCTGGTCACATCATCTGAATGTCCTTCTCAAGGTACTTCCTTGACATGAGTTTGATGATAACATGTCTGTTCATTAACAATAAGGCCAAGAAATATTGAAAATTGAGGTCAAAAATATAAAAAAAATGCTAAATATCAAAGGAAGTCTTTTTTGACAACATATGTTCAAATTAGACCAAATAAAATGATATGCAAATATAGTTTAGATGTTCTGTTAATCATTTTATCAAATCCTGTCTGTCTGCTGTACTCTTCTACCAAATGAGAATGTTTTTACAACACAGGCTAAAACCATGTTGGATTACCCCACCCACTTCTTTGGACCCATAGCTCAGTAACTAGGGCTTTTCGCGCAAAGTCACATATGGTTCAATAAACTAGACACACTGGAGTATACCATCAGTTAAAAAAATAAAACTTTGGTAGGATGCAGAAAACCCACCTTATTGATACCCCCCCTTTGAACATTTTGATCTACATGTATTTTGTTGTTTAGGGGTTTAAAAGCCATTTATTTTGCGTTTTCGCCTAAACTACAAGCAACTTAATAGAAATGCAACGACTAAAATTCGTGAGGTTCATCTTTGAACATATCCGAAAGCCGCGACATAGTTACCTTATCTTTTAAAATCATTCTTTCTGCTGCAAAAAGAAGTTTAATTGACTTACCTTAAACAGCCACATAAATTTTTAACCGCTTTCGTGATTGCCGCGAGTGTTCAGGATTGCAGCCTACCCGGTTTGATAATGTGGTGTAGTAAAATTATGATTCAAATGCTTGACTAGCGGCATAATACGTTCATGTCTATTTCGCACGCGCAGAAAACCAAAAGACTTTTCTATACCAACCACAAAATTTGCGTTTAATAAGTGTGGTGACAATACTGTATGTGGTATACGGGAATCATATTCACGGAGGCGAATGAATGTATACATTTTTAAATTTAAGAATTAAAATGCCATTAGTTTCTTACTTGTAAGGAGGAAAATCCTAAGGAACTGACACAATACTTTCCCGAATTCAACCCAAGACACCATATGGAAAAGAGACAACACAAAATTAGTCACCACCAAAGACAACACCAGCGGCAGCCAAGTGAACAGCCATTCTCATGTAGGTGGTCAACGGGCTAGCCTGAACATCACAGACAATATATCAATCTTTTAATGCTTTATAAATATTTATAAAATATAAACAGATTAGTATGTTGAACGGAAAACATGTAGTCATTAAAAGTTTTAACATATTTAAAATGTATACAGTCTATTACTGCAATATTTTGGCAGGTTAGCTCGCAAGCCTTACATGTGATATGTATTGTAGTAAAGATGACGCAACATGGACATGCATAATCATGAGGTTTATTGTACATTTTACTGTCAGACTAGACGACTGAGCAGAAAGAGAGAAATCCTCAGAAACTGACACAATTCAATTCCAATTCAAACCCAAGACACCACGTGGGAAAGAGACACCACAAAACTAGTCACCACCAAAGACAACACCAGCGGCAGCCAAGTGAACAGCCATTTCCCATGTAGGTGGTCAACGGGCTAGCCTGAACACCCCTAACAATCTGTATATTGTCAGACATAAATCAGACATAGCAACCAACAACACATAACACAATGGAAGAACAAAACAGAACTGCCGCATATGGACGACTAGTAATGAAATTAATGGGTGGCTTAACTGGTTTATGGCTGACCAATCATCGCCCTGTGTTCTACCTCGGTTTATCACATACTTTGTTGTTCGACCAAACAAAATCAACCACAGCACACAAAACAGTCTCGCCTAACTAAATTTATTGATGATTCTTCTATGCTCTGTATCAAATCATTATTGCTTTATTTTGCAGTTAGTAGAAATGAAATCTGGATGAATAATTGAATGATGTTAATATTCGAAATCAAAAATTCTTATTCTTTGAGTTTTCTGGCCTTGTCACATATGGCATTTAGTTATATCCATATCCATATCTTCAGACCTTCTGTACGACTTTTTACATTTTGATAAAACCCCGTAAAATATTGCACAGCATGGTGAGGCGGACATGTGTATTCTATACAAAGTTATTCTCTCTCTCTTTCTTCCGGCATACTTCCCCTTTTTGCAAAGATTTCGTGGTGATATTCAAAGTTAAAGTGTTTAAAGTACCCAAATCATAAGTTCGAACTCGTACATATATACATTGACAATTCCAAAATACTTTAGATACAATATTGAAGAAAAAAACTAGGAAATGATCAGGAACTTATTAGGCTATATGAAATCTGATCCCATAATCCGCCCTCACAACCGAAATGGAAACAGTTTACGAAATACACGCAAGGTAAATGGAGTAAACATGTTTTCCCTGGCAGGTGGCTATTCAGCTACCCGAGCAGAAAACAGCATATATTTTTATGGATCTATTGAATGTTTTAAATTACAACACAAAACAGAAAGCAAAGTGGGCAGCTATACAGCTGACCATATTGAAAGATAAACTGTCATAAGATGACGTAACATTGAAAAACCACAACAGAATCGCCGCCTTGGAACGGTCAGTAATAGATTACTGGTCAGCTTCAAATAGTTTTAATGGAGCCAAACCTTCGCTATCTGCTTCTGCGATGGTTCAAAATATTTAGTTAACTGCCTGGTCCATATAAGGATTTCCTAACCAATGAATAAGTTATCACAGGAAACACATAAAGTGCGGTTAAAATCTTGCTGTCAGTAAAAAAAACCGGGTTCTTGCTTTTTGACTGTTCCAGCTGGTACAAAAAGAGACTTGGTGATAACACGTGTGATACATTACTTCAGAATTTGTTGCATATTATGTTTGAATGCGACTTTTTCTTAACTTCTCTGCTGCTTTCGGTTGGGGGATCTGATGGCCCAATTAAGAATATCCAAGTGTATGGATCAAATAAGTAAGTATGTGACAGCACATACGAATTAAATCATCATGCTAGAGAACGATTATGTTAGTGTCTCGGGATGCATGTGCTTTGGCATATTAACCTGTTTTTGGAAACGTCATCCCACCCCAAAACACCCTTGAATATTTGTGAAAACTTTTCAGGATACGTGTAATACACGTATTTCAGAATACAAACATAGGGAACTTAATGCTTCAATATGGCGGAAACTACCGATAGCGACTTACGGGTTTATCCGAGAGCTTACCTGTTCAAATAATGTCGAGTGTTATATGCAATTACATAGAAATATAATATAAAATGTGAAATTAAATACATATATGATATTACGACAATTTTTTATAAGTTATGATCATAAACTTCAGTCTTTGTCCGTTAATATGGTATAAAAATATACAAATTAACTTCATGTTTTGATACTTCCATCGGCTTTTGAAGTTTGAAGCTTCAGTCACATGAAATTATATAAGAATAATGTCGAAAATGCCTAAGAAGCTATGTTCAGCCTAAAATTTGAAAATGATCGAATTTTCTATAAAACTTTTATAAGTTATCACCACTGAGAGATTTTTATAAGGTTTACATTGATGTAATTCATTATAAAATAAGTATACTATAAGTTTCTTCCATCGATCTCTAAACATAAAGAAAATCGCCGCTTCGAAACAACCTTGCTCATAATAGTTTCAAATAGTTTAAGTCCAAATCCGCCTATATTGCTCAAAGGCTTACCACTCCATTTCTTGGTATTCGTGTTTTGTTTATGTATTTATATATGTGTTTTTATAATCTAACTAAGAAAAGAAGAATATTCATATTGTCTTATTAAGAAAGAAAGAAGGAAAGAAAGAATAAAGGAATGAACACAAGAAAGGAAAAAAGAGAAAGAAGTCACGTATCTACTACACGTGACCATCAAAAATGAACAGACAGTTAATCGACTACTTGTAGTTTTAAAAATCCCTTTATAAGCTAAAAAAAAAACTTTGCAAACCAATTACATTTTTTTTTGGTAATGTTCGATCAGTCTATTAATTATTATCATAATTGCTAATGTTTGTTCTGACATTTTTGATTGAAATTTATTTGAGTGTGCTGGGGCGTTTTTATCAAAGAAACCGAAATATGTTTTGTGTATCCCAGGGTAGAATCTTAGAATCCATAGAATTATATTTTTGACTGGCAGATTTGCTCATTCATATTCAGGAGACACGAAGATAATACACTGTATTGCTCGCTTAAGATATTACTGTCGAAAAAAATAATGTAAGAAACTAAATCATGGTGAAGATTTTCTCGTAACCGTGGTAGTGTAAGGATTAATCGCTATGGGAAAAAATTGCTATGAAACATTTTTCTTGCAAGGCTATAAATTAACTTTATTAGTAATATTTCTGTTCATAATGCAAGTTTGTCACTTTAAATTTATGACTGTTTTAGTGAAGCTAGCAAGGAATATTGAAAGATATTTTTGTGATTTTTTTTGTATTTTTGCTATAATATGAGTACTTACGATAATAAACATGTGCACCTGCGGACACTTATCAGCCTCTGATATGTGCAAACTGATAAGACTGAACAATGTCTGATCAGTTTGCGCAAGCTGATCGGAATTTGTTGACAATATACAGTACAATTAACATACTTATAATTACACGAGGATTTATCGATTATCGATCATAAAATCCGATATTACCCCTAAACTGTTATCATAATTGTCAAACCGTTAAAGTTTGTTAAAGTCATCATGACTTGAACAAAAATAAATGCAAAAAATATAAAGCTGCAATAGTCAATTTATGGAATAAATTATGTATGCAAACTGACTCAGACCAACTTATGCACATGCAAAACACTGGTCTGAGTTTATGATCAGTTAATAATTTGTCAATTTTAATTGAATTTGAGTTTGTACATAACCTTACCCGTGTTTCTGCACAAACCAAACTGATCCGAATTTCTGTTCAAAATATTTTGAACATGTGTTATCAAATCAGGCTGTGACTGTGCGAAAACCATTTAAAATTATCATGTGGAAATTAAATTGAGATAGAATTAAATGCAGTAAGAAATACGGAAAGATTAGTTGAAAGCTGCAAGGCACTCGTCAGCGTTCCGCCCATGGACAGGTCACTTTCTTTTCTGCTCAATGTTCAAAAGTTTCCTCATATAAGCCGCAATACGATAAGACGAACAAATTGGAATGTGCGCCCAGCGAAGACGCAGATCAGCCTGGACAGCCCCCGGTCTCAGCAGAGTCTGAACTACATGTATGCGTTTAAAGGGTAGCTAAGACTCTAAGCTACCTCCATGCCGATAGCGAAGCCTCTGATCGGATCAGGCGGATGCCCAGGCTGATCTAAGACTTCGCTGGGCGTACGTGCACCTTTGTCGCGGCTCTTTTAATTGTTTGCTAAAGACATCAACTGAGTAGTCGCTGTCGGTCGGAAGGTGTGAAAATACAGTTGGTCACACGTCTTGTTAAAACAATGTAATTTCAAAATTAACACCTGCTAACGGCAATGAAGGTCAGAAATGGATATTTAATCCGATCGTCATTCTTGTGATTATTTTTGTATGAAACAGTAATTTTCAGTCGCGTCGCAACAAAATCAACGCAGTGCCATAGCGCCCTGCCAAGACTCAGATCAGCCTTGGCAGCCGCCCAGAAACTTCGCTGTGCGCTTACAGGAAATGCAATGGTCTAAGCTACCTCTATGCGGACAGCGAAGGCCCAGATCAGATGGGCGAACGCACACGCTATTCTGAGTGTTCGCAGGGCGCACATGCCAATTTGTTTTTGTCGTGGTATGGCTCATTAGTTTATTTATTTTTGTTCGCAGAAAAAACAGAGAAAGTCAGACTAATCTTAAATTTCTATCTTTATTGTTTTAAATAGCGCAGCTTAGTTACATGCCGAAAGACACAGTTTACATAAAACTTTTAAACAGTTTTGTCAAAACAGAAAATCAAGAGAAAACGTTATCGTTCCTGTTGAGTAGTGGTTTAACGTCCCAGTAAAAAAAATTAGTCGTCGAGATGTTGCCTCTGAATTTGTGGGACTGCAAGTATTGCTCGGCCTGCGATAAATGACACCCAGGACTAGCAGCTCTGTCGCAGCCAGTCTATTTCGCGAGCCCCGATGGGCGGGGTAAAAAAAAAAAAAGAAATTAGAAAAACTATGTGGGTGGATGGGTATCTGTATCAGGCTTAATCTTTCCATAAAGATGAGACCGTTAAAGGGATAGAAATATCATAATTTCATTATTAAAAGTAATTTTATGTTTTTGTTGTCAGAAACTAAAACAAACCGCTGTCAAAACTGACCAATAATCAGATTTATTTTCTCGCCAATTCTTACGAAATTTGACCTAAATATCAGAGACAGGGGAAAAACGAGACTTATTAAAACGAGAAGGAGCAACTGAAAAAATAAATTGATTTGATCTGAGAAAAAGAAAATGAAAATCCACATTTTTAAAAATTAAAAATGTTTCCATCCAGCGCATTCGTATTGTTAACACAGTGATGGCAAAACCGGCTTCAGAGAAGTTCAACACCTGTCCTGGGATATGGACATCGATATGACATTCCAAATATCGATTAATGCCTATCGCTCCCCGGGTCTAAGGGAAATAACTGCATTCACATTAATACTCTCTCCAGGTAACAGGTAACCGATTACACTACTCAGCCCGCATTGAAGACATAAGCTCCAGTTGCATAACACCATTTTTCGATTTTCATGTTTTTTATTTAATCATATTTCATCATCAGTTCCCTCCTACCTCATAACTGAGACATCATAATAGTGAAACACACAAAGTAATCAGAAAGCTATGCTAAAGCAAAACTTTTGACCATTTGCGATCTTAAAAATTTTAAGTTTAGTTGTGATCAATGTTTTAAACGACACAATGAATATAATATTTTGTTATTACCTTAGGCTGTGTTTTTTCGTTTTCAGCGACAACTGGTGATGACATCGTTAAAATAGGTGTTTCTTCAAACATCCTGCCGGGTACAAAACTTTATTCACTGTTCACAAAACAACCGCCTGTGGACGACATTGAATTGATGCCAGGGGCCAGTGGTGGTAAGAATCCTGAAGAAAACGATACACCGGACTCGCAATTTGAATTGACGTCAGGAGACAGTAGCGGTATTAGTGCTGCAGAGGATGCTGTACTGGATTTGCAATTTACAGAACCTAAGGAACATTTTAAGTTAACAAATAGTAAGATGTGCAGACAATGTTGTTTTATTTTGTTACTTTGCATATTGTTATCGGAGATCCGTAAAGCAGCTGAGGTGCTGGTTTCCCAAGAAGGCAGATTCACTCTGTTAGATCTGATAAGCAATGATATATACAGGGTATCCCTGTACAATGCCTTTTGAAGGCTCAAAACATGTTGTACATGTAAATAATCTGCTCATTTAATTAGAAGAAGGTAACTACATGCTGGCAATTTTTATATTAACACTTTCACAAGATGTGTAACATATATTCATTGTGACACTGACAATTTTTATATCAACACTTTCACAAGATGTGTAAAATATATGCATTGTGACACTAACAAAATATGTATACAAATCATGAAGCCAGGCTTCGGGCATTTGAGTAAACTATAGAGGTTGCAAAATCATAAAGTAAAAATATAGGCAATGATCAGGCATTAATACAATCAAATTCCACATTCCGCTCTCAAAACCAACATACACACAGAAATTGACCCAAGTTTACGAAAGACACGCACAGTAAACCAAATGAGCAGCTCTTTCCCAAACAGATGGTCATTCAGCTACCCGAATTACAGCATCAACATCTATATTTACTTATTTCTTTATTTTAATTACAAAATTACAAAACGAAACAGAAGGCAGATTTGGCAGCAATACAGGCGACTAAACCCCCAGAGACCATAGACAAGCGGACTCAGCACAATATAACATCAAGAAACCGCAACAGAAGTACCGCCTTGGAATGGTCAGCAAAAGATTACTGGATTTATTGATCCATTTAAGAAATTATCGGCAAAATAAGAGATCTTTCATTGTATACATTATCTGTATGATACAATTTGGTAGCGTCAATTTACCGCTTTTTATATGAATCTGTAAAGGAACGTTGCAACGTTTTGTATTTTGTCATATTTGATTGAGAAGTATTTCAATATGTTCAAATAATCAAATAATCTTCAATGAAAACTATTCTTCTATGTGCATCCATGAAATTGCGCGGGAGAAACATGTTCCATTTGACAGTTCACAGTCATTATAGAAACTTAAGGTTATATGCACCGATTACTCATTGTAAAATACAAACCAGTAAAAAAACAAGTTGATTAAAAACTGCTTATGACGAGTAGGAGTTTAAGAATTTCATTATGTGAGGCGGAGTTCATACAGGGGCTCTTGAATGCACGTTAAAACGGTTTGCTTGGCAATTCAACTCACTTCCAGTACTGGTACATAATATATACTCTATCTCTGAATAATTAAAAACGTTTCGAAGCTTATAGACCTCAGCTATCCATATGGACTTGAAATTAAGAATACCATGGAGTCCATTTCACCTTACGTTTACTTATCTTTATTATATCCCCGGTATACGAAGTATATAGGGGGTATATAGTTTTAGTTCGTTTTCCGTTTATATGTTTGTGTGTGTGTGTGTGTGTGTGTGTGTGTGTGTGTGTGTGTGTGTGTGTATGTTAACATTTTCTCTGTCACAGATTTCTCAGAAACCACTGGATCTATGATTTTGAAATTTGGTACAAACGTTGGGTATGACTTGTTGTGCTGTATAAGAGAGAATCAGCCTCCTGCTCTTATCTTTCCCTTTATTTGTCCATTTTTTCTTTCTCCCCAATTAATTTTCTGTCAAAGATATCTCAAAAACTTCTACAGTAAGGGTATTTGAAATGTTGGTAGAAACGTTGGGTATGACTAGTTGTACCGGCGTATAAGAGAGAATCGGCCTTCTCCAGCTTATCATTCCCTTTGTTTGTGTCCAGTTTTGCTTGATCTCCAATTGCTCTCCAATTAGATGTTTGTCAAAGATTTTGCAGGAACCACTACAGCTAGGATTTTTAAATTTGGTACAAACGTTAAGTATCACTAGTTGCACAGTGTAATACAGAATCAGCCTTCTGCTGCTTATCATTCCCATTGTTTGTCCATTTTTTCTTTCTCTCCAATTAGATTTCTGAAAAAAAATCTCAAAAACCACAACAGTAAGGGTATTTAAAATTAAACAGAAACGTTGGGTATGACTAGTTGTACCGTGTAAGAGAGGATCAGCCTGTGCCATCTTATCATTCCCTTTGTCCAGTTTTTCTTTCTTTCTCTCCAATTAGATTTTTGTCAAAGATTTTGAAGGAACCACTACAGCTAGGATTTTAATATTTGGTACAAACGTTAAGTATTACTAGTAGTTGCACAGTTTTCTGCTGCTTATCATTCCCACTGTTTGTCCATTTTTTCTTTCTCTCCAATTAGATTTCTGAAAAAAAAATAATCTCATAAACCGCTACAGTAAGGGTATTTGAAATTTGGTAGAAACGTTGGATATGACTAGTTGTACCGTGTAAGAGAGGATCAGCCTGCTCCATATTATTATTTCCTATGTTTGTCCAGTTTTTCTTTTCCTCCAGTTTTTCTTCAATTAATTTTTTGTCAAAGATTTCTCAGGAATCACTTCAGGTAGGATATTCAAATTTGGTATAAACGTTAAGTATGACTAGTTATACTATGTAAGACAGAGTCAGGTTTCTCCTGCTTATCATTCCCTTTGTTCATTTTTCTTTCTATTCAATTTAATTTCTGTCAGCGATTTCTCAGAAATTACTACAGTAAGGGTATTTGCAATTTGGTACAAACCTTGATAATAACTAATAGTATGATGTATGATAACATCAGCCTCTTCCTGCTTATCATTCCCTTTGTTTGTCCATTTTTTTCTATCCAATTAAATCAAACATTTTATCTGTCACAGATATCTCAGGAACCACTACAGCTAGGATTTTGAATTTGTATACAAATGTTTTGTGTTACTAGTATAGTGATAGAGAACTTTAGCATCCTTCTGCTTATTGTTCCCTTTGTCCATTTTTTCTCTCTCTCCAATTATATTTCTTTTTTGTCAAAGACTTCTCAGGAACCACTATAGCTAGGTTTTTGAAATTTGTTCCAAACGTTGGGTATGACTAGTTGTATCATATAAGAGACCGTCAGCCTCCATCTGCTTATCATTCCCTTTGTTTGTCCATTTTTTCTTTCTCTCCAATTGAATTTCTGTCAGGTTTCTCAAGAACCATTACAGCTAGGATTTCGAAATTTAGTACAAATATTGGGTGTGACTAGTTGTATTGTGTAAGGAAGTATCAGCCTCCATATGCGTATCATTCCCCTGTTTTGTCTATTTTTTCTTTCTCTGCAATTAAATTTTTGTCACAGATGTCTCAGGAATCACTACAGCTAGGACTCTGATATTTGGGCCAATCATTGGGTATAACTAGTTGTATCAGGTAAGAGAGTTTCAGTCTCCTTTGGCTTATCTTTCATTATCATTTGCTTTAAAGTTTTGTATTAAGTGTGTTTCTGTTAGGCGGTGGCGCTGGTCGGGGGTATACGTGAGCCCCTGCTCACATGCTCTAGTATTGACAATGGAAACTTGTTACTAGCCTTTACGGCAAGCGGTACGATTTCAAATTTCCTAAAGTTAAATTTCCATTTTTGAGTAGCAATATTCTTTCGGCGTCTGCATTCAAAGTTTATGTCTCTCTGTTAGTTCGCTAAGCAAGAGCAAAGAGCCCGTTTCAACTATAAAGAGTTTTTTGAATGAGGAAAGCTACTCACCAGTAAATTGTTGTCACAGGGTTTTCACGGAGCGAAACTTGTGTCAACTCTTAAAAATTCCGTGGGGGATACACCATGACACCGTTGATCCCTATAGTGTGTCCATCCAATTTGATGGCCACGGCCGAAGCAATGTATGACTTTCAGTCAATTAATACCATAATTTCACTATCACATACAAATCAATCAGATAAATAGACATTGCGGCCGCATAATAATAAACCGGTGATGCATACTACTTTCGAGAACCTGATCGTATTTCCATTATGGAGTCCATATTTTTTTCTTTTTTTTTTCGGATTTGTTAGTTGTTTAAAGGCTCCTTAGCTTCGACTTACAATCGGCAAATAAGATAATGAAGTCAAAGTGGTCAAAGTCATATTTTTATCGATAAACAGTACCACAGTGTATCTGTTAAGCATTGCGGGGATATGTGTTCCAACTTTGCTCCTGACCATATTTTTTACAATGCTCTACGGTAGTGCGGGTAATGTCTGGCTCGACACTTTGTCGGTAGCGAGAGTAAGGCTATGAGGTATAACATTTACTATATATTGAAAGCTATCCTTGATAATACGATAGTCGTGGGACATTACGATCTTCTCCTGTCTGTCCGTCTGCCCGTTCGTTAGCATTATGGTCTTTTGAAATTATGCATCTTTGGCGGCATGCTTGTACTTTAGGGAATGTTTTGTTTGGTTTCAACCAGCCCCGCTATTTTCAAAGGCTCTTTTCAAAACGTTATACTGTGTAGCAAGTACAGTACTGTGGAAATGTCCGGGACTGGGATACTCTTTTAACTGATAAAATTATTTTTGACGAGCCATTCAAGGATTCTTGATATTTTCTCAGTTTTACGTTTTGCATTATGAACTAACACTGTATTGACTTGGATGGTTCATTTTTGCACTTCTTGTGACATAAATTTCATCAAAATCTGTTCGACGCTTGACAAGAAAGTGTCATCTTTATATTGTCTTTTATTTATAGCAACAGTAGATGACAGCAATCTCATTTGCCTAAATTTGCAAAGTGTCAGCGCACAGATGATTCTGACTAAATGTGAAAAAGCTACAGTAAAGGGTTCTTAGGATTTTGTTTTGTCATAATTTGATAGCTGTTGTAACGGTGCGATGGACAGTTTGCGTAGAGCATTATTCTATAAGTCTAAAAATTGTGAGGAAAGCACATTTTTGCACAATTTGGTCTAAAGCGGTTCATACATATATCGATACTATAAGTCATTTTGATAGCTTTGCTATTTTAGTAATGGCAGAGGATAGCTACCTTTAATGGCAACTTTTCAAAAGATTTCAAAGTATCCTTGCAATGATAGTTCTGACTCGGTATGTCCAAATGCATTACCGTTCTCTTTAGATGTCTGCAGTTTCAAGGTTTGTTACTTTGAAATGATGGTCATTCTGGATTTCTCATTTTTTGCAGTCATCTAAAACCAAAGCCATGCAACGATTATTCTGACATATATTTTTCAAGATCCAGTTAGGAGTTCTTGAGATTATCTCATTTTCATATTTCGATATACATTTAGCCATCTCGGTCAATAAGCGAAAGAGTGATGAGCTTCATGCAACTATCAATCTGATACCTGATATTCAGGTGTTCTTGACATTTTGTTATTTTCATTTTTTTTTATATTTAAGTAAAAGTAGCCATTTATAGTGATCAACTTTTTGAGTATGTCTGAAATAACTTCACGCAAAGATCATGCTGACACAATTGAAAATTCAGTCGTAGGCTCCTAACAACTTTTCGTCATTTTTGGCTATTTTACGCATTGACTAGCTATGGCTGGTAATAGCCAGTTCATTTGTGCTTTCATCTGACAAAAAAAGTCAATGCAAGGATCATTCTGACACAAGCCAAATTGTAGAAAAATAATGTAGCTTTATAAAAGAAGTATCATTCTGATACGAAATTGGCAAAAACATTCTTGGGTTCTTGAGATTTTCCCATTTCATGTTCGGCTGTTTATAGTAACGGTAGCCATGTTGGTCTGTTTTTGGTACGTCTGGAATAATTCTATGCAACGATCATTCTGGTGCAATCTGGTCAATGTTTTAAATTCTCAATCTGGCTGAATTTTAAAATTCTGAAATCCTGTAGTATCATCATGCACTCTATGAAAATTGAGAACCACGGGTGCGGTGCTTTCGGAGATAAAGTTCTTTGAATCAGTTGGTTTCATATGTTGACGGACGAAGGATAGCGCGCTATGCACACAGGCGGCATTGGTAGGACAAGAGCCCAATATGGTCTTTCGAGAAAGAAAGGTAAAAAATACAAAGTGGCATAAATCCGCCAAAATATAGGTGCAGCATCGGTTCCCGATTCGGCCACTTACTTTCGTGAAAATTGATTACTCCTCTTCGACTGATTCAAGAAAGGCAAGTGTCTATTACTGGCGAAAGTATGTGCACTTAGAACTGGTTAAACGCTTAGGAGGTCTAAGCCTGCCCAGGGATAGTGTGGTTAGAGTCAGCTGTCCCAACATGACTGTAGCTGTTTACCTTGGACGTAAAGCAGCAAAACAACAACAACAATGGCTTTGTTTTCTCTGCACATTACTTTATAATGCTTAAAACTTGACCTAACTGTGAAACAATATTTTCAACGGTTTGGTAATAATGTCCATAGTAAAAAATACAAAGACATAATTCAATCAGTTGTGTAGCTAGAATTATAATTTTATGTTTCCGCACATTAATTGATATGCTTTACATGTGTTCTAAATTTGGTTTAAACAATATTTATTTGGAGAAATTATTGTATACAAATATACAGAATACATAATCAGGATTTGGTCGGAAGCGGTAAGCTTGTATTGACATCTCCCCAGTTCCAAGTTTTGTGATAAATTTTACATGAGTGCTCATGCACTATAAAACGAGTTTTTGGCTAAGCCGAGCATCTTATCGGTTTTCCCCAACGAGTTTAATAATTTCAATAAATACAGGAGCACAAATGAAAGATTCTATTTATCATTTGACACTAACATCGCAGCAAATTTTGCACCAAAACGTCACGATTTCGCCATTAGAAAATGCGACGTTCTTATGACACTTGACCAACACTTACAATTGGACAAGACCATTATAACACCATCATCCAAATATGGATTTGACCTATAATTTTGCTTCACTGACTTTGATACGCTTCACTGACTTTGTAATATTTCTGAGTCCCTATATGGGTTGGAGCCATTATACATGGCACGCACTTATATATGGACAAGAACATGTTAATATCGCCATCCATGTATGGATTTGACTTATATTTCACGCTTCATTGACTAACATTTGGATTAGAGCCTTTCAATACCACCACCGCTGTGAGAGTCAAGCACCTGGATGGCGCGTCTTGTTGTCTTCTGACAACTCTTGTTGAGTCACCATGGCAACAAAAAGGTCCCATAGACTTATAATGGGTAAATGTTGTCCGGGCCCTAGCTTCTTCAATTTTGATCGCAACTTCTTCAAACTTGCAGGTATCCAGGACAGTCAAAACATCTCGGACCAGTTCGAATTTGGGCCAGGTTGGATCTTTTTTTTTAGAGTTACATGCCCTTGAGCGATAAAATATTTTCCCATAGACTTACAATGGAGAAATGTTGTCCGGGCCCTAGCTTCTTCATTTTTGATTGCAACTTCTTCAAACTTGCAGGTATCCAGGACAGTTAAACATCTCGGACCAGTTTGAATTTGGGCCAGGTTGGATCATTCATTTCAGAGTTACATGCCCTTGAGCGATAAATATTTTCCCATAGGGTTATAATGGGGAAAATGTTGTCCGGGCCCTAGCTTCTTCATTTTTGATCGCAACTTTTTCAAATCTGCAGGTATCCAGGACAGTTAAAACATCTCGAACCAGTTCGAATTTGGGCTAGGTTGGATCGTTCGTTTTAGAGTTACTTGCCCTTGAGCGATAAAATATTTTCCCATAGACTTATAATGGGGAAAATGTCGTCCGGGCCCTAGCTTCTTCATTTTTGATTGCAACTTCTTCAAACCTGCAGGTATCCAGGATAGTCAAAACATCTCGGAGCAGTTCGAATCTGGGCTAGATTGGATCATTCTTTTTAGTGTTACTTGCAATTGAACGGTAAAATATTTTCCCATAGACTAATAATAAGGAAAATGTTGTCCGGGCCCTAGCTTCTTCATTTTTGATCGCAACTTCTTCAAACTTGCAGGTATTCAGAACAGTCAAAACATCTTGGACTAGTTCGAATTTGGGCTAAGTTGGATCATTGTTTTTTGAGTTACTTGCCCTTGAAAGATAAAATATTTTCCCTTAGACTTATAATGGGGAAAATGTTGTCTGGTCATCATTCTATTGCCTTCATTTATGGAATGATTTCAATTGTACTTCACACAAGTGATGAGTATGACAATATCTTGGACAAGTACGCGTTTCAGCGTTTGTGGGTCAAGGTGAAGGACACAGTGGCTATTTTTAGAAAAAACTTTGTCATCGCTGTAGCGCCTTCAATTTGTGGACTGAATTCAATTGGATATTATACAAGTGATTAGTATGACAATATCTTGGACAAGTTGGCATTTCAGCATTCTTGGGTAAAGATCAAGGTCACTGTGGTTATTTTTAGAAAAACTTTGACATCGCTCTAGAGCCTTCATTTATGGACCCATTTTGATTAAAACTTCACACAAATGTTTAGTATGACAATATATTGAACAAGCTCGCGTTTCAGCATCCTGAGGTCAAAGTCAAGGTCACAGTGGCCAATTATAGAAAAACTTTGTCATCCCACTAGCACTTTCATTTATGGACCAATTTCGATTTAACTTCACACAAGTGATAAGTATGGCAATATCTTGGTCAAGTTTGCGTTTCAGCGTCCTGGTATCAAGGTCAAGGTCACAGTGGCTATTTTTAGAAAAACTTTGTCTAGAGCCTTCATTTATGGAACGACTTTGATTTAACTTCACACAAATGTTTAGTATGACAATATCTTGAACAAGTTTGCGTTTCAGCATTCTAAGGTCAAGGTCACAGTATTTTTAAGCTTACCTGAGCCGAAGGCTCACATGGTGAGCTTATAATATAGGCTTGGTCCGTTGTCAGTCGTACGTCCACACTTTTAAGCATTAATATTTGCTAAAGTAACTGGCCAATCTTGATCAAATTTTCTATGTAGCATTGTTAGGGTGGGGGATTGATTTCATATAGTTTTTGGGCAGATTGGTTTAAAACTGGGGCTACCATGGCAACAAAAAGGTCCCGTAGACCTATAATGGGGAAAATGTTGTCCGGGCCAAAGCACCTTTAGTTTTGTTGACTGCAACTTCTTCAAACTTGCAAGTATCTAGGACAGCCATAAAGTATCGGACCAGTTCAAATTTGGGCCAGGTTGGATGATTCTTGTCTTTTTCATTTTCCACCCTGAGGGTCACAGATATGATACCATCTATGTGTTCAATTTGCCTTAGAGTGACACACCCTAGAGTACTGAGGCTGAATGGACTCAGGTGAGCTACTGGACCAATGGTCCTCTTGTTTCACTATATACTGTCTGACGGTGCTTTATATTTATACCAAGTTTCGTGATAATGCCATCATCGGGTTTTGAGTTAGGGAGAGGACATAATTTTATACTAAAGGGGGGTATCAATAAGGTGGGTTTTCTGCATCCTACCAAAGTTTTATTTTTTTGACTGATGTTATACTCCAGTGTGTTTAGTTTATTGAACCATATGTGACTTTGGTCGGAAAGCCCTACTTACTGAGCTATGGGTCCACAGAAGTGGGTGGGGTAATCCAACATGGTTTTAGCCTGTCTTGTAAAAACATTCTCATTTGGTAGAAGAGTACAGCAGACAGACAGGATTTGATAAAATGATTAACAGAACATCTAAACTATATTTCCATATCATTTTATTTGGTCTAATTTGAACATATGTTGTCAAAAAAGACTTCCTTTGATATTTAGCATTTTTTTATATTTTTGACCTCAATTTTCAATATTTCTTGGCCTTATTGTTAAATGAACAGACATGTTATCATCAAACTCATGTCAAGGAAGTACCTTGAGAAGGACATTCAGAAGATGTGACCAGAATATCTCAATAGCATAGTTTTCATGGTCGACTGAACGCATAAACTTGCTTGGAAGATGGTTTTCTTTCTATTTTGACCTAGAATTACGAACCTTTGGTCAAATTACTATTTTAACTGCTATATTATGCCCCACGCCCCCGCCACTAAAGGTGAGGGAATACATATTGGCTTCAGTGCGGATCTCGTTTGCATCTGCAATTGTGTATGTGTCACATATTAAGTCATTCTGCGACCTTGGAAACAAGGTCAAGGTCATCAAAATCTGACCTTGACCTTGTTTCCAAGGTCAAAGTATGTGACCCAGACACAGATGCAGACGCCAAGGAGATCCGATCTGAAGCCAATATGTATTCCTTCATCTTTAGTGGCGGGGGCGTGGGGCATAATATAGCAGTTAAAATAGTAATTTGGCCAAAGGTTCGTAATTCTAGGTCAAAATTAAATGAAAAAACATCTTCTGAGCAAGTTTATGTGTTCAGTCGACCATGAAAACTAGGTCATTGTGAAATTCTGGTCACATCATCCGAATGTCCTGGTCAGGGTGCTTCCTTGACATTAGTTTGATGACAACTGGTCTGTTTATTTAACCATAAGGCCAAGAAATATTGAAAATTGAGGACAAAAATATAAAAAAAATATTGAATGTCAAAGGAAGCCTTTTTTGACAACATATGTTCAAATTAAACCAAATAAAATTATATGGAAATACAGTTTAGATGTTCTGTTAATCATTTTATTAAATCCTGTCTGTCTGCTGTACTCTTCTACCAAATGAGAATGTTTTTACAAGACAGGCTAAAACCATGTTGGATTACCCCACCCACTTCTGTGGACCCATAGCTCAGTAAGTAGGGCTTTCCGACCAAAGTCACATATGGTCCAATAAACTAGACACATTGGAGTAAACCATCAGTTAAAAAAAGAAAACATTGGTAGGATGCAGAAAACCCACCTTATTGATCCCCCCCCTTTACAAAGAGGTCTAAATCCATCAAAATCTGCACACTGTTTGACGATGCTTTATTTTTGATCCAATTTTCGTGAAATGTCTTCAACCGTAAAGCAAAGTATAGAGGGCGGGCGTCTACAAGGTAGCATAGTTCTGTAAAATAATGGTGGAGCTATGTCTCATGATATCTGTTGATTGTCTTATGATGCTTTATATTTGTACTAAGAATCGTGAAAATACCATCAAGGGTTTTGGAGAAATGGATCGGCAACAATATGTGACGAACAGACAAACGGACAGACAGAGAGACACACACAACTATGGAAACAAGATCAAAACTGTCTTAGTGTAGGGTACACATAATGAATCAATGAGTCCTGATTTAAGCAGATCATTATATCACTAGATATTTTATATCCCTTGCCATTTGAGCATCACTGTGAGTTCTCTGATAAAGTATTGCACTTTAGTAATTTGATTATCCTACATTAGCTTCATGGTTACTTCATAAAATACTGGCGCGTGAGAAGAGAACATAAAAATACGTGCGATTCGTTTTTAATGTATCTGATTAAGAGCCACTTCAGCCCTGACCAAGCTGAAACCAATTTGGAGAGATAACAACATATCTTTTGGATCAAAGGTGAAACTTATGCGCTCCCTTGTCATTTCCATATTTCTGTATGCCTGTGAATCGTTGACCTTGACAGCAAAGTTAGAGAAAAGAACGCAGACCTTTGAGATGAGATGCTACCGAAGGTTACTGAACATTTCGTACAAGGACCATATAACCAATGAGGAGGTTCGCAGAAAGGTCCAATCATTTAATGGAGACTATGATGAACTCCTGACGCTGGTCAAGAAACGGAAACTAAGATGGTTTGGCCACGTATCAAGGTCTTCTGGTTTAGCAAAGACGAGTATACAAGGCACAGTGAAAGGAAAATAAGAAGAGGTAGACAGAAGAAGAGGTAGAAGATAATATTAAAGCGTGGACAGGGATGGGTTTTGCCAGCTCAACTATGGCAGCTGAAAACAGAACAAGGTAGAAGGGTATTGTTTCGATGTCATCGACCTAATAAGGTTATGGGATAGAATAAAATAGAATAGAATAGATTAATGTGGTAAAAGCAAGCTGTGTCAGCTTTTAGATAGGTTTTTATAGAAAAAGTCACTGAGAGCAATGAACACGTTTGTTAGGCCGCGTTTACACGAGCAAAGTTTCTATGACAAAGTAGGGTTGCCACAGAAAAAAATGCTCGTGTAAATGCCAATATATGACAATGTTTCTTTGACAAATATATATGGTAAAGTTACTTCAGTAAATTAAATTTGTCCGTGTAAACGGAGAATTTTGCTAAAGATTATGTAACAAAGAACTTTGCTATAAACGTGGAAGATGTGACAAAGATTTTGTTTCATTGTTGCAGGTAACTTTGACGAATAATATTTGGTCGTGTGAACACTGCAGCAAGTATTTCATTGCCAAAGTTTATGTGACAAAGATTCTAAGGCCCATTTTCTTTAACAAATAATTTGCTCCGTGTAAACGCAAAATGTTTGTCATACTTTCTTTGTTAAAGTTTCTGTGACATAGAAACTTTGCTCGTGTAAACGCGGCCTTAGTGTAAAACAACTTTTGACTAATTCTTCAGATACATAGACATTCCATATGTATTAAACTATGCAAGAGAATATTACTTGTGAGTATCTGATAAGAATTGTTAAGGGATCCATGTCCCGTGTGTGTGTGTCTAAATACTTCGGATTGTCGATGGTTCTATGGTTTACAAACCAGGACTTTTGATTTTTGTATTTTGACCATTTTTGCTTTTAAACACTGATCGCCAACTGCTAACACTGATCGCCAACTGCTTAATGTTCCAAACGTTCAAGAAAATACCGATACTCACTTTCCACATTGGCATCTTACCTTTTCATGTAGATGAATACGCTCATAGTATGTAAGAATTTGTTCATTTAATGGAAACCCGAAAGCAAAGTTGGCAAATAAAAATCAAAGTAGTTCCTTCAAGAGCAGAAAACACATTCGAAATAACCAACTTTAAATTAATATAAACTGATAATATGGACTTTGTGTACCTTTTATATAATTATACGGTCGCTCTTGTTTTATAAAATTTTGTGTGCTTGAAGCAATATACATGTAATACCTGATTGCAATAATGATATTTAACTTCAAAATGGCGCTGCTAACAGAGAGTGACATCATAATGACGTCAAATTATTTTATTACATTCGTCGTCTGCACTGACGAAACGGCAAAATGGCATAAGTGCAAAAGAACACAGTTCCGGAGTGTTCTCAGGTCTACATTCTGATGAAAAAAAATTAATAAAGTATTCAAAATAAAATAAAGTCAATAGATAGAGGACCCGGTGGTGTTATAGGCTCTTCATTGATTAATAGAGAATTCACCGGGAAAAAGAGAGGTGGAACAAAGAGTCGAACAAAGATATCTTCAAAAATGCAATCTTACAATAGTATGAGCACACTTCCTGTTACTAGCGCCATCTTGTGGTAACACAACATCATTGTAAAGAAGTATTATACTGCTACAACCACACAAAAGGTTGAAAAGTTTCCTTGGTAAATTAAGGAGCTATAGCAATTTAAAATAAGGTCCACTATTTTAAGCACCCGTTATATAGTAGAAAACACGACGAATGTTGATTAGTTTACCACTCCCCCATAATATTTGTTACTAACCTTCCCAAGGCTGAGATTTTGTGTTGCTTCGTCGTTATTATTGTTTGTGCTTTCAAAACATTTAACATTGGCATGATATTTGAAATTCAATGTACTTAGCGTCCTATTACATGTGTTTTTATGTCAAAGCTAGCTCGTTAGCCATCGAAATAGGAAAAGCCTGTTCATTTTCCACAGGTGCACTTCTGAGAATAAATACACTGCATATTAATGACAGTAAAACCATACGCTTTTTATTGAAGATTAAGTGAAATGATTTATTTGACGAAACACCTGTGATATACGCCCATATAAATGGTACTTAAACATTTTGCTTTGTAAATTTGACATTGGTTTAAATAAATGCTTTTAGATCTAGATTATTTTGCCAGTCGTACAATCTACATATTAAGACAGCAAGAAAATTATTTTACTTGCAGCCTCATTAAGTTAATTAATTCAGAGTTTATAACATTTGTCAGTGCATATTCTTTGTTATATATGAACCATAGCCCTGGCCATTTTATGATTATAATGTCTTTACCATTTTTTAGTACATAAATTTACATTTCACTTTGCAGGATCTGTTTTTGATATCATGCTATGGGACATAGAATTGGTATCTTGTCTGGATGCTTATTCTCATGAGCAACTGGATTTTTTATGTTCGACCAAGGAAAGTGCTGAAAACTACGTTGGACCAGCAAGCCTCACTATTGTGGTAAATCCGACGGTAAATATGTTTGTTGACAATTGGATTAGGTGGTATACTACTTTAACTTTAAAAATTGTTTGGTTGTTTTGAGTTTAACGGCATTTTGAGACAGTTTTTCAGTCTATATCGGGCCGTCTCCCAGAGAGAGAGGCAGAAAGGAACGAGACAGGATAGACGAGAGAAAAATCCAAACAACCCCTACCCGCACCTACTGCAAGCACAGTAGTATTTGAAATTAGCATTTATATACGTGTACACAACTGTGTGCGGAGGATCTTAAGCGCTCTTTGCATACGTATTTGTATTTTCATTTAAAATTTTAAAGTAAGCCTTTCCTAGTATCATGTTGTTTTTTCCTTAATATTACAGTTGTGTTTTATTACCTTCTTTGTTTCATGTAGTATTGCACAATGTTTGTTCAATGAATATAATACAATACAATTATAGTCTAAAATAGCCTTGTAAATGAATATATACGGAAGTATACTGAATATAGTGCTACAGACATGCATTTCTGTATTGAACTTCTTCAGTACCGCTTTACCTAGAAGTACGAAAGAAAAAAATGTGATGGGCCGGTGTCGGCCGGTGTAACGAACTAAAGTGCCCCCCATAGAATAACGATCCCCCCGCTTATTATTCTTCAAAGAAATGAGACTCCCCAGTTATAATTTTATTACCCCGGTCAAAATATTATGACTCCCAACGCGAAGAAAAATGACTCCACACGAAAAATCGTGAAACTCATAGACTTACGACCCCCTTCATTATTTTTAAAGAAAAGTGATCCCGGTCATCATTATATGACCCAGTTCGCACCTCTCACCGCCACGACCCACCCCCGCCTACCCCACCGAAAAAATACCATGCATACCTTGCGCATGTTTGGTTCATTTCATATTTCATAAATTATTTAAATATTCAATGATAGAAAGGCTCGGCTGGTTTTATGAACAGGTAGCCCTGATTGCACAGACCCCTCGTAAAAGTAAAAAGACCAGGAACTGAAACAATCAAAATCCAAATCCAGCCCTCAAACCATAGTTGGAAACAACTAAGATTACAAATAATCAAGATACAAAGAACAAATGGCCAACCGAGTGAGCAGCTTGTTCCCAAAAGGTGGCCACTCAGCAACCCAACCGAACCAAAAATAATAAGAACATACATAAGGTAAAACATCACAGAAACTCTGACACCAAAAACAGGCAACAGAGAACCACAACAGAACTACCGCCTTGGAACGGTCAGTAATGAATTACTGGGGGCTTAAATCGATTTTACAGGCCCAACCTCACCTGGGTTGCACCAGTCTACAGAATAAATATCGATCACTGTTTTACTTCGTAAGTGGTACTTCTTTAAGATAAGAATAACCTTGAAAACTTGAACTCTGGAAATCTTGAAGATGCATGTGAGTATTTTTAGGTAAGACACTAATTGATTAATAGTCTACTGCTTTTGTACTATAGAACAACAGTAGATATTGCCAAGGCTTCCAAAATACATCGCCTTGCAAGACTACTCTTATTTGTAAGATTTGCCTTTATTTATTAAAAAATATGAAAAACAAAACAAACAAAAAAACGGTACAAGAATGTACTGTGACTGAAATACGTGGTGAAAATTGTTAGATTCTGCTTGCAAGCTTGACAAAAACGTAAACCTCTAGGTATATTTTGCATTTTGTTGATCCCCTTACTCAGTGGTTTAATTGAATAATCATGAATACGAGTTAAATGTGTCCTCCCAACGAGTTTTCTTTGTCATTTCAAAAAACATAGTACGAGTTAGTAAAACCAAAAAAAATGTGTAATTTCGGACAGTTTGCGGGAGAAAGAAAAAATAACAAACCTCATATAAACACAATCAGTCAAAAAAAGTTTAACACATAGTCATGTATCGTTATTTGTGTCATAGACGTTTGAAGTGGGGATCTAGATCTTACACGAGATGCATTGCCTTGCTATGGCTAACATTTGTTTCCAGTTACCTTAAAATCAACACACAAATGAAGAAACTACAGATCAGACAAGACATTCTGTTTGCCAGAATCATCCAGCAGGACACCCCGGATACCATGTGCACCCTTGAACATGATCTCTGTGAGCTTGATCTTTGAGTTGAGTACCTAGGTATTGTGTGCAACACAACCGTTTGAGATTTCCGCCACGTTAATTTGAATTCCATCAACAAATAAGACTAGAAAATATGTTAATGAAACACTATGCCCCCCACCTGTATGCTTGCCTCTTAAGAGGATTCATCCCATAATTTATAAGTCAGAAAGGGGTATTAACCTCTTTATCTACATCTTAGTCTGTAACTGTATCCCAAATATAAGGAACCTAGCTTAAGCGATTCTTCGGATATACTGTTCACAAGCTCGTTCCTACACAAAATGCCTGTGTCTGAAAAAAGAGAATAACTCAACCTAAAATTTACGAAATAATTAAGCCCAAAAGTTTATCTGTTTATCTACACCTTGGTCCGTAAATGTATGCCAATTATAAAAGTAACAAGAGCTGTCGCCTGACAGCATAGCTCGCCTGAATAGGTGCTTGCCCATCACACAGTCGCTATTGTAGTGTGGACGGCTATGCATAAAATCCAGGCAAGCATGTCCATAATGACAACACATTTATAAACAAAAGCTATCTCAGAAATAAGTTTAAAATGAAATTAAAATAAAAAAATCCACATGAAATTTCAAAGTCCATGAGCTTGAGCTCAAAGAACTAAGGGGTGGGGGTAGAAGGGTGGGGTTGGGGTTTGGGGGGGGGGGGCTAGGATGTATCAAAACGTTGAACCATTATCTAACATCAGTCCAAGTATAAGTATCAACTGATACCATCGTGGAACTGTGAAATTATGTCTTCATAAATATAGAACTTTAACCAAAATCTTTAAGACAAAATTCAAAGTCGATGACCTTGACTTCAAGGTCATCCGGTGGGGTAAGTATATAGTGTTTTGTAAAATCTAAAAAAGTTGTCTAACATCAGTTCAAGTGTAAACTAAATCTCTGCCAAGCATAATGAATCAGTATGCAATTAGAAAACTTTAATAAAGACCAAATTTCTAAAGTCCCTGACCTTGACATCAAGGTCACTGAGCGGGGTTGGGGTAGTACTCTGTAAAACTTTGGACTAATATCTAGGTACAGTGCAAATATAAAAAGAATTCATCTATGGGTTCAGGAGATATGTGTCTTTAAAAAACTTTAACCAAAACATCCCAGCAATAAATTTTCTAAGTTCATGACCTTGACATCAAGGTCACTGAGAGGGGGTGGGGGTAGTACCTTGGAAAACTTTGGACCAATATCTAACTACAATGCAAGTATCATAGGAATTCATCAATGGGTTAAGGAGATATTGGGCTTTATAAAACTTTAACCAAAACATCCAATACAAAAAAGCTTCCAATTTTCTAAGTCCACGACCTTGACATCAAGGTCATGGAGTGGGGTGGGGGTGGCACCCTGTTAAACCTTGGACCAATATCTAACTACAGTGCAAGTATCAAATGAATCCATCCATGGGTTAAGGAGATATAGGTCTTTAAAAAACTTTAACCAAAACATCCAATCCGGACGCCGACGCCGACGCCGACGCCAGGGTGACAACAATAGCTCTTCCTGAACTTTCGTTCAGGCGAGCTAAAAAGTATGCAAAGACCAGGAACTGAAACAATCAAAATCCAAATCCAGCCCTCAAACCATAGTTGGAAACAACTAAGATTACAAATAATGAAGATAAAGAGAACATATGGCCAACCGAGTGAGCAGCTTGTTCCCAAAAGGTGGCCACTCAGCAACCCAAACCGAACCAAAAATAATAAGAACATACATAAAGTAAAACATCACAGAAACTCTGACACCAAAAACAGGCAACAGAGAACCACAACAGAACTACCGCCTTGGAACGGTCAGTAATGAATTACTGGGGGCTTAAATCGATTTTACAGGCCCAACCTCACCCTCAGTTTCTGAAGTGGTACAAAACATTTAGTCGGTTGTTCTGTTCGCATGATAACCCTCTAAGCATGATAAACATGCTAGCTGAAGCGGTTCTTCAGATAATTTGTTCACAAAGTTATTCCTATAAAATGCCTATTATTAAAAGGGTGAATAACAACCAAAATTTACGAATATATGTTCAAAAGGTAATCAGTACACCTTGGTCCGTAACTTTATGCCAAATATTAGGATCCTTGCTTATGTAGTTCTTCAGATATTTTGTTCACAATGTTGTTCCTGGATAAAGTTAAAAAGTCCAAAAAGGGGCATAACTCCTGAACGACAAGAACAAATAAGGACGTATAAAATACAGGTCAGCTTATTTTTCATGCCAATTATGAACATGCTAGCCGGTTCTTCAGATAATTTGTTCACAAAGTTATTCCTATAAAATGCCTATTATCAAAAAGGTGGATAACAACCAAAATTTACGATATATGTTCAAAAGGTAATCAGTACACCTTGGTCCATAACTTTATGCCAAATATTAGGACCCTTGTTTATGTAGTTCATCAGCTTTGGTACTTTCCTGAGCAATCGTTCGATACCTGGTCTGGCCACATACTTTCGTTTCTCTTTCCGCTGATTCAAGAAGGACAGTTGTCAGTTACTGGCGAACGTATGTGCACTTAGTACTGGTTAACCGCATAGGAGGTCTAAGCCTGCCCAGGAATAGTGTGGTTGGGTTAACTGACCGTCCCGACATGACCTTCGCTGTGTACCGTGGACGTTAAGCAACAAGCCAATCAATAAAAAATCCTGAGCAATCGCTGAAGCATGATGTTACATCTCACACACGATTGTGACATTGACTTTGGGTTTTTTCGAACATAAATGTTATATGTGACAAACTTTTTTTATTTTGCTTTACTTTTCTGTGACGTTTGATGAAATATACTTCGGAAGTTTTTAATGTAATTTCAAAGACATAATTTGACCTTTATCCTTCTCACAGTGATCTGCGGGAGCTTAAAAAACGCAATTCTCAACGCAAAACAGTGACTCAAACACTACATCTTGTTTTGTTTTATTTATTTTTACTTTTTTTTGCATGCTTAATAATATTCTAAACTCTAAAATTACTTTTGAAAGCTTATATTTTTTTTTCGTTGTTTTACTTTTTGAAACATTTAATGGTACTAGAAAAAACATATCTGGTTATCACATCATCTTACGTAAGATCTCCTAGCCTTCTCAAAAGTCATCTCCAGGAACGACCGAGATCACAGCTGGAGATGCCATAAATGAACAAACCCGACTCCACATAAGGCTGGCAAATTACGGTTAGTCGGGTACACTTTTCTGAGAGATTGTTTTTAGCATGGCTGATCTTAGTTTATTTTGAAGAAATTCCACGCTGGTTGTACCATAGGCTAAAATGATAGCATTTGATCTAGAATTATAGATAGAATGCTTATATTTTGTTTTTGTTCAATTCGTTACCAGATTTGATTCATTTCCGTTATAAAGGCGTGTACCCACAGTTTCCCTATATTGTTGTTATTCAACATGTCTTGACACGATTTACGTAACCCATTAGTTGCGGAGATAATTATTCCAGGGAAACGTTTCTGTATTTCCTAATCAATAATTAACATCCTAAAACAAACATTTACCATCAAGATACAACATAACTGATTACAAAGAAAAGCAGAATAGACGACTCATGCACTTTGAATATTTCTTGGAAAGACGGCAAGTAAAGTAAAAGAATTTAGCAATGCCCGAAGACAGTCGATGGTTGGCTGTTGTTTTATGATAATTTATGTATGTCTCCATTTCGCAGAGACTGTTTCTTTTTCTATGAAAGGTGGGCATTGAAACAAAACTGTCTGTTTGTTCACGGAAAATATGAGAAAGAGGCATAAAGGTCATAAATCTATGACTGTGATTCCGAAGAAAGTACAGTTTCAAAGAATAAAGCTCAGTATGGTCGTTTTGGTTAATCAAATGACGAACATATCAATCATCCCGAGCAGTTCCACAATAGTGAAATAATAACCAAAATAATAATGATAATGATAATTATAAAACATAAAAACATGACAAAATACATGTCTGTAAAACTAAAAAGCCTTGTTTACTCATTTTTTCTGTGGAATAATTAGCATTGTCTTTGATTTTCGCATACACACATACAATTAAATAAATAAATAAATAAATAAATAATAATATTTAATATAAGGTTGCTTAAAAATATGAGTAAAATGATTTCTGTAACTTGTATGTAAAACTATTTTTTTCTGTATCCTGTACATGCTTTACTATCAATAAAATACTGAAAAAAGTACATGAAAAATGCAATGATCAGAAACAGACACAATCGTTTAGCAAATCCCGCCCTAAACTCCAAACTAGAAAGGGACCAATAAAAATAAAGACGGCGCACAAGGAAGACAAGATTTGCGAATTGCCCAGAGGTCAGCTCTTTCGCTGCCGATGGCAACGAGGCTTTTCTAAATAATGTACAAAACGTCATAATTTTGTTTTCTATGCTTAAAGAAAACTGACGAATATTAACGATAATATTCCATAATGTAATAAAAGTAAGTTAAACAAGAATTTAACATGAAACATATACTTCATATATTTTACCTGTTGTCTGCCGTTTTATAAGGGCAATTTTGAAATTGCTCTAAAATTCAGGAACGACGTCATCGAAAGCTATTGTATGCTGTTTTAATTGCTTGAAATCTTGTTTGATCGGATACATATACTAATGAAACACTAGCGAAATCTGTCGGTATAAGGTGACATAGTTGCCAAAGTATGTCGCAAACTCCACGTTACACTGGCTTTCCGAGAAACAGGTCAGTGTGACCTTGGTGTTTTAGTGTCATGGCATATTGATTTGTGTTTTTTTTTTACTATTGCCAAAATATTCAGAGCACGTTATATAGAGCGACCACATGAATGTACTTCTGAAATTTGGTTGCTCAATTCTTTATTAAGCTATCTTGAGAAGGATCCATAAAAGGTCTTAAATAGATAGGCAGCATGTTATGGTGTTTTACAATGGCTTGTCTCATCGCATGAAAACTTGAGTGATTAGACAAATACACTGTTACAATCAACAGACTGTAAGATACGTATAGTATTCCTCAAACTTATTGAGAATTTTTCAATCAAATATCATCAGAAGCCCAATAATCAAAACAGTAGCAGGGATCAATACTCCAACAGGGATAACAAGTTCATTAGAGGTATATCCCTTGTTCTGCTGCAGACGATACATTTAGCCGTGGTGTCGAAACAAGAAATCCGCGGAAAGCGGTGTCGCACCTGCGGGTGGTAAGTCACACAAGTTCTAATTGGTAGTGAAAAGTATATCGCCCATGCTAACGCAGGTGTGACAAAAGCAGGTGTGACAAAAATGATGTTAAACATGTGAAAAAAGTGGCAAAAATTAATCTGGGAATTATGTGCAAACAATGTGCACATTTTGAGACCATGACAAAACACCTGTGAAGTTTCAAAATGATTGATCTAAAAGTGTAAGAGGAGAGGTGCTCACAAGACACCCACTATGCAAGGTATTATGGTATGTAAAAAAATGACTAAGTTAAACATGTGAAAAAAATTAACAAAAATTAATCTGGGAATTATGTGCAAACAATATGCACATCTACCGACCATGGCCAAAACATCTGTGAAGTTTCAAAATGATTGGCCTAAAAAGGTAGGAAGAGTTGTGCTCACAAGACACCTACTGCGAATTGTTGACGAACGGACTTTTGTGTAAACAATTGACTAAGATCAACATGTGTAAAAAGTGACAAAAATAATCTGGGAATTATGTGCAAATAATATGCACATCTACAAACCATGCTTAAAACATCTGTGAAGTTTCAAAATGATTGACCAAAAAGTGTAGGAGGAGTTGCGCTCACAAGACACCCACTATGGCAGGTATATTATCTAAAAAAAGTTCTAATTGGTAGTGAAAACTATATCGCCCATGCTAACGCAGGTGTGACAAAAGCAGGTGTGACAAAAATGATGTTCAACATGTGAAAAAAGTGGCAAAAATTCATCTGGGAATTATGTGCAAATGATATGCACATCTACAGACCATGGCAAAAACATCTGTGAAGTATCAAAATGATTGGCCAAAAAGTGTAGGAGGAGTTGTGCTCACAAGATACCTACTGCGTATTGTTGACGGAATTGACGGACGGAATTGACGGACGGACGGACGAACGGACGGAAACTTGCACGCCTATATCGCCCCAGCTAACGCAGGTGCGACAAAAACTGCAATGGCAAACAGACAGAATGGAAGCAAGGACAACATATCCAAAGCAACAAATAAAACGTCATCAGAAGCTCCTTAATTAAAACAGTTGCAGAGATCAAGGGGCAATACTACAGCATGCATACATGACATGTAAGATCGTTGGAGTTACTTCCATTTGTCTGCTGCAGTCGACACTTTATTCGTGGGGTCGAAAAAACTGCAATTGAGAACAGAAAGGTCATTTAAGACCTAACGGAAGCAGGGACAACAGATCCAAAGCAAAATCTGAAGACCTGAACACTCCTTTTTCAACAACTTACAGAGTTGAGAAAAACATTAATGAGGAAAAAGGACTCAAGCACCAGAAATGTAGTGGCAGACGTAAAATTTCGGTGACACTGACAGACGGAGGCTTGGCCATTTAATTTGTAGAGAGCAATCAAAGAATGTGGAAAACTTTAGGAATACACTGTTAGAAAGAAAAAACACTGCAGTTTCTAATGAAACTTTGAGGGGAAAATTGCACCTCCAGAACTGGAAGAAAAGGAAAGGAATGCTGTCACCCTTGTTTACCCAGTAACAGGAAAAACGGATAGTTTGGTATATTGTCCACCAAGAGAGTGAGTGGGACAATGTTTTCTTTAGTGAAGAAAGCTATTTTTGGGTTTATCAAAAAGAACATTAAAATTTTGAGAAAGAAAATCGCAGACCTATGCACCAGCGTCCTTACACAGCCCTAAGTTTCACATGTGGGCTGAGGTATCTTCAAGAGGAGCAACGCCCCTATGTATATTCACTGGAAATTTAACGAAAGAAAAGTAAAAAGTATGCAAAGACCAGGAACTGAAACAATCAAAATCCAAATCCAGCCCTCAAACCATAGTTGGAAACAACTAAGATTACAAATAATCAAGATACAGAGAACATATGGCCAACCGAGTGAGCAGCTTGTTCCCAAAAGGTGGCCACTCAGCAACCCAAACCGAACCAAAAATAATAATAACATACATAAGGTAAAACATCACAAAAAACTCTGACACCAAAAACAGGCAACAAAGAACCACAACAGAACTACCGCCTTGGAACGGTCAGTAATGAATTACTGGGGGGCTTAAATCGATTTTACAGGCCCAACCTCACCCTCAGTTTCTGAAGTGGTACAAAACATTTAGTTGGTTGTTCGGTTCGCATGATAACCCTCTAACTCGTCAATGAATCATCACGGTAAACACATAAATCAAATTTCAACACCATGAAGAAGCAAAGACGATGACTCAACAGATACAACGGGCCGTCTGACAGGTGGAGATCCCTGTCCTGCCAAACAACCCCACTGGAAATCTGAAGCAAAAGAAGGTCACCAGTTGAGCCCCGGTGGACCAAGCAACAGACAAAAAGGCTCCGGTCCCAACCAACTAAAATATATAGCTTTAGGTCGGGGCCATCATAGAGTCTGACGACCGATCCCCCGGTGTGCAATTAAAGAGTGCAGCAAAGCTATCAACCGTGATTGGGTTAATCACTAAGCATGCAGACTGTCGCATAACATTTAAATTATAGCCAATACGTTTGTGACGTATTATTATTTTTCGGAATTGATCAGAAAAATCAGTCCTACCCTTAATCTTTTTGAATTTGTATACTAAGTCACCATAAAATTCTGGTTCCGATAGGCCTTGGTGTAAAAGAAATTTTAATCCGACATCAAATTTTGAAACCAATTCATAGAAAGCTATGTAGACATTTTTGATGAATATCTCTTGCACACGGCTATTTATTAATACGGTGACGGTTTGGTTCTTCAACATGCGAATGACCAAAAAACACACTGCCCATTATACCAAAACCTGGCTTGCGGACCAAAACATTGATGTTCATTACTAGCAAATCTACAGTTCGGCTCATAACCACATTGAAAACATTTATTGATTGCTCAAGGATAATATATATCAGAAAGAATTCGTGGAACAGGAGGAAGTCACACAGTTTTTGGTATCCTCGGTCACGATTTCATACATAATATGATAGCGAAGGATTGAGACCTGCCTAGCTGTGCAAGAAGGACTAATAAGAAATTGAACTGTAATATATTTAGAGTTTAAACACTGGCCTACATGACTATGAAACTCGTATTTATTTTAGCATAAATCAAAAAGTTTTCATGCTCAATAATTTTGAGGAATACTATATATGCCGATATGGCTTTAAATGCTTATATTGCATTGGATTTCAAGAAGAAAAAATGTCACCAAGGCGTTTGATAGCATTACTTTTTGTCGACTTTTATCTCGGGTGGATAAGGGAGAAATAAAGGCAAAATTTGTTGACATCTTAGAATCGTAACATTGAAGATAACAAGCTTTAAAATTATGCCACATACATTACCTTCTTTCTGGAATTGAGTACCATGCTCCAGTTTTAAAATAGAGCCATTATATAATCAATCGATTTCATCTGTATATACAGCTTATCACCCACAATGTCATTCCATGAAACATTCGCTTAATAAAAAATGGATCTAACGAAACGTGCTTCTCGGGCACTACTTTAGTATGAGCACATAAAAAGTATCAAGTTTGATCTTGACAATCAAAGTTGGAAGATAAGCAATGCTCAAGAACCAATATATAACAATTAGATTCCATATCCTGCACTCAAAACAGAATGGGAAAGAAATATACTATAATATTTAAGTTTACGAAATGTATGCACCAAATAAAACACTCATTCCCAGATAGGTGGCTATTTACTATCCAGACTGAAATAGTGGAGCAAATGCATAAATCTGTAGAGGCCAGTTATTTACCTTATTGAATATTTAAGTCGATAAGAAATATGTTTACACAATATAAATGTATCAAGTATTAATATTTTGCTAGAATGGTTAACATGTTATAAATTAGGCTACTTAACGGTTTTGAACTTTGGTGATGTTATTATCGTTCCATATATATTATATCCCTCGAAAATTTATATACACATTTTCAAAGTTTACAAATGTTCTATTACCTAAATGCCCTCTTTCAATACATTTGTAACCAAACAATTTTTTCAACAAGGATTTTTATACTTTGTCAACTGTATGCTTTTGAACATGGTTACACCTATTCTCAGTTTGTGGCTGGAAAATCATTTCTCACACTTTTGCTGGCATACAAGATGGCAAAAAGCTTTTTAATCTAACAAATTGGACCTCCTGCAATACGAAGATGTTAAACATTATATACACAGCAGTTTTTATTAAATATTTCTTATATTTTTCACCCAATAACATACAAAAGAAATTTAATTGTTCGATTAAAGCATTTGTCATTTCCGACGGCCGTACACCATTTTGAAGTTCAGACTTTTAAACATAGCAGTTGTGATAAATATCTTTATCATTAATAATCAAAAGCAATTTGTGCTTTTTCAGTTGCCTACTTATGCAGAAATACACTGCTATTTTCATGACATAAAAGCTGAAATTATCCTGAAATAAAAAAACCTGCCTGATTTAACCTCAGCTGGGATTTTCAGGTTTCCTGAGCCAAAGGCTCAGGGGAGATTTTGTAATAAAGCCAGGTTCCGTCTATCGCCGTCCGGCCACAATTTCAAACGACTTCTTCAATGAAACCACTAGCCTGATTGTAATTAATTTTCAAATATAGCCTCCAGGGCTAGAGGAAACGAAATATTGTTCAAACGGTATTAGGTCACATGACCAGCATGGCCACCATGCCCATATATAATAAAAACTTTAAAAATCTTCTTCCCCAGAATCTACAAAACGATGGCCATGTTATTTGGTATGTTGTATCAGGTAAACAAGTATTTCCAAAATTCTTTAAATGATGATCCTGTGATCACCTTGATCCCTTTTTACGACATAGTCAAATTTGTTTTCTGGTGCTTTTATACTGGAAAAGTACAAGAACATAAGATTTCATAAAAGTTGCTCCCGACTGTGGTCTATAGTTTACACAGTCATCTTAAAGAGTACATGAAGATTAACAAGTTCAAGAGGTTAATGCGATTTATTGTTCTTTGATACAGGTCTCTCATATTGCGACAGTTCCAAAGTTCTCCACTGAAGCTAGTGGGCCAATTGAACTAAAATTCATATAAAGCTTCCAGGGCTTAAGGGAATACATATTTGTTTATACAGATCAGGTCATGTTGAAATATTTCCGCGACGGCAATATATAATAATTTAAAAGTAGCTAGGAAAATTTCAGCAAATGACACGATTCAATTCCCACCCAAGACAACATTAGGAAAAGACAAGTTGAACACAAAATCAGACACCAACAAAGACATCACCAGCGACCTTTGAAAATGCTTTAAACCGTCAGTATACAATTATATAAACGGAGGAATTTAATATGGCTCATGCATATATTTTCTGCCAGCAGATACACTTTTACCTGACCAATTTGTCTTCTTAAGATATGTATTCCTGCCATTCTATTTTATTCTGCTACACTAGCTTTTAACGATTATGAGCAGATGTGCTTTGTTTATAATCAGTTGTTGTTTTTTCTTTCAGAAACCCCAAATTATTGAGGTAGAAGACGTTTTTTTAAATGTTTGGAACACTGAACAGAAAACAAAACTCCCAGTTATAAGTATTGGGTTTGATAATAAAAGTCCCTGCGTAACATTCATATGCAGTGTAACCAAAGTTGAAACACCTGGAGGATTCTTTGCTGAAGGTAAGAGAGTATACGTCCCAGTTCTCCCTAAAAGTCTGTCTGACCTGTGACAGAGTCTTATGACTAATTGACAGGAAATCACTTAATGCATCTGTGAATAATATGTATGTCATTTGTTTCTTTTGAAGTCTAAACACTTGAAAATTTAGTTGAGAAATACTCAACAAACAAAATTAGATGTGTGGTTTTCGGTATATATCTCTTTGCTATATAAAGTGAGACTGCTCTGAAATAATCCTCTGGAACTCTGGGAGACGGCCCGATATAGACTGAAATACTGTCTACAACGGCCGTTTAACCAAAACCAACCGACCAACCAATTAATCTTACCGGATGAAATACATTTAATTATAAGATGGATACTTCGACCACTTTACTATTGCTACAATACCTTTTGTGAGGATCCCTTGGACTCAGACGACAGTATGTGAAAATGAGACAACGGCTTTTGCACCGCCACCATTTGTCATTATACACATTTACTTAATTATTACTCCTTTTGTCACTACAGACTAAGTACGAGGGGCATTTCAGAAATAGTGTAAATGAGTCTGCACTTCCTAGGAATGCTGACCAATTTTTGAAATTTACGTCTTAACCTTTAGGTTTGCATATCACCCAATGACCTTCACTTACAAAAATTCAGTCACTGGTAATTTCTTCAAAATATGCTTTAACAATTGTTGCTAGGGTAGGGACACTGAGTAGAAATGGACGAAATATTTATGTGAAGACATATTCATAGTTTCCTAACTCTGGATATAAACCGCTCTGAACTGATACCTATAACATCTGTTATACTGAAACTTTTCCAGTATGAAATTCATTATATCAGCTTTACTAAAACATATGATTTCCTTTGCAAGATGTGCTAATTATGGAACAATGCGCATTTCTTATAACGTCACTTCCTGTGCTAAATTGAAATGTAAAGTAAGCTTTTTAAACTTCGGTTTTGAGGTCAGTTGAAGTGCAAGTGAATGTTTGATGGCAGCTATGAAACAAAAAATTATTAGAATTTAATTCGTCATGCTTATTTTCTGTGATAAAAAATCTTTTACGGCACCTTATGCTCTTTTGTCAGTGGCCTACCTGAATTTTAACAATAAGTTATGCCACCCACCCACATATTTCAATGTCAATATTTGATATAAAAGAACACTCTTTCAAGTCTTAATGTATATATTTTTTTGCCAATATATCCCTCTAACCTTTGACACTAGACAACGTTAAATAAATTCAGCCGTTGTCTTTTTATGAGAAGATAATTGCATTTTATATTGTTTTTGTTTTACATGAATAGCTGCTACTTTGCAACTTCCGGCGTGGAGTTTGCACTTGTATCATCCAGTTTCATGGGTCATATCATGTCAGTCGTAACAAAACAAAGTGACCTAATCATTTCAGTGATAAAATGCCTGTCGTTTATTGAAATTTGATGTGAATAAGTCAAAAACCATAATTTATTGATATAATGCTTTTAAAATAACTTTGCATTTATAACCGCATAGCTGAGGAAAAAGCTCGATTATTATGTTGCTTGTGTTGACTCTTGAAATAAATTCTGTATAACTTGCTTTTCTTACATTTGGAAGACAGTATTACGTGTTTCTTCATTAAATTTATCATTGTCTCGTTGAGCAAATGGTGAAAGAACACAAGAGACTTTCAATGAAAATGTACAGTTTCCAGTATCCACACCCTTGTGACGTATAACCACATGCTGTCATGCATGAGTAACTTAGAAGTTTCTTTATTACAAACCATTCTAAAGTTCTTGAATTTATCTTTCCAATGATATATAGAACTACTGCTAAATATGAACCGATAAGGTACCCTGAGCTCATTTACATTATTTCTGAAATGCCCCTCGTAATCTTGCTAATAGTCACTCGATGGTACATACATTTTTCTGCCTATCATTTCCATTCTATCAGTAGTATCAGTTTGCTGTTAAAAGACCTTTTTTTTTAATATCGTTACTGGAATTCATGCAGCGGTATAACGTACAAAAAGAGTCATTGCATCATGCGATTTGTTAACATCGCATATGCGTTTATCATGGCTTGATGATCAAAGCTGCAAAGTAAGGAATCTAATTTCTAGTTAATCTAGTTTTGCCTTTTTGCGGTTCCTGCTCCATCGGACATTTCCTTCCTGATGCCCTTTCTGTCGTCTTTCTCGAGACGCAGGGGTTGAGGTGGTTCGATGGGGCACGCCTACGCTCGCGGGTTAATACGTAGGCATCTCTTATCTGATGTCTGCAGCTAATGTGTCCCGCGGAATGCGACAGTAAGTGTGGCTCGGAGATGGATGCTCGTCGCCTGTCGAGACCTGCATCATATTTTTCTTTCAAACGACTCTGAAAAAGTTAAATACAGAAACGCGCGTCTGTCGCACTAAATTTGGTATGAAATAGTTTATAGTAGAACCCATGAGCCGATATCACTGCTGGTGGACAATTTGTCCCCGAGGATAGCATCAACCCAGTTAGTTAGAGTTTCATTGTTCAGTCTGGTTCTCAGGTATTGGGGTCACTACTTAAATACTGATTTAATTACTTTATACATTTTGATATATATCTGGTAAAATTTCTAAATTACTGACTAGTCACAGTAGCATGAATCTTAGCGGACTATGGCTTCCATTTTTTTGAGTTGTTTTGGTTTTAAAAGGTTTTTGCTGTATCGGTCATCTCTTTCCTGATGCCCTTGTCTGACGCAGGGGTTGAAGTGGTTCGATGGGGACGCCTGCGCTCGCGGGTTAATACGTAGGCGTCTCTTACCTGATGTCTACAGCTAATATGTCCCGGAATACGATAGTAAATGTGGCTCGGTGAGGAATGCTCGTCGCCTGCCGAGACCTGCCATCACATCTTTCTCGAGACGCAGGGGTTGAGGTGGTTCGATGGGGCACGCCTGCGCTCGCGGGTTAATACGTAGGCATCTCTTATCTGATGTCTGCAGCTAATGTGTCCCGCGGAATGCGACAGTAAGTGTGGCTCGGAGATGGATGCTCGTCCGGAGATGGATGCTCGTCGCCTGTCGAGACCTGCATCATATTTTTCTTTCAAACGACTCTGAAAAAGTTAAATACAGAAACGCGCGTCTGTCGCACTAAATTTGGTATGAAATAGTTTATAGTAGAACCCATGAGCCGATATCACTGCTGGTGGACAATTTGTCCCCGAGGATAGCATCAACCCAGTTAGTTAGAGTTTCATTGTTCAGTCTGGTTCTCAGGTATTGGGGTCACTACTTAAATACTGATTTAATTACTTTATACATTTTGATATATATCTGGTAAAATTTCTAAATTACTGACTAGTCACAGTAGCATGAATCTTAGCGGACTATGGCTTCCATTTTTTTGAGTTGTTTTGGCTTTAAAAGGTTTTTGCTGTATCGGTCATCTCTTTCCTGATGCCCTTGTCTGACGCAAGGGTTGAAGTGGTTCGATGGGGACGCCTGCGCTCGCGGGTTAATACGTAGGCGTCTCTTACCTGATGTCTACAGCTAATATGTCCCGGAATACGATAGTAAATGTGGCTCGGTGAGGAATGCTCGTCGCCTGCCGAGACCTGCCATCACATCTTTTCTTACAAACTTTTGGGGTTTAGCGACACTGCAGAAGTTAAATACAGAAACGCGCGTCTGTCACACTAAATTTGGTAAGAATACGTTTATATTAGAACCACTAGGCCGATATCACTGCTGGTGGACAATTTGTCCCCGAGGATATCGCCAACCCAGTTAGTCAGTGTTTCAGTGTTGATTCTGACTTTCAGGCTTTGGGGTCACTACTTAAATACTGATTTAATCACTTTATTCAATTTGATATATATCTGGTAAAAATGCTAAATTTATTCTAATACTAATTTAAAGAGTAACAACACTTCAGAAACTGACTGAATCAGATCCCAAACCCTATCACCAACATGATTTGTCATAGTGGCGATTTGTCATAGTGGCATGAATCTTAGCGGAGATTGGCTTCCATTCTTTTGAGCAGTTTTGGCTTTTTGCGGGTTCTTGCTGCATCGGATAATTTTTCTGATCCCCTTGTCTGTAGTCTTTCTCGAGACGCAGAGGTCGAGGTGGCTCGATGGGGGACGCCTTCGCTCGCGGGTAAAAACGTATGCGTCTCTTACCTGATGTCTGCAGCTAATGTGTCCCGCGGCATACGACAGTAAGTGTGGCTCGAGACCTGCCATCATATCTTTTCTTTCAAACTTTTGGGGTTTAGCGACACTGAAGAAGTTGAATACAGAAACGCGCGTCTGTCGCACTAAATTAGGTATGAATACGTTTATATTTCAACAGCGTCTGTTTAGTACAAGTTCCGAACAAATGATTGATAAATCCTGTTGATGTTGTTTCCATACGCGACATTGTCTTCTGACGAAGATTTTTATTTGATTTTATTTCCATAACGAATTAGCATTACTGAAATTTCTAATTAAATGAAAATTTAAGACCGAAATTTGTCTTAAGTCAACTTTAGCAATCGCGTTTATGACGGTATGTATAACGTAAAGTCAGCGTCATATCAAACGCCAGCTGATAACGCTTTCAAAATGGCGGCGCTCTAGACAGGGCTTTATTTGGATCATTTACTATTTTGGAGTGTTCCCGGCTTCTCAGGCGTAGAAGTGGGAAAAAAATGGAAACGGAGGACACGGTCGTCTATTATTTTGAATAAAATTTGAATTAGACTTTCAGTGTAAATTATGCTTGAAATGCTCGTAGGTCTATAATTTTGTCAATCGCGGTAGCCTAAAGCCACCAATATGGTAAACCGAGGGCAATGTAGGCGAAGAAAAACTCTATAATGGACAAAGTTGGAATTATTAGAAATTAGTTTCCTTGTTTGGGAATTTAGCGTTGTGTAAGCCCGGCGTATCACTCAAAACATAAAGCCCAATTCAGTTTGTGAGTGATTTGGCGGCGTTTACAGATGGGTTGTCTTTTTTTATTATTTCATCTATGTGTTAACTCCGGCGAATCACTAACAAACATAACATGTAGCCCTTTTGGCTTTTTTCTGTTTTTGAGTGATTCAGCGGCGTTTACTAATCGATAAAATCCCCACAAAGGAAATTCAACTGTAAACGCTGGCGAATTACTCACAAACTGCAGTAAAATCACAGAAACGCAATTCATTCCCACATGTATAATTATGTATTGATGTTTTAGTACAGAAGAGATTCATGTCCAAAAAAAAGTTAAAGGTTACGTAAATAATGCCGAACAGAGGCATAATGACCATAAACTGTTGCTCACCGCTAAAGATTTGAGCCTCGGTCGGGGTAATTGGAAAAAAAACTTGTGCTTTCGGATGAGTCAGCTGTTTTGTCCAGGAACTTTGGTTTCTGCCACCTTTGTTTGACCAAATGTATATTGTGTGTAAATGTCTAGAGTCCATTAATTTAGTTATTTTGATGCTCTATTTCAAAACTAAATATAATAGGTATTGTTAAAATCATAGGTCCTGGAGCAAAAAGATAGGCAATGACCAGGAACTAATAGAAAAATATTTATGATTACTTTCAGGTCACAGTTAAATCTTCGGTTTATTTGTAAGCTTTTGCTATTATAATTCTAAAAACAGTGTGTTGTATACATATCCCAGATGGGTGTATATTATGTCGATTCAGTTCATCAAGCATAGACTTGAAATGTAAAACAATTTCATACTCCAGCAACGTTGTTTAATTTTTCTCCAGTTTGCACATATGCTAGCGACAAAAGATGCAGATATCAAGAGAATACGCATCTGTTTAATCTGTTTCAGGTACCGACATATATGCACTCATCGACAAGCTAGATCTGAGTAAAACCTATAATTTAGAGGTAACCTGTTTTGAAAGAAGCAATAAACAGATAGACAATACATTCAGAAACAGCTCTACGTTCCAAGTAAATTTCTTTGATAGCCCCCGTAGCATAGAAAACACACCAGCAGAAACTCAAATGTTCAGCACCTGCTATGATACACCATATGTAGCAGCTTTATCCACGATTACAGGTTTGATCTTCGGTGTCTCGGCTGCGATCGGTACCTACCTACTGACCCGCAAACTAGGATGTAGTCTTCCGAGACCAATTACAGTTCGGTACGAATCTCATTTTTTTATTTTTTTTTCATTAATTTTGTAGTGTCGTTATTATACTGTTATTATAGGTTAGGACACAGGTTGAAATTGGTTAAACGGTTGAGTGACAGTATTTAGACCTTGCACAAACATTTAAGCTTAAAACATGGAATGGTTTTCATCACATTTTATTTCTTTTTTGGATATCTGGGGTCTCAGGTAGATGTGATAATGTCGCCATTTCGTATGAAAACATAATGCGTGTCTATGAAAATCTCAACCGTGGGTGTCTTGGAAGCCAGGAACACACTAAAAGAAAGTCAATATGCATTATCCAATGACCGCGAAAGACCAGAATACAGCAATGTAGTACGGGAGGCCTTTTGTGGCCATCACACACCCTTAGCACCTCTGTTGCAGAGATGACAACGAGCTCTAAAATACAACAGAGTAACAAAATAACAGATTCAGTTTTATCGAATATACTAATGAACAATTATTAACGATGCTTCTATTTTGACTACACCGCAGATTTGTTACACATAGATCTAATACAATACTAAGGGCCCAGTCCCACTGTCACGTTGTGAGGGCTAGGTTGTACTACGTTTCCCGCCCTACGTTTAGCAAAAAAAAAAAAAAAAAAAAAAAAAAAAACGTTATGAAAGTATCTAGGTGTAACTACGTTTCTAGTACGTTTTAAATCAAAAACGGTTTAGTGCCACGCTTTAAAAAGAGACGTGAACAGTGTACTTACCAACTACGATTCAATATATTTTACAACGGACTACTAGGTATTGTCCGGTATAACTACCAAACTATCAAAGTGAGCCTTAGGCCACAGTCTCACTGTCACGTTTTGAGGGCTAGGTTTTACTACGTTTTAAAACGTGGCAAAGCGGCAGTAAATGTTGTAAAACGTAGTGAATACGTATAAAAATAAAGCTAAATACGTGGCCTAGCTACGTTTGATTTAGAAAATTTAACTCAAAAATAGCATTTTGATATACGTAGCGTTTACCTAGTAAAACGTAGCAACTCGTTGTTAAACATGGTCGAATAGTACTAACGTAACCGAAACGCATTAAATACGTACAAAAACGTAATAAAAACAACCTAGGGATCCTCTAAGCCTCAGTCTCACTGTCACGTATTGAACACTAGGTTTTCCTACGTATTTAAAACGTACCAAAACGGGAATATGCGTATACAAACGTAGTGAATACGTATTATATATACAGCTACATACGTAGCCTAGCTACGTTTGAAATGAAAATTCAAATTTAAAGAGTAACTTAACGTAGCATTTCGAAAAACTTACTGTATGCGTAGTAAAAACGTATTGAAACCTAGTCCAAACGTACAAGAACGTAGATGAAACATTACAAATACGTGGAAATACGTAGCTATACGTGAAGGTCTTCTACGTACTTCTACGCATTATATACGCTTTTCCCACGTCTTAGTACGTTTTGTGACGTTTATTCTGCGTTTTATTACAATTTGGTATGTTTTCCGATACCTACTCGAATCTCACTTTGATTAGGCAGTTATACCGGACACTGCCTAATAGTCCCTAGTAAAACGTACGGAATCGTAGTAGGTAAGTTATCTGTTCTCATGCCTTCTGAAAGCGTGGCGCTAAGCCGTTTGATAACCGGATAATACGAAGTAAATCGTAGTTAAACGTATTAGAAACGTACTAGACACGAAGTAACTCCTCAATACCTACAAAACGGGTTACAAACGTAGGGCGGGAAGCGCCAAACTACCTAGCCTAAAACGTGACAGTGAGACTGGGCCCTAAAGTATGTATCGCAAAATATACCAAATCGTAATAAAACGCAGACTAAAATTTCACAAAACGAATTAAGACGTGGGAAAGCGTATATAATGCGTAGTAGTACGTAGAAGACCTTCGCATTTGGTTACGTATTTCAAACATTTCATCTACGTTCTAGTACATTTAGACTACATTTCAATACGTTCTCACTACGTGTACGGTAAGATTTTTGAAATGCCACGTCACAGCTGAATTTTCAATTCCAACCTAGCTAGGCCACGCATGTAGCTGTATATTTCCGTATATAAATACGTATTCACTACGGTTCAATACTCACCCTCCCGTTTTGGTACGTTTTAGAGATAAAGAATAGCCTAATCCTTAATACGTAACAGTGAGACTGAAGGTACGAGGACCTCTAGGTTATTCTTGTTACATTTTTGTACGTATTTAATGCGTTTCGGCTACGTTTTAGTACGTTTTGACCTCGTTTTACTGCGTGTGGTTACGTTTTACTAGGTATACGCTACGTGTATAAAAGTTCCATGTTTGATTTAAAAATTCTAAATCAAACGTAACAAGGTCACGTTTTTAGTTAAACCTATAAACGGTTTCGGTTTCACTACTTTTACAACGTTTACTGCCGTTTTGCCACGTTGTAAATACGTAGTGTAACCTAACCTTTAATGCGTGACAGTGAGACTGTGGATTTAGCAAGGAAACAAAGCATCAGGCTAAATGAAACGGTTCGCTTTAGACTTGATTTAAGCCACAGTCTCACTGTCACGTTTTGAGGGCTAGGTTACACTACGGCAGCATACGTTGTAAAACGTAGTGAAAAAGACGTCGATGGAATTGTCGAATCACTCCTTTCATGTGACGCTTTGGAAATTATTAGTCAGTGCGCGGAAATCCAATTTACTTTACGTGCAAATTATATGGCTTCACTTTCATTTCACGTTTCGTGACGTCAGTGTCGCATCCCCACAAGGCTCAAAATGCCAGGCACTGTCACATATATGTATAGCTAAATACGTGGCCTAGTTAGGTTTGATTTAGATTTTTTACACTCAAACATCGCATTTTGTAAACCGCAGCAACACGTAAAACGTGGTCAAAACGTAATAAACCGTATTCGAAACGCATGTGATACATACGGATTTTTCAAACTTAGTAATTTTTCGGTTTATAGCTAATACAGAATGACAAGATTGTATAATAAACTCCTTCCACAGGATTTAAGCAAGGGGCTAAGGGGAAGGATAAGGTGTAGGGTGGGGAGACAGGCATAGCACGGGGGCATCATATGTGTCTTCTATTCTATTATTCTATTCTATCCCATAACTTTACTAGTTCGTTGGGGAACCACAGATGACTTCGAAACAATCCCTTTCCACCTTGTCCTGTCTTCAGCTGCCCAAGTTGAGCTAGCAAAATCCATCCCTGTCCACTCCTTAATATTGTCTTCCCACCTCTTCTTCTGTCTACCTCTTCTTAGTTTTCCTTTCACTGCGTCCTGTAAAATTATCTTTGCTAATCCAGACAACCTTGAGACGTGGCCAAACCACCCTAGTTTTCGTTTCTTGACCAATGTCAGGAGTTCATCATAATCTAAAATGGCTGCTTGCATCTTCCTGCGAACCTCCACATTGGTTATATGGTCCTTGTACGAAATGTTCAGTAACCTTCGGTAGCATCTCATCTCAAAGGCCTGCGTTCTTCTTCCTTACTCTACTGTCAAGGTCCACGATTCACAGGCATACAGAAATATGGAAATGACAAGGGAGCGCATAAGTTTCACCTTTGATCGAAGAGATATGTTGTTATCTCTCCAAATTGGTTACAGCTTGGTAAGAGCTGAAGTGGCTTGTGCAATCCGTGAGAGAACCTCCTGTTTTGAGCCATTATCTAAGACAAGTGCTCCAAGGTATGTGAAGCTTGTTACGGTACCCAGCTTCTGCCCTTTTACCTTGATCTCCCTCTGGATGCCATCTGCGCTGTTAGTCGTCAGTTTGTTCTTCTCAGCACTGATCTCCATCTTATACCTTGTGCAGGTTTGGTTGAAACTTTCAACTAGAGCTTCTAGTTCCTGCTCTTCCTCAGCTAGAGCGTCTATGTCATCGGCAAACCGCAGATTGGTAATGTTTCTGCCGCCTATGCTAACCTTTCCGTTATGTTCTTCCAGAGCATCAGACATGATCCGTTCGAGAAAAATGTCGAAGAGGGTGGTTGACAGAAGACATCCCTGTCTTACTCCAACTGTTGTTCTGAGCAATTCTTATGTGCTGCCATTTATCGGGACTGCATTTGTAGCCTTGTCGTATAGCTGCTCAATGGTGCGATCTAGTTTTGCACTGATATTGTACCTTCGCATGGTGGCCCATAAGGCTGCATGCCATACCCTGTCAAAGGCTTTTTTGAAATCAATGAAGACATGGTACAGATTCTTACAGACACAATTTTCTAAATTTGGTATGTTTTGCGATACATACTAAAACGTCACTTTGACTAGGTAGTTATACGGATACTACCTAGTAGTCCCTAGTAAAACGTACGGAATCGTAGTAGGTTAATGAACTGTTCTCGTCCCTTCTAGAAGCTCGGCACAAAGCCGTTTGATAACCGGGTAATACGAAGTAAATCGTAGTTAAACGTATTCAAAACGTACTAGAAACGTAGTAGCATCTAGATACTTACAAAACGGGGTACATTGTTTTGCCAAACGTAGGGCGGGAAACGTAATACAACCTAGCCCTCAAAACGTAACTGTGAACTGGGCCCTTACAATAGTATAAGTTACACGGTTCAAATCATGTTTGCTTTTTTGGTCAATAGCAGATTAAAATATTCCGATCAGGGTCATAGCAATTCTAGATCTGACAGAAAAACGTAACGAAAAGAGCCTTCTTATTTTTCTTCTAGCATAAAACATTTTCTTGGAAAATTATATCAGTTTCATTATTATCTCACGCAAAGCACAAGTATTTATTCTTCGCCAGTCTACCTTGTCTTTATTTGGAATTGAGTGATGTTGGTCTGTGAGGATATTTTTATTGGCTACATGCATGGAACAAAAAATGAGACAATAGACAATAAGAAGTAATATATGGAACAAATAAATACAGCCCATCAACTTGATTTGATTAATCTCTTAAAATTCCGTTTGAAGATACATATTATAAAATGGGAAGACTATGCAAACTTATTATCATATTACCTTTCCAGGTCAAACGACGCAGCAGACGGCTAAGTATGGCGATAAATATGGTGACTGCGACACACAACACGATTGCTTTCTGCATTAAAAAATACAAATACAGCAAAGACCCAAAAAGTAGCCTGTATACCTGCGACGGCTGTCCACATCACGTACAAATTGCACAGATGCCGATTTCTTTGCTCTTTGCTATTTGTAGATGCGTTGGGTGTCCATTCTGCAGTTCAAATTACGTTTGAGTTGACACACAGTTTCTGATATACCTTTCTGTAATGGTATTAGACTTTTTGTATGTAGTTTGTTTAGATAATAAATAGCATCATTTTCAAATTTGTAGAATCTGATGTGTATTTTACCATGTAACACATGGTAATTCATTGACTTGTCATGGCATAATGTGCTTCCCAGCGTGCATGGAATGATTTGAGTAGCCAGCTCTCATTGAATTGTGATTAAAATTCTTGATCACAAGTCATTTGTAAGACCATTTATACAGCAAAATGCTGGGAATTTCGTCGTATTAAGCTCACCACTTTATAACGGCTGTACACGTATTGATCTATCTAGCTCCACGATCTGTTCAGTTCAGAGAACACCATATACGAGGGATGATTGGTATCTCCTGAGCCTCACCATGTTTTGAAAGCTTTAGAGTGGATTTGAGTAATTTATTTTAAACGACCATTCTACAGAGCAACATTCGTCAAATTTCGGGAATTTATCTGAAATATCAATTGGATGACACTTCACCTTTTACAGATACCCCCACGAGTGCACTGTATAACTCTTTGACCGAAATTTTACAGAGTCAAATATTTTGCAATTCTTTTTGCAAATATATGTCCTACAGCATCCCGGTAATTGATCATATATGCAAACATAGATTTATTCCATTCCAGAGTAAAAAGCAAAATTTTAATTTTCAGGAAGTGTCTATATTTAGAGTTTCTGCCGATAGTGCATAATCGGAGTCGCATGCTCTGCATGCACAGAAGTTGATATCTTTTAACTTTATTAACGAAAATCATGTAAGATGTCATTGTTCAATTGTGTGTAAACATTGTTTGGTTTTGTCCGCAATGTTCCTAACAAACACGAAATTAGGATATGGGTCTCTAAATTAAGGGTTTACGGTAAAGCCACCAGTGGCCAAAATATTTTGCACTTCCATCAAACCACTGACCTCTCATTATACTTACATGGATTAAAACAAGAACCGTTTAAATTTTGTAGAATGTGTTTTGGTTGCTGAGTGGCCACCTTTTGGGAACAAGCTGCTCACTCGGTTGGCCATATGTTCTCTGTATCTTGATTATTTGTAATCTTAGTTGTTTCCAACTATGGTTTGAGGGCTGGATTTGGATTTTGATTGTTTCAGTTCCTGGTCTTTGCATACTTTTTACTTTCAAAGAAATGCAAGGCAAATAGCTTGTAATTGTTATTTTAAAATTATGCCACCCTCTTGTGTTTAAGGCGCTGTAAAAAAGAAACCCTTTGTCAAAATCTTTTGAAACTTCCACCGAAAGCTAGTGAATGACAACTAATTACTTCCGCGGTAAGCGTCTATGCGCAGATTCACTATAAATATCTTAGGCTCAGAACTTATCAATCATCCCTCGTATATAATGATTTTTTCTTGAATTTCGAACACTAAACTTTAGTATAGGTATAATGTAGTCCTTAATTTTAACCAATAAACTTTTAGTATCAGTACATGCACTCCTTAATGTTTTGACATGGACTCTCTAATTAGTTATTTGTTGCCATGCTGTTTACAAGCAAATCTGACAGCCTGAGAATCTTGTCAACCTTTACATAAATTTGGAGTGAAATATTTTGCTCAGCAGAATGTTTACCATACATATCCTATATATTTGGACTTAACCTTTTGAGCAAACAATATCGATCCGAGTCAGACGATTCCTCTATATACAAAGTTGACCAGGGTCCGCACTGCTTAACAAAAGTATTGGCGACCAGACTTCATTTTATTTTGTTTTTGTTTTAACTGCAATTTTTAAGTTGTGTAAAATGGTGAAGATAATAATCAAACACCACGGGTTATGGAGTTTAATATGGGTCTACCTTGTTTGCAAAGGTCCTTTAAATCGATTGCTAGACATCAATGAATACATGTATGAAGTTACAGATCCTTTTCAAAATGACATAAAAAAAGTGTATATCCTAGTTTTCTGATTAAGAATATATCTCATCAACCAAAGAATAGTCTACAATAAGAAGTTGATTTCTTTCCATACCAATCAAAGGCTCGGGAAGAAATGTCTAATGCGGAGGAAAGAAAGAAGAAAAAAAAAATCTTGGTAAAAATTGAATTTAATCACCGGAATATTAATCTACAAATTAGTTACAAATGTAAAGATTGTATTTTTTTTAAACCAAGAGTTAGCTGATGTGTCTCACCGAATGCGCCAATAAGAGCTCTGAAGAGGGTGTTCATTACCTGCAAAGACCAGCCCATCACATTTTCTTACCAATTGTTTGGGCTAAGTGGCACTGAAGAAGTTGCATACAGAAACGCACGTCAGTCGCACAAAAATTGGTAGGTATTTTTATATATTGGAGCATGCTTCCAAACATTGCAAGCCACCAGCCACAAAGGACGAGTTATAGCTTACTTTGGCAATGTGGCCACTGTAAAAGCCAATTTTCGAAGATAAACGGATAAAAACAAAATAATGCAGAAATGTTAGCTCTATGTTTTAGTTGAACTTTTGCGATTTCATTTTCTCAAATTGTAATCATTATGCTTTCTGGGAAAATTTTGCGGTTGAATACATATATTGTCTGCAACATTTAACATTGGGTCTATGGAATTTGGAATTACCGACGTCCAGTTTGCATCATAATTTCCACATTTTAGCTCACCATAGCCGAAGGCTCCGGTGGAGCTTATAGGATAGGCAGTTGTCCGTCGTCGTCGTATGTCGTCGTCTGTCGTATGTTGCCGTCCGTCCACACTTTCAAACGACATCTCCACTGAAGCCACTGGGCCGATTGGACCCAAATTTCATCTGTTGCATTCGTGGACTGGGGGATTGAAAGTTTGTGTTTCTTTATTAAGATCAACTCACTGGTTTTGGTTGCTATGGCAACTTAGACTTCCCATAGACTTATAATGGGGGAAATTGAAAAATGGTATTTACTGCCAAGGCATTGCAGATACTTTGAACAAACTATTGTAGAACTGTTTCTTGGATGGTCTTCTATCAGCTGTATGTTTTTTTACCCACTGCTCATTTTTATTGATTGCCATGGTAACCAAAATGCCAAAAATGGAAAAAAAAATATTTAAAAAATTATCTCCTCTGAAGCCACTGGGCCGCTTGGGCCCAGATATCATCTGTAGCATCCTTGGGCTGGGGAATTGAAAGTTTGTGTTTTATATGAAAATCGGCTCTTTAGTTTAATTGCTATGGCAACTTAGAGTCGCATAGACTTATAATAGGGAAAGTTGAAAAAAAGCATTTACTGCTAAGCCGGTGTAGATTTTACAGAAATGTTACTTGAGAAGTCTTCTATCAGCTATATGTTTTTTATGCCCCCGTGACGATAGTCAGGGGGTGGGGGGCATTAAGATTTGCCCCTGTCTGTCTGTCTCTGTCCGTCTGTCTGTTCGTCACGCTTTATAGTATAGAGTTTGTGTAATCAACACCTCCTACAGTTTTCAATGGATCTTTTTCAAACTTTGCATACATGTTGTGGACATATTGACAATGTGCATGTGGATTTTTGATGGAGCTAAAATAAATTTTGACAGAATTACGGCCTATTGAACTTAGTCATTTTAGGCAAATTTTTGTATTGTAGGGTATAGAGTTTGTGTAATCAACTTCTCCCACAGTTTGGAATGGATCTTTTTCAAACTTTGCATACATGTTTGAGACATATTGAAGATGTGCATGTGGGGTTTTGTTGGACCTAGAATTAATTTTGACAGAATTACGGCTTTTTGAACTTAGTCATTTTAGGCAAATTTTTGCATTGTAGGGTATAGAAAAAAAAGTATGCATAGACCAGGAACTGAAAGAATCAAAATCCAAATCCAGCCCTCAAACCATAGTTGGAAACAACTAAGATTACAAATAATCAAGATACAGAGAACATATGGCCAACCGAGTGAGAAGTTTGTTCCCAAAAGGTGGCCACTCAGCAACCCAAACCGAAGCAAAAATAATAAGAACATACATAAGGTAAAACATCACAGAAACTCTGACACCAAAAACAGGCAACAGAGAACCACAACAGAACTACCGCCTTGGAACGGTCAGTAATGAATTACTAGGGGGCTTAAATCGATTTTAAAGGCCCAACCTCACCCTCAGTTTCTGAAGTGGTACAAAACATTTAGTTGGTTGTTCGGTTCGCATGATAACCCTCTAACTCGTCAATGAATAGAGTTTGTGTAATCAACTCCTCTCACAGTTTTCAATGGATCTTTTCCAAACGTTGCGTACATGCTCTGAATCTATTGAAGATGTGTATGTGGGTTTTTGTTGGACCTAGAATTAGTTTTGACAGAATTACGGCCTATTGAACTTAGTCATTCTAGGGAAATTTTTGCATTGTAGAGTATGGAGTTTGTGTTATCAACTTGCTCCTCAGTTTTCAATGGAACTTAATCAAACCTTGTCTACATATTGTGGACATATTTGAAGATATGCATGAGGCATTTTGATAGTCTAGAATTAATTTTGACAAAATCATAGCCTTTTTAACATAGTCATTTTGGGCAATTATTTACATGGTAGGGTATGTTTTCAATGGATTCTTTGTAGGTGCTTTATGGATATACACGTCATGTCACAGGCGCTGCACGGGGGCATCATTAGTGTCTTACAGACACAATTTTCTAGTTACCCACTGCTCTTTATATAGGTTGACATTGAACCAAATGCAAAAAATGAAAAAAAAAAACTTATAAATTATCTTTTCTTAAGCCACTGGGCAGCTTGGGCCCAGATTTCATCTGTAGCATCCTGTAGCTGGGAGATTGAAAGTTTGTGTTTTTGTTTTATTAAAATCCACTGTCTAGTTTGGTTGCTATGGCAGTTTAGACTTCCCAAAGACTTATAGTTTGGGAAAATTGAAGAATGGCATTTATTGCCAAGCCATTGCAGACACTTTGACAAAACTATTGTAGAATTGTTTCTTAAGAGGTCTTCTATCAGCTGTATGTTTTTTGGGCCAAATGCTCAGTTTTATTGGTTGGCGTGGAAACCCAAATGCAAAAACTGGAAAAATATATACTTAAAAATTATCTAGGTTTATGCTTTTTATGAAAGTTTATGCTTTTGTTTTGAAAATCGTCTTTTTAGTTTGGTTCTATGGCAACTTAGAGCTGAATTGACTAATAATGGGGAAAATTGAAAAATAGCATTTACAGCTTAGCCATTGCAGATATTTTGACAAAACTTTTACAGAAAAGTTTCTTGATAAGACTTCTATCAGCCATATGTTTTTTGGCCAAATGCTCGTTTTTATTGGTTAGCGAGGAAACCAAAATGCAAAAACTGGAAAAATATACTTAAAAATAGCTTCCAAGAAACCACAAGCCCTTTGATGCTGAGACTTTATAGAAAGATTCATCATATAAGGCTTTATGTTTTTAATGAAAATCTGCCGGTTAGTTTGGTTGCTGTGGCAACTTAGAGTTTCCATAGACTTATAGGCATCTCTTGCCAAGCCATTGCAGATATTTTGACAACGTTTTATAGAAATGGTCCTTGGGTTAAGCCTTCTATCACCTATATGATTTTATGCTCACTGTTCATTTTTATATGTTGTCATGGAAATAAAAACGCAAAAACAGAAAAATACCTTAAATTATCTCCTCAGTAACCATATGCTCCATGATGCAGAGACTTCATAGACACATAAATCATATAAGCCTTTACAGATTTTATGTTTTCCATTGTCATTGTTCAAAGGACATGGTTGGTATGGCAACTTATGATGGTAAAAACAAATGGTAACTGGTTTTATTGCTAAGCCATTGTAGATATTCTGACCTGACATTTTCAGAACTATTCCTGGAATGGTCTTCTATCAGCTCTATGTTCTTTCTGCACACTGCTTATTTTGATCAGTTGCGATAGCAACCAAAAGAAACAAATAGCAAAAATCCTTTGAAAGTTATCCTTTTTTTTGTTGCCACGGCAATCAAAATGTGGAAAATAGTTATAAATTTTGTTAGCAAGTCAACAGACTGTCAGACTGAGACTTTGCAGTAGTATATTTTTTTTAGCCTGTGCAAATGTGACATCAGTTTTGAGCCTGTACAAATTATGATAGCAATTTTAGCCAGAGATCTGGTGAGATTTGTGGGCCGTGGGCCTCTTGTTTTGCTATCTGAAAGGGTCGAAAGCTGGGTGGGCGCATATATATAGCATATAGGAATAACGTTACGTGAATATGAGTTAGACTCATGGGTTTACACCAGAAAGTTGTAATGTAACTGTTAAAGAGAAGCTTTTGCCCCTAGTAGTTTATTTCCCTGGCAAAAATAGATATGATTTTTAGCAGAATTTCCCGTCGGCAAAAGTGCTATATAATCATATTATAAGACTTCAAGCCAATTTCCTCGAGGAAAACCTACAATACTTGTTTTTGTATTCCTGTTTTTCCCTCTAACAAGCTTTTTCCGTGGTAAATTACTGCAGAAAACATGCTACATGGTGGAATCTGTTCCTTCCCCACTCATAAGAGTGAGGTTCAAATCTGAAACGGAAATGCGAGTATCCGCCCGAAAAAAGGGATGCCAGAACCCCGTGCATGTGTCTGTGTCTGTCTTATTCGTTTTATGTCAAATCAGGTAGGCGTGTTGTCTGTCCACGTCTGCCTGCCGTTAACGGGTATATGCACATGTATGGGCTTGTGCGCATACATTTTGACTAAGGTGTTTGTGCATGCATTGATCTGTGCATGCGCACAGCTGAGTGCCTTGACAAATAGACTTAGTGATCGCCTTTCGTGCAGGGAAGCGTGGTTTCAGGGTACAAGTTCGATTATTACCCCCAATTTAATACATCTGCGCAACTGGAATAGGATGCGCCATGGGGGTAGTCGTTGATAGAACAGTTACTCAACGTTGGCGTTGGTGTCAGCTTTATGAAACCAGCAAACACGCATGCATACAAAGCACTCTGACACCGAGGTAATGTGTCTGTTATGGTTTTGTATCCAAGGACTATACTAAGGAAGCTGCATACAAAACATTGGTTCGTCCTCAACTGGAGTATGCAGCACCTATTTGGCATCCCTATCCCAAAACTCATATTCAGCGGGTTGAGAAGGTGCAGAGAACAGCTGCCAGCTGGACATGCAGGCGATGGCGGGACACGAGTAGTGTCGGCGATATGCTGGAAAGGCTTGGGTGGACATCCCTGGAGGCCCGCCGGGAGCAGTCCTCCTTAACCTTCTTTTACAAGATTCGCCCTGGTTCAGTGTCCCTTGAGAGAGATAAGTACTTGACCCCAGCACCAAAGTCGAGAAGAACTAGGGCACCTCATCACTCACAATACACTAGATACCTTGCATATAGTGATGCCCTGAAAAATTCGTTCTTCCCAGGACTATTCCTATGTGAAATAGTCTCCCCTCTTCAGCGGTTTCTGCCAAATCCGCTGAAGAGTTTAGGGCCCTTATTTAGATTATCGGTCCAGAGGCATGTGTTTAAGCATGCCTCTGATATGCTTCTTGTAAATAGTTTTAACGGCCCACCCCGAAAGTTTGTGTTCCCTTTAAGCTAAATTCTAAATTTTTATTAGCTCCCCCTCCCCTACCCCCCAACCACCACACCTCAGGTAATGATCAGAAAATGATCGTCTCAGTATTAAGAGATAGATAGGGACTGTGGTCCGGCTAAACCAAGCACAACTGGACAAAAAGCGCGTTTATCCGGGCTGTTGTACATCTTCCTCGATGGCGAGGAAACGCACAAAAAAGTTGAGTTTCAAGTAAAAAGTAGAATAATGCATATTTTCATGTGTCTTTTTGTGCATGTGTCTGTCTGCACAGATCTGACTGGAAAGAAATAAGGAAATAAAGAAATGATCAAAAGTGATTTCAGGTACTTTCGTTTACAGCTATTGTCGAACAAGAAAAACAAAATAAAACGATTTGTCCTTTGTCTGAATGCTCATGGATATATGCAATAATTTTGCGTGCGTGTATATGTTTGTGTATGTGTCTGTGAGTGTATTCAGCTATGATGAAAACTGGAAATCCACTAGATACCAATTCGTTAATATCGACCTTCCGGTGGAGGGAAAACGAATACTGGGGGAAGAGTGGCTCTTTGAGATCCGGACAATCCACTATATAGTCGTCCTTCCTATAGCCATTTTTCCTTCGGAAAAGGGGGAGGGGGTATTGGGAGCGGGAAAACGTCTGACACGGACATCTAATGTTATAATGATGCTAATTAGTCAGATGCTATATCCTTATAAATGCAGCTGCTGCATTGGAGAATCCTGTGTCCTTGACAATAAGCTACTGCACACTGAATTTGTTTCAAAGATTACTGCTCAAGCTATGTTTTCCTTGCTTCGTCTGATGATATTTTAGGGTAAGAGTTGTTGCTACTTGACAAGATGGCATATCCCTAAAACACAGGAATTGTAAACCATCCGGGCACAATGAGCCTTTAGTCATTGTCGTGTGATATTTGTTTAATATCTCCAACAATGTTTAATGGATATGCATCACACTTGGAACAGTTTGCCAGTGTTTAATGCAAAACTCCTCGTACTAATTTAGGTCACTGTGACCTATATTTCATGATTCATTTTTGCGTTATGTCTTCAACAATATTTAATAGGTATGCATCATACTTAAGACAATGGTTCACTCTGACATGTACATACAGTCATACTATTTGTCGGTTATTGTGACTCGTACCTCATGGTCCATTGAGTTTGTCTGTATCGCTAGCAGTAATAAATGGTTCTTCATCCTTCTTTGAATAGTAAATCACTCAAACACTGCTATTATGCTGGTACTACCTATAGATCCATGTGACCTATAATTCTTCAGTGATCCAGCGATTTCGTCTTATTTTGAGCATCTGTACTACCTGTGTAACGTTCATAAATTTGTAATATTTCATGAAGCTTTATTGTTACAACTGTGAATTGTTAAAATCAAAAGAATAAAAAAAAACCTTGCTCTTAACAAACAGTGCTTAGAGCATTTTTCTATGTTTTTCTTTACTTGGCAATATTAGTTTTCACTCGAGTTATTTTACGTTTGTTATATTATTTTCACAAAAGCAAACATGCTCACACGTTTATGCTGGTGTTAATAAACACAAATAAAACAAGAAACATCTTTAAAAAAGATGATTGTCGAAGATGAAATTCGTTTTTAAACAACAACTTTTTTAGTCATGTCAGGACGGATCCACCGCTTCCTGGGTATTATCAGTACTATTTAAAGTAAATGTGTCTTGTTCAAGAACAAAAGATGAATTCCCGAGTGAGGTCTGTGGAAGAATTGGTTTGGACTAATATAAATAGGGAAACTGCTGGAGAAAAGTAAAGAAACACGAAAAGAGCTAACCATTTCTTCCAATTAAGCGAATGATTGTAATCTATACGCCATGAATAACTGATAGAAAAAGAATGCAAGATTTCTCTGGAAATATGTACAACCATCGTAAACTCTATACCCTAAGTTGCCAAAAATAAAAATAAAGTAGTACGAAAGCAAAGCGAAAGAATACATAATCGTGATATCGTGATCAGCCTTGGTCGAGTTCGATTACAACTATTGTCTGGCGATAGTATGTCATGTCAGAAGCGGGTCAACTCGGCCTGCTTTCTGTAAGCCTGGGGTCTTCACGGCTCCTGGGTCAACTCGGCCTCTATTCAACTCGTCTCTGACTCCCAGACGTCTCTGACTCTGTTGCTTGGTCCACCGGGGCTCAACTGGTGACCTTCTTTTGCTTCAGATTTCCAGTGGGGTTGTTTGGCAGGACAGGGATCTCCACCTGTCAGACGGCCCGTTGTATCTGTTGAGTCCTCGTCTTTGCTTCTTCATGGTGTTGAAATTTGATTTATGTGTTTACCGTGATGATTCATTGACGAGTTAGAGGGTTATCATGCGAACCGAACAACCAACTAAATGTTTTGTACCACTTCAGTAACTGAGGGTGAGGTTGGGCCTGTAAAATCGATTTAAGCCCCCCAGTAATTCATTACTGACCGTTCCAAGGCGGTAGTTCTGTTGTGGTTCTCTGTTGCCTGTTTTTGGTGTCAGAGTTTCTGTGATGTTTTACCTTATGTATGTTCTTATTATTTTTGGTTCGGTTTGGGTTGCTGAGTGGCCACCTTTTGGGAACAAGCTGCTCACTCGGTTGACCATATGTTCTCTGTATCTTGATTATTTGTAATCTTAGTTGTTTCCAACTATGGTTTGAGGGCTGGATTTGGATTTGATTGTTTCAGTTCCTGGTCTTTGCATACTTTTTACTTCCACTAGTGGAAGCACTGTTTGTTTCCTTGTAATTTTAGTTAGAAATACATCAGTTTGTTGATGAAAGAAAACTGATGTCTGGCGCGGCAGATCGGAAGCGCGGTGCGGTTATGGCTTTCATACTAGACCTTTTAATACACGATTGGAAAACTCGAGTGCGCCTGATCTACGGCTGCACAAACGGGTCATGAAATTTGCAAATACACTTTTCGTCATTCGTTATTATTGAATAAAACACGTCTATCCGCAAATAACGGCAATTAAATTAAAAAGGAAACGAAGCCAAAATAAAGTTTATATTCATAAAACGTCATTTTAAAACTGTTTCTTTTCACAAATGGTAGATTGTGTTTATTATCCCCCATACAATAAAAACCCGGATGCAGGTCATGCATGCTCTGATATGTCTACGACAAATAAGCCGTATGTACAAAATCGAATAAAACTGCTCCTTACTAGATTGTTTAAACGTACATATCTCTGCTAGAATGTGGATAACAACTAAAAGTCTTTTAATTATCAGTCTGAGGAGCGTACATGTCAGCGGAATCTTTGGTTATATGAAAGAAACTGCAGGTCAGTGCTCAACACCCCATATGGACCAACCATAAGTGTCTTTATGATACTACAAACTTAATGTGCTGATATGGATTGCCAAGCGCTAAGTTTTTAAGGTCGATTGTGAACACAAAATGCGTGAAAGTTTAACTTGTCTTAATTAAATGCGATATGCACAAACTATAAGTTTTCGAAACTTCATTAACAGGATCTGAAATATATTATGCCGCATAGTGCTATCAGTTCATCGATTACATACAGTATAACAACGCCAAGTCCAAGAAGTTTTTACCTGCATCTGTTTACAATGGTAAATAGTGTAGGTTTATAAGATATTATATACGTATGAAAGACCGGTGATATCTTCTCACTTCCTAATTCCTAGTTCTCACTTCCTAGTTTATACCTTCTACTACTTGGACGTAAAATCTTTAACTAGGAACTAAGATGTTAGCATTAAGAACTGAGTAACGGGACAAAGAAGTGAAAAGTAAGACTTTAAACGCGAGAAGTGGCAGGTAGGAAGTAATCAGTTGGTAATAAGAAACTGGAAGTCGCAAGTGAGAAGTTTGAAATTGGAAGTGCTGGAGGGAAAGATTGAAGTAATATTGAGGAGGTACTACTTTGAAAGTAAGAAGTAGGAACTTCAATCTGAGAGTAGGAACTAGGAAGTGAGAAGTGTAAAGGGGGAGGCAAAAGGATCCAAATATGTCGGAAAACAGAAGTAAGTAGTAAAGATTATGAACTAGAAGTAAGAAGTAGGTGTAAAAAGTGAGAAGTGGGAACTAGGAATTAGAAAGTGAAAAAGATGAACTTTGAAGTAATAAGTAGGAAGTTGGAAGTCAGAAGGAAGTAAGATTTTTGAAATACAACGTGAAAAGTAGGCAGTGAAAGTAAGGATTAAAAAGTGAGAGGTATTAACTAGGAAGAAGGAAGTAAGAAGTGAGAAGTGAGACCTGCGACTTCGTTATTGAACACCGGTGGGGACTTCTTACTTTCATGTTCTGACTGCCAAGTCATTACTTTTCCTCCTAATGTATAGTCCTTAGTTCCTATATGAAAACTAGTACTCGAGAAGTATAAAGAATGACTTTTAGATTTCGAAGGCAGTAGTAAGAACTTAATAGTAGAAAGTAAGAATTTAGAAGTGAAAAAGAGGTTAGTGGATGTGAGAAATAATGGCAAGGAGGAAAAAGATGCTAGAAGTTTAAAGTTAGAAGGAAAACGTAGGATCTAGAAAATGAGAAGAAATGGAGCAGAAAGTAAGAAGCTGAAAGTAACAGGTAGCAAGTGGGAAGTTGGAGGTGAGAAGTAAAAATGAGAACTAGGAAGCTAGAAGAAGGCATTCAGAAATGAGAAGTTTTAAGTGAGAACTAGGAGATGAGAACTCAGAATTTTGAACAGCAGATGTATTATTGAACAACACATGTATTATTAAAAAAAAATAGGAACAAGAAAGTGTGCACAAAGGAAGTTAGAAGTCACCATCGGTCTTTCTCAACAGGTGATCAGCAATTGCTCGTTTGTCTTTATATCAGATTAGTATATAGTAAGTCATATCATATAAGTGTCTGTCTGCTCTCCCGTTTGCTTGAAAATGAATTTCTAAATTAACAAATAACCATTAATTCTACTTAGGCGTTAAATGATATGCTGATTGTCATCTTCAGGTAAACATACGTTTGTTGGACGCGACTTTTTACGTATAGTTTGGAAGCTCGTTTTGCTCCATATTCGACAGAAAAAGAACCGTGAGTGAGCGAGTGAACTCGGGTTTTACGTCCAACCAACATCTAGGACATATGGAGACGGTACCTCGGTTTAAAGTCTCACCCGCAGGACCGCAGAAGAGGGGGATCTATAGTTCGATCCCTGGGTTGGTAGTCTAGCGCGTTATGCACTACACTACCGCCGCTCCTAAAATGAAACGTATAGTTTGAATTTAGTCATTATTATATGGGTTTTATTGCATTTTAGTTCCCCACAATCACCACTGTACATATATACGTATATATATTAAGATTCTGACGAATATACGACAAACTACTGTGATTTAGTTAGGCTTTGTCAAACAACATGTGAGACATGTGCGTATCGTGCTTTTATTTGCAGCGATGCATTGTATTACAAACTAACACTATATCCAACCCATTGATGAAACGTTTTTCTTTCTTTTTCTTTGTTTTCGCTTTTGATTTTGTTTCTGTTTTTTTTTATTCCACCGACAACCTTTATGTCAAAGTCTTAATAAACATTCAGATCGCGTGGCTTTTGCTCTTTTCGATGTCCGTTTAGTATATTTCGGTAAGATGCTTGATTATTTTTTTTCCTCATTTTATTTTATAATTTCATTAGTTTACTATTTTTCTATTATAATTATTAGAAAGAGTAGTATTAATTTATCTATTTTTAAGAGAGTGTTATAAAGAAACCTAAACAAGCTATTTGAAATGAGCGTGCTCCCCGTTCCTTTCGATTGCATGAAGTTACATTCTTGCTTTCCCCGGAAGTAATTCAGGTCTGTGAGTGTGTACATAAATAATGTTTCGGACAATTTTATGCAACCTATTGGTTGTTTATACAAATAAAATAATTTAGTAAGAAAACTGATTGTTATCAATATTACCGTTTATTGTGTCCGTGTCCACCATAGTGTTCTCCTCCTGACACGCGTTTTATTTGTATATATTTGTTCTGTTTATTCGACAGTAAACTTTTGATATAAATTCATATAAAAAAAAACAGTTAAAATACACATACTTTTGGCTAAGGCCAAATTTATGACCACGTAAAAGGGGAAAAACTGTTAATCATTTTATATGCTTGTGGTGTCTTTCAGCTTTTGTTGTTATTTCTTGTAGCTCCTTATTATGGCATGGTAGGAATGAAGTACCGCCTTTACTTTTCTGCCGGAACGTCGGCGCCGAATCAAAATAACTCACATTAGTGTTGGTTTAAACATATTTTATTCAAATGTTTTCAATACATATATACATTGTAACAATAGAAATAATAGGATCGGAACGAAAGCACAAGTACTTATAAGTTCCTCTCCTATCACATTAGTATTAAAACGCCCTAAGTCTCATTTGAAATGATATTTGTTCACCTGATTATTCGAGGACTAATTCAATATGGAGGGGAGCATGTATAGGTATATCATACGCTTGTACTGCCTTGCGGCACTAAGTAAACTATTATGCAATGATCAGCAGCTTGTACAATTGGATCAGTTATCCTGACCTGAGTGAAATGAGTACATAAAATTACAGTGAAAGTAGTGTATAAACAACCGATCTCACAGCTTTTTTCCCCCGACATTTGGCATGCAGATAACTTACCATTACTATTGCCACTAGCATAAAAGTAGAAAAGAAGTATTCATACGGACAACATGGGCAATAACTTAACAGGAGAAACTGCAACAGTAATGTCACAACAAAAATGCAAGCTGACATTCACGGCGACATGGGACAGTATTTGCCTTTGGAACAGGGGACCGGTTCGATTAACGGCGGGAGCATCCCGGTTTCCTTTAGATTCTTCGACAGCTGCAATCATGCATCTTTGCTAATATACACTCCAATTTTACGGATCGGATCCAAGGAGGGGACAAATAAATGCAATAACTTATTCCGTTGCCACGATATGCATTTCGTTTCCACCTCATATGGATTTCATTCTTAAACATTATCATATCATGCCTATGATACATTGGTTCCTTCCCTCAAAATAATATTTTGTTCCCTCGAAACAAGAGTTCTTTATCAAGCATTACTATTTCGTTCCTTCAAAATAGCATTTTGTTCCCCTTAAAATAATATTTCCTTCTCTCGAAAGAATGTTTTGTTCACACGTATTCAGATTAATTTGCCTTCCCAATTTGGTTCTCTCAAGAAAGAGAATGTTTCGTTCCCTCTTATTACGTCTTCTTTCCCACAAGATAGTATTTGTTTCCCTGAAAATAAGATGTCGTTCCTCCAAGATTATATTATATTTCCAGGCCTTACGATTTCATTTCCACGCATCCTTAAACTAACATTTTTTCTCTCGCAAAATAAATTTATGTCCATAAACTTCTATTTTGTTACCTCCCAATAAAATTTCGTTCCGTCACAGTATTGTAGTATCCCGCTTATAAATTACTATTTAGTTCACTCGCATTCCTTTTTGCCCCAACAATTTGAACTTTTTACAAAGAAATATTATTTCAAAGGAACGAAGTATTATGCATGGGAATGAACTATATTTTAGAGGGAAAGTAATATTATTTTAAAGAACAAACAATATAACGCGATGGAATGAATAAAACATATAGAAATATTATCACGAGGGACCAAATTAATAATGTGCGGAACGAAATGTTATTTTGAGTAATGATATAACCTTTTGAGGGAACTACATGTAAAAACTACTGCGTGGATACGAAATGTTATTTTGAGGGAATGAACTAGTTTGTTTTAGGGAAAAAATTATACAAATGGATAATTGTGAAACAGAAATGCATTTCGTGGGAACGACATCACTATATGTAATGCTATGTCTCCTACAGGGCTAAGTAAAATCCAACATAGATGAACTCTGAATAAAGATACAACATCAAAAACTTCAGAAGAAATTGTCCGTTTGGTCCCAAGTGCAAACGAGGTTCTACTTATTTTCTCAAAAACGATGAATGTTTCATTAAATGTACAAATGTCGTAACGCATGGTGTCACTGGTCAGGTGAACTGTTGTTTACTACAGTTGTGGCCTTATATGAATGATATAGTAAAACCCGCTCGCGTAATACATGGTGTCACTGTTCAGATGATACTATGCTATCACTGGTCAGGTGATACTATACTTTTAATAAACAATGAATTATTATATACTTTTAAGTAGTTTTACGAATGAAAAGTGTATGTATCAAAATTTGATAATATATGGGTGAAACAAAAAGCAGAAAAAATGGATTCAAAATAAAATTATGCAAATTTTGTTCTACGTATAAGATACATTGGTCACATGCTATAATACGTAAGCGGGAATTCAATAGCAAAGTTTAATTCCCTTGTAATTAAGGGGCGAAAATGACAAATTTTAAGTCATCCCCACCCCCCCCCCCCAAAAAAAAAGAAATCTGAGCCTCACATTTCTACAAAATTATGATTTTGTTGTGTATATGATAAAAACGAAGAATAAGCAATTCGAAAATCTTCTACCTCTCACCAATTTCGAAAAAAATATTAGGACTATTTATTGTCTATAAAACCTCCATTTGTACCTATTTCCTGTTTAAAGGAACAGTTATACAAACAAGAGGCAATGAGGAGGGCTAAATAGGTAATAACAATGCTAGGCATACAACTAAAAGAGCCTGCGTCAGAAGTTTTCGTCTTGAAATGGACACTCAGGAGATTAAACTACTAGGGTTTAGCTGCTAAAAGCTTAAACTAGTTTTATGCGCGCCAACTCATACTTATACTCCATTCCTAAATAACCAACACACAAGTAGGTTTTGATGGTTGGTCGACGGCAAACCGGTAAAGCCCCGCAGTAACTTCTTTACTAGCTTTCCCAAGGCAACACTTCTGGTTTGGTTCTTCTTTGTTGTTTTATGCGCTGTTTGTTGCTATGTCTGTTAGTGGTATATTGTTTTTGATGTTATGGTTTGCTTTGCGACCATCTACATAAGAAATGGCTGTTTTTTTTCACATGACTGCCGCTGATGAAGTCTTTGGAGGTGACTAATTTTCTGTCCTCTTTTGCCCATATGGTGTCTTGGGTGGAATCTGGGATTGAATTGTATCAGTTCCTGAGAATTTTACTATTTACTTTTGAATACCTTCATGTGTACCAAAAAACTAATTAAATGTTTCGAATCACTGCAGAAGCAGAGGACGGACGAGGGTTTGTATCCAGTAAAACCAGTATGAACTCCCCCGCCCCAGTACTCTATTACCGACCGTTTCAAGGCGGCACTTTTGTTGTTCCTTAATATTATATGTTTTTATGTCCGCTTATTTATGGTGTCTAGCAATATTGCCACCTATTGGCTACCAATTCTGCCTTCTGTTTCGTTTGGTTTTGCTTTCTGTTTTGTTTTGTAGTTTAAAACAGAAAATAGATAGAAATAGATGTTGCAGCTCCTCTCAATTAGAGTACATGTAGCTGATGGACCGCCTGTCTGGGAAAGAGTTGTTAATTCGGGTTTCCGTGAGTGTCTTTCGAGAACTTTTGTCAGTTTGTGTGTTGCCTATTTTTTCTTCTTTTCTTTTATTTTTCAGTCTGAGTAGAGACTTCCTAACCCATCAGAGATTGTCACAGTCAAATACATAAAATCAAAACAAAGATTAAGAAAGTAGGACACTGTGCAGTCGACGCCAAAGAAATATGCCTAAGGAACCACTAGTTGTATCACGATAAGCCAGAACTAAGAAGTCGGTAATGGCACCACTTTCCCTAAAAATTGATTTTGTAATAAACAAAGACTCTGAGGATGATGTTATTTAGGCCAGAGTCTCATTGTCACGTATTGAGGGCTAGATTTTCTTACGTTTTTATAATTTTGCAAAAGGGCGATAAAGGTTGTAAAACGTAGTGAATACGTATAAAGATGCAGCTAAATATGTAGCCTAGTTAAGTTTGATTTGGATTTTCTAACTCCCACATAGCATTTTGATATACATTGAATATACCTAGCGAAACGAAGATACATGTAGTAAAAACGCGGTAAAAACGTACCAAAACGTAGGCCAAGCGCATAATACATACAAAAAAGTAACAAGAATAACCAAGTAATCGTCTAAGCCTTAGTCACACTGTCACGTATTGAGGACTAGGTTATTATACGTATTTAAAACGTACCATGGCGGCAATGTACGAATGAAAGCATAGTGAATAGGTATTATATACAGATATCTATAGCTATTAGTCTGGCTACAGACCCTATGTTCAATATATCCCCTGCAAAGGAACATAGGGTCTGGTTACTTGCATCAGTGATTTTTCCCAAATCTTGGTTAGCGAACTTTGCTGACCTTTTGTCCAGCCTTTCATGGTGCTGCAGTGGCAGATTTTTATGTAAGAAGCAATTTGAAGATGTAAACACAGATGGTCAATCTGATAAAGCTAATGTTCTGTGGCAACTTGTTTTTATAACTCTACAGGCTTTGAGAACAGGAAACTAAATACAATAAACCTGAACCACCAATTTTCTGTAATGGATTATTCTATCTTTTGATTTTGGACTGGTTCATTTTATAGTTGAGGGGGTGTTTAACAGAAAAAAATAAGTAAAAGCAAAAGAGTGTTTATACCTTTCCAGAGCAGTCTCGTCACGGTCTACACTGTTTGCATATTCAGGTTTGTCCGACTGATATGATCAGTATTAGTCAAGACTTCCACCCCCACCCCACCCCCATCCCCCACCCCACTCCCTCCGTGTTTAGAGAATACGAAGCTATCTAAAGACAATTAATTCCTGAGCCCATTGATTTAAAAAAAAACAATTCTACATTTAGGTTTTGGACTAATTCATTTTATGCTTGAGTGAGTGTTTTACAGAAAATTAAGTAAATGCCAAACACTGTTCATATTTCCCCTGAGCAGTCTTATCTGTGTCTACTCTGTTGAAACTTGTTTGTCCAATTTAAGAGAAGATTGACTATGTGTTATCACAATGAAGCCTAGTCACCTAAGAATTTTGACACATTGATTTGTTCACGAAATTAGAATAGGGAGAAAGACATATATGTAGCTCATGGTTGAAGAATTTAGAATAAAATAAATTATCTACAAAAAATTCAAACACCTCTAGAGAAATTTTAAGAACAAACATTTAATACATCTACATTCAAATGTATAAAAACATATTTTGATCTGATCAGCACCAATCAAGATCCAATGCATACATGTCTGATTTAAGAGAAGTCCTACTGTCATGAATCATATCATGACTAGTGAGGACAGAATCTGTTTAATGTGATACAGCTGATCGCCTGTTATTGGTTTAAGACAGCTGGTCATACTGTTGAAATAATATACTATCAGATCTTCTAATATGGCGTTGTTTAAAATGTGGAATGGAACACAGTGGACTGGAATGGTCTTGGCCACCTTTTTCCATCGATTTGGAATCGCACTTTTACAGGAAAGAATTTTCTCCCTCTGAGGAAGTCATTTCTTCCTGAAGAGAACCTCTGTCCCATGCTTTGAGCAATTGTAACCAATTCACAGTAGATTATGTCATCCATTCCATTCCATTCCAGGTTTTAAACTATACCCCTAAAATTCACAGACAGATTGAGAAACCAAAACTAATTGATTTCTGAGGGTGACGGAGATAAAGATCTCTGCTAGTCTAATGGGCACTTTATGCCACTTGTAATGTTGCTTTTATTAACTCAAGAATTTGTGAGAAGAGTATCATATTGCAGAGCCTCTTCTGAAAGTTACCAGGCGAATCTGACCACCAGAGTAATATACAGATTCGACTGTAGCCAGGCTACTATAGCTATATACGTGGCCTAGCTACGTTATGTTGAAATTTCAACTTAAATGTAGCATTTCTAAATACCTACTGCATGCATAGTAAAAACGTACTGAAACGTAGTCTGAACGTACTAGAACCTAGATGAAACGTCAGAAATGCGTAAACTTGCGCAGAGGTCGTGTACGTACTACTTCGCATTATATACGCTTACCTACATCTTAAAACGCTTCGCGACATTCTTTTCTGCGTTTTATTACGCTTTGGTATGTTTTGCGATACCTACTAAACGTCATTTTGACGGGGCAGTTATCCGGGACACTACCTTGTAATCCCTACTAAAACGCACTAAATCGTAGTAGATAAGTGAACTGTTCTCATTCATTCGGAAAGCATGGCATTAAGCTGTTTGATAACCGGGTAATTCGAAGTAAACCGTAGCTAAGATTATTGAAAATATACTTCAAACTTAGTAACACTTAAATACTTACAAAACGGGGTATTTTTTGCCAAACGTAGGGGTGGGAAACGTAATACAATCTGGCCGTCAAAACGTGACAGCGCGACTAAGGCATTAGGTGGAGGGCCGTCTCAATGTCGTGCATCTAAAGAGGAATCAAAGCAAACCGTAATAAGCGTCTCAGTCGTGCATAAAGTTTGTCGCATTGGAACAATCTTTAAACCTAATATATTTTTGCAACAGTTGACTAGCTTTTGGAAATACTCCAATACTCCAATAATTAAGTGTTTTTCTTACCAGCATTTCTGAATCTGCTGTCCAGTAGACTAAGTTTTCGTAAAATTCCGACTTTGATAGGCTTTCTTTAAAAGTTTTATAACCAGCATTATATTAAGACATAAGTTCTTAAATGTAGCCGATAAAAACAGAACTCACAGTGATTCGAAACATTTAATTAGTTTTTTGGTACACATGATATGCGCTTAGCCAGGTTATGGCATATTCAGCTAGATTATGATATCTATAGCCAGGTTATGATATCTATAGCCAGGTCATGATATCTATAGCCCGGTAATGATATCAATAACTTTGTTAACGAGGTTAAGCTGTTAAACGTTTATTCTTATTGCTAACGTTATCAATGCTCTGCCAAATTGTGTAAATAGAGTAATATTTTGCTCTTGAAACATCAGTTCTAATAACAAAGAGTTTTGAAATCAAATCATCTCGTTTGCCATGAATTGAATAAAATGAAGCCTTTATCAAAAGAAAATGTAATGTCAAAATTGGGCTTCGGTGTCGCAGGAATTTGCTTTATTAAAATTTTGATTCTTAAGAACAGATTTTATTCACCAAAATTTTCGAAATAGATGCCATCAATATTTACCAATTTGACTAATATTGAGAAAAGGATACATTGCTTGCTTCCATACGTATTATCAAGGAAAATGAACAGGAAAGATTCAACCCATGGGCATACAAATACATAGTGACACAAGTTATAATTTACGTTTTTTAATTCCAGTATTTGCCAACGAAAGATAACTTAAAGTTAATAACATTTTTAAAAACAGTATGTCTCTCGAAAATTTGACATAACATGAAAATTATGAAATTCGAAACACATTGAATCCAGAGTACGTTACAAATAACCACGTTTCAGGGACTAAATTATGTTATAGTTCAGAATAAATTTTTTTTAATCCCCACTCATTTTATGATTCGAAACGTCCTGAGACCTTTCCACAGTGTTCAAGCTAAATTGAAGCATTTTCGCTCCGGTGCAGAGTAATTCCATATTTTTACTCCTACTGATCATAAAATATGTAGTCAAAATTTTAAAACCCATCTAAAGTCAACTTTGATGTTTCATTATCCGCAAGTTACAAAGCCACACTTCACATAAATGGTCGTACATAGACAAGGACGCTGTTGGCATAGATATCGTGAGCGGTCATTTGAAATGCCGCAAAACTGCGCTACGAGGTAAAACAATGTATCGTAAGGTCATGTTATTGAATGACTTGCATTTTTTCAGCATTTTCAACAGTATTTCAACCATGGAAGGGCGATAATGAAAGCTGTTTGCAGTGGGCCCCCATTTACGGTTGAAAAGATTGCAGGGTTTTCCTGATCACTAGCATACCAGGTAGCCCAGCACTTTAACCCACTGTGCTACTTGGACTTCACATACCACAAGCTTAGCATAAGGGATAATTCAAATTGTTGACATTTGGCGGACTTGAGTTATATTGGAGTCTGACTCTTGTTTTTGTGGTAATGGGTCATTTAGGCTGGATCATTGTGCCTTGATCTAAGAGTAGCCGCTTTATAGGTATACCGCGGTACAACAATACTTAAGAAGTGCTTTTTTCGGCATTTAGTGTGAAAGCGTAGGTTGACTTGCATATTCACTGTTTTCTACATTTGTTTGAACCAAGGAATGCCATAAGACTAGGCTTTTTACTGCATTTAGTGTAACGCATGTAAGAAGACAGACGGACCAAATCATCACTCCAAGCAAGACTATTAAATACCCTATACGCGCTCCTAACAATAAAAGAGTGAATATTGTCTTTTTAAACAGGTTAACCGCTGATTGCAGACGCCTTGCAAAAGAAAAAAATGGGCCGCGACACGCCTAAATCAACAGAGTAGCATGTGCGCCAAGCGAAGACCTAGATCTGACTGTGCATTCATGCAGTCTGCTCAGTATCTTTGCTTGGGCTAAAAGTGTAGCTAAGCGTCTAAACTACAGTGAAGCCTCTGATTAGACGGGGCGGTTGCCGAGGTTGATATGAGTCTTCCCTGGGTTAACATGCCACTTTCTTGGTTTTGTCATGTCGCAGCTCAAATATTCATTGATGCCATCTGCAAAAGATCACTTTTAACTGCAGCCATCTAAAAGATAATGATGACGGTTGTCTTTTCTTGTTCAGTTAGATTAGTCAGACAAGAACTAAGTAATAACAACCCTGCCGGAACTTAGTTATCTAATACTTCCCGGTGCCAAAATGCGAATGGATACACTTCCATGTATTTCCATTTTTTTTTCAGGACACCATATTTGTCACTTCCTGTTGGCTTCCCTGGACAACATAGCCCTTTCAAAATTGTGTCTACTATCTCAATATAGAGTCTGCTCTAGAAGCAAATTTGGTTGTTTGGGAACTGACCACTATTCAAAAGGAAGCCAAAGCTAAAGACAACAGCGCTGCTGTCCCTGAAAGTGTACTTAGTAACCTTTCACTGTTGTGACCCATATTCCCAGTGCATCAGCACTCCTGCTTATCTCCTGAAGCACAACACCGTGTTCTTAATTAAAAAATAATATTGAGGGGTGTTGTGCTTCAAGAGATAAGCAGGCGTGATAAGTGATGAAGGCCTTTTCATGATTGAAATACCTAAGTCTCTTTTGCTGAGAAGTGCTCTTTGAAACCAGCGCGACCCAGCGGGCAACCACAAATATACATATCGACAGAGGACTGTAGCGCAGTAGTCTTTCAATTTAGCTTCTCCAAAGGAGCGTGTTGACTGCATTGTTTCGTCCAATTCTCATAACAATGACACAAAGGGGAACAAGGAATGAATCCATAACTTTCACCTCCTCGCCAGTTTGGAGAAGAGGGTTGTTCTGAATGACTGCGGTCAATATAATTAAACGTTATGTAATAGTGACATTCAAAATCAGAAAAGACTTTAATCTAATGAATGTAGTCAATTTGTCAAGGATTCAATACTCTTATAAGCGTATGTTGGTCGCCACCACCCGCACCTGCGCCTGTGGTTGAAGCTTAGTACTGGAGACTTTCGTGTCGACTTTTGAGATATAAACAAAAGTTTTGTTCTAGATTGTGTGGCTATTATTGATTTTAAATAGGCATAAACTAATCTCGGTTGCTTAAAGACCCATGCTTTCTGTGAAGTAGTAAGGTATTGTTGATTGCATCTCATTAGAATGACAAGTCACTTATGCGTTACATGGCACAGTAGACCTTCCCTTTTGATTCTTTTTAAAGAAGCCAACTTGTTATCAACTGCAATGAAGTCGGCCCACTTAGAAAGCAGTGAAATGTCTGCCGGGTGCCTACCATAAATAGAAAAGCGACGCCCTGTAGCGTTTTCGTCACCAACCCCGTTTCGGCGGTACAAACCAATTGGACTGTTTCACAAATGAAATATGAGAGTCCCCTTAGAGCTTAAAGGGTAGCTAAGGCTCTAAGCTACCTCCATGCGGACAGCGAAGACTCTGATAAGACTTGGCGGATGCCCATGCTAATCTGAGTCTGCGCTGGGTGCACAACCACGTTGCTTGTTTTGTCGTGTTGCGGCTCATATAACATAAACGGTTTTAGTCCGTTCATGTGCTGTAATGCAATCTTGCAACAATGACCACGCCCCGATCTATCTGTCGTTATCCATAAACCCTCTTGCGGGTATTACTTGGATTTTGCGACCACGCATGGTGTGTTAGTAAGAGTAGTAAAAAGTGAGATAGTGCAGAATAAAAAGTTTAAATGTAAGGTGAATAAAGATGATAGAGTTAATGTTAGTAAGAGGAGTTAAAAATCAGGATAAAAACCGAATAATTATGTATTTAACCCTTACACTGCTAGAAAAATTATTCACCTGGCTCTAAACTGGGGGTAGGTGTATCTCAGAAGCCATAAATTCTACAAACTCTAATCGATTTGCTTGAAATTTTCACTCAATAACACCAATTTGTGAGCTGCCATTTTCCGGAAGTTACCAATGTCACATGTCCTGCCATATTCTAGTTTTCAGAAAATCGGGATCAACTAAGTAGGGGTAGTCACATGAAAAGCTGATGTTGAAAATATCATACATTTTTGACGGTCTCTCCAAGTTTTAGTGTCAACAAATCAGTTAGGTGGGTAAAACCTTGCTCTAAGAGAAATCAGATTCCCTCCTGCATAGAAGAACCTCAAATGATGGGGTAACCTTGATGTCTAGTGTGCCTGATAGGCTCTCAAAGTGACCTACCCCACTTGGGCGACTATAGTCGCCTCTAGCAGGTTAAAGGTTAAGGAAGGGCACGACTGATCTTTTTGACCCCTAATTTAAAGGAGTCAAGATCTGACGCCTGGACGAGATCACCTGGTAATCTGTTCCAAAAACAATAGTCATGGGAAAAAACGAGTATTGATAATAACAGACAGATATATGGATCTGTCTGTAAGAAAGAGGATGCATGTGACGAGTATATCTGGTGGGTTGTTCGAAGTAAGATTGAACCGGTATGGCAACCAGGCCATGACTACCTTGTAGAGCATAGTAAGACACGCATCATAACGTCGATTCTCAAGCGACCGCCATCCAAGATTACTCAACATATCTGTTACACTCCTATAGGAGGAGTAGTCGTTTGAGACCCATTTTACTGCCCTTCGTTGAATCTTTACCCCAAGCATCCACTTCAGCGGAACTCTTATTTCAAACTGATTCAGAATGAGTTCAATCATCCGTTAGAACCTATAAAATATGTACTATTTATGAATAGAGTCTATAGCCAGATATTGGTTCTTGTAGACTGATCATGCATATTGTGTATTTGTTACTTCCTTTCGCAAAACAATGTAGTCTTAAAAGCAATAAGCGGGGAATGGTGAAATCAAATGAAACACTCACTCACCAGACAGCTGATAATTTTTTCCAGAGTAACATCGAATTTTATTCATCTCATGAACATCGAAATTGGTAGTTTCACTCGTGGCTCTCTTTCTTCCGCACGAGTGAAAATACCACTTTCGGTATTTATGAAAAGAAACAAGAGGGCCTCTTGGCCTTGAATCGCTCACCTGAGCAAATATGTTAAAGATCAAACTAGGGTTATAATTTGAATAAACCTGATAGTTAGCAACCATTTCCAAATGGTTCTGAAGAAGAAGATTTTTGAATGTTTTTCTATGTATTGCTATGGTTCAAACCCTGGACCTCCTGGGGCCGGGCCATTTTTGACTCTGGGGCCATCATTTGAATAAGCTTGGTAAAGGACCACTATGCAATGCTAAAAGCTAAATTTCAAGCCTCTTAGCCAAGTGGTTCTGAAGAATAAGATTCTTGAATATTTTCTATGTATTTCTATGGTTCAAACCTAGGACCCCTGGGGCGGGCCATTTTTAACCCTGGCACCATCATTGGAACAAACTTGGTAAGGGACCATTAGGCAATGCATCATACAAAATTTCAAGCATCTGCACTAAGGGGTTCTGGAGAAGAAGGTTTTTAAGTACATTTTAATTTCGAACCCAAGACTCCCCGCCCCAGGGCCATTTCGAATCCCAAGCCACCATTTACACAAACTTTGTAGGTGTCCACCAGGCAATGCATCATACAAAATTTCAAGCAACTGAGCCAAGTGGTTCTGAACATGAAGATTTTTTAATAGTTTCCTATGTATTTCTTTGCCTTAAACTCAGGACTGCCTGCTGCAGGGCCATTTTGGACCCTGGGCCATCATTTGAATAAAGGAAAACAAGGCCATGCATCATACCAATTTTCAAGCATCTGAGTCAAGTAGATCTGAACAAGAAAGTTTTTGAATATTTTTCTATGTAGTTCTATGATTCAAACCCAGGACCCCCTGGGCGGGGCCATTTTGAACCCTGGGGCCATAATTTGAACAAACTTGGTAAAAGACTACTAGGCAGAGCTACATACCAAATTTCAAGCATCTGAGCCAAGTGGATCAGAAGAAGAAGATTTTTGAATATTTTTCTATATATTTTTATGGTTCAGACCTAGGACTCCCTGTTGCGGGTCCATTTTGGACCCTGGGGCCACTAAATGAACAAACTTTGTAAAGGACTACTAGGCAATGTTTCATACTAAATTTCAAGCATCTCAGGCGAGCAGTTCTGAAGAAGAATTTTTAAAAATATTTTTCTATGTATTTCTATGGTTCAAAACTGGGACTCCCTACCCCGGGGCCATTTTGGACCCTGGGGCCACCATTTGAACAAACTTGGTAGAGGACCACTAGGCAATGTAACATGCCAAATTACAAGCATCTGAGGCAAGCAGTTCCGGTGGAGAAGATTTTTAAGTATCGAACCCAAGACCCCCTGCCCCACGGCCGTGGGTAGAGGTTTACTAGGCAATGCTACAAACCAAAGTTCAAGCATCTGAACCAAGCAGTTCTGGAGTAGAATTTTTTTAAGTATTTTTTTAATTTCGAACACAAACCCCCTGCCCCGGTGCCATTTTGGACCCTGGGACTACCATTTGAACAAACTTCGTAGAGGACAAGTAGGCAATGTTACATACCAAATTCCAAGCATCTGAGCCAAGTAGTTCTGGTAATTTGTAGATTTTTAAGTATTTTTTAGTTTCGAACCCAAAACCACCTGCCCCGGGGCCATTTTGGACCCTGGGCCACCATTTGAACAAATTTCGTAGAGACCAGAAGGCAATGCTACATTCAAAATTTCAAGCATCTGAGCCAAGCAGTTCTGGAAAAGTAGATTTTTAAGTATTTTTAGTTTAGAGCCCAAGGCCCCCTGCCCCAGGGCCATTTTGGACCCTGGAGCCACCATTTAGACAAACTTTGTAGAGGACCAGTAGGCAATGCTACATACCAAATTTCAAGCATGTGAGCTAAGAAGTTCTGGTGAAGAAGATTTTTAAGTATTTTTTAGTCTCGAACACAAGACCCCCTGTCCCAGGACCATTTTGGACCCTGGGGCCACCATTTGAACAAACTTGGTAGAGGATCAATAGGCAATGCTACATACCAAATTTCAAGCATCTGAGTCAAGCAGTTCTGGAAAAGAAGATTTTTAAGTATTTTTTAGTTTCGAACCCAAGACCCCCTGCCCCAGGGCCATTTTGGACCCTGGGGCCACAATTTGACCAAACTTGGTAGAAGACCACTAGGCTATGATACATACCAAATTAAAAGCATCTGAGGCAAGCGATTCTGGAGAAGGAGATTTTTAAGTATTTTTTGTTTCGTATACAAGAACCCCTGCCCCGGGACCATTTTGGACGCTGGGGCCACCGTTTGAACAAATTTCGTAGAGGACCAGTAGGCTATGATACATACCAAATTTCAAGCATCTGAGCCAAGTAGTTCTGGTGTAGAAGATTTTTAAGTATTTTTTTATAGTTTTGAAACCAAGACCCCTGCCTTGGGGCCATTTTGGACCCTTGGGCCACCATATGAATAAACTTCGTAGAGGACCAGTAGGCAATGTTGCATACCAAATTTCAAGCATCTGAGCCAAATAGTTCTGGAGAAGAAGATTTTAAAGTATTTTTTAGTTTCGAACACAAGACCCCCTGCCCCAGGGTTATTTTGGACCCTGGGGCCACCATTTGAACAAACTTTGTAATGAACCAGTAGGCAATGTTACATACCAAATTTCAAGCATCTGAGCCAAGTAATTCTGGTGAAAAACAATTTTATTTTTTTTTAGTTTCGATTCCAAGACCCCCTGCCCCAGGGCCATTTTAGACCCTGGGCCACCATTGAACAAACTTGGTAGAGGACCACTAGGCAATGCTATATACCACATTTCAAGCATCTGAGCCACGTAGTTCTGGTGAAGAAGATTTTTAAGTATTTTAGCTCACCTGAGCCGAAGGCTCAAAGGTGAGCTTAAAGTATAGGCAGTCCTCCGTAGTGGTACGTCGTCCGTCGTCCGTCGTCCGTCTCACGTCCGTCCACCATTTTAAAAGGTCTTCTTCTCCGAAACCGCTGGGCCGATCAAAGCCAAATTTTATATGGAGCCTCCATGGGTTGGAGGAACGAAAGTATGTTCGGGGTATCTGGGTCACATGACCAAGATGGCGGCCACGCCCATATATGGTAAAAAGCCTTCAAAAATCTTCTTCTCCAGAACCAAAAGGCCCTATGACCTTGAAACTTGGTATGTAGCATCGGACATGCCGGCCCATCATAGTTTGTACAAATGATGACCTTGCGATGACCTTGACCTAATTTATGACATTGACAACTTTATTACGTTAGGCTTTTACATGGGAAAACGCTTAAACAGTGGATTTCTCAGAAACTATTTAAGTCTAAGGTACAATACTTGGTAAACATGGTCAACTAAATGAACAAATGAAGATATTATGTCACTAAAGGGGCAGGTCATTCGGTCCGTCCATCCGTCGTCAAGATTTTCGAACATCTTCTCCTCTGAAACCACTGGGCCGATTAAAGCCAAATTTCATATGGAGTCAAATTTCATATGATTTAAACGCATTGGCTATAACATAGATGTAATGCGACAGTCTGCATGCTTAGTGGTTAACCCAATCACGGTTGACAACTTTGCTGTCGTCTTTAATTGCACGCCGGTGGGTCGGGGTTCAGACTCTATGATAGCCCCTACATAAAGCTATCTATAAGTTTGTTGGGGCCGGATGTTTGTCTGTTTCTTGGCCCACCGGGGTTCAACTGGTGGTCTTCTTTTGCTCCAGTACTCCAGTGGTGTTGCTGACGCCCCAGGGATCTCCGGGTGTCTCAACACGTTTTGGCTGTCGAGTCCTCATCCTTGCTTCATCACGGTCTTTTCTTGATCTTAATTGTTGACCGTGATGACTCTCTGATGAGTTAGGGGACCTCCATACGAACCGAACTACCAACTAATTGTGTGCACCGCAGCGGAGGGTGAGGGTCAAGGTTTGGGCCCAGTAAAACCGGTTTAAACCCCCCAGTAGTTATTACTGACCGTCCCAAGCGGTACTTTTGTTGCGGTTGCATTTGTTTTATGTTCGGTGCTGTTTAATTTATTGTGTTCTCAGTTTAATCCTTCTATCATAAAAATAGAAAATAGGTAAAAATAATTGTTAAATGTTTTTCATATAATTTGCTTAGTCCGTTGTAACCCGTCTATTGCTTTAAATTATTTAGTTCAATAAAGATAGCTGAGTTGCCATCTATTTGGGAAAGAGCTGCTGACTCCGCTTATCACTTGTAATTTATTGTTTGTTGGGATGTCTTTGTCAATCTTTCCCTTTGATGTTGGGGATAGGGTTAGGGATCTGATTCAGTCAGTTCCTGAGGTGTAGTTACTCTTTAAATTTAGTGGAATGGGGGAACAAAAGTTTGTACACGGGGTCTGGGTCACATGACCAAGATGGCCGCCATGCCCATATATGGTAAAAACCCTTAAAAAATCTTCTTCTCCAGAACCAAAAGGCCTATGACCTTGAAACTTGGTATGTAGCATTGGGCATGCGGGCCCATCATAGTTTGTACAAATGATGACCTTGCGATGACCTTGACCTAATTTATGACATGGTCAATTTTGGTACGTTGGGCTTTTATATGGGAAAACCCTTAAACAGTGGATTTCTCAGAAACTATTTAAGTCTAAGGTACAATATTTGGTATACATGGTCAACTAAATGAACAGCTGAAGATATTATGTCACTAAAGGGGCAGGTCATTCGGTCCGTCCATCCGTCGTCAAGATTTTCAAACATCTTCTCCTCTGAAACCACTTCGCCGATTGAAGCCAAATTCCATATGGAGTCTCAATGGGATGGGGGAATGAAAATTTATCTGCGGGGTCTGGGTCACATGACCAAGATGGCCGCCATACCCATATATGGTAAAAACCCTTCAAAAGTCTTCTTCTTCAGAACCAAAAGGCCTATGACCTTGAAACTTGGTATGTAGCATCGGGCATGCGGGCCCATCATAGTTTGTACAAATGATGAAATTGCGATGACCTTGACTTAATTTATGACACGGTCAGCTACGGTACCTTAGGCTTTTATATGGGAAAACACTTAAACAGTGGATTTCTCAGAAACTGTTTAAGTCTAAGGTACAATATTTGGTATTTATGGTCAACTAAATGAATAGCTGAAGATATTATGTCACTAAAGGTCAAGGTCATCCTGTCAGCCCGTCCGTCGTCAAGATTTTCAAACATCTTCCCATCAGAAACCACTGGGCCGATTGAAGCCAAATTTCATTTGGAGTCTCAATGGGATGGGGGACTGGAAGTTGGTTCCCGGGATCTGGGTCACATAACCAAGATGGCCGCCATGTCCATATATGGTAAAACCCGTTCAAAAATCATTTTCTCCAGAACCAAAAGGCCTAAGACCTTGAAACTTGGTATGTAGCATTTGGAACTTAGGCCCATCATAGTTTGTACAAATGATGACCTTGCGATGACCTTGACCTAATTTATGACATTGACAACTTTATTATGCCAGGCTTTTATATGGGAAAACGCTTAAACAGTGGATTTCTCAGAAACTATTTAAGTCTAAGGTACAATACTTGATGTACATGGTCAATTAAATGAACAAATGAAGATATTATGTCACATAAGGTCAAGGTCATTGGAAGCCAAATTTCATATGGAGTCTTAGTGGGATGGGGGAACGAAAGTTGGTTCCCGGGATGGGGGAACGAAAGTTGGTTCCTGGGATCTGGGTCACATAACCAAGATGGCCGCCATGTCCATATATGGTAAAACCCGTTCAAAATCATTTTCTCCAGAACCAAAAGGCCTATGTCCTTGAAACTTGGTATGTAGCATTTGGAGCTTGGGCCCATCATAATTTATACAAATCAGGACAGTGCATTGAGTGTGACATAATTTATGGCAAGGTCAATTTTGATGCATTAGAAAATGCTTAAACAGAGGATTTCTCAGAAACCATTCAAGTCTAAGACATGATATTTGGTATTTATGGTTAACTAAGTGAGCATATGAAGATATTATGTTGTTAAAGGTCAAGGCCATTCTTTGTTCAAGGTCACTGTGATTCTGTTGCCTGTCAACATTTTCCAACATCTTCCATGAAGCCACTGGGCTGTTTGAAGCTATATTTCATACGGAGCTTTACTGGGTTAAAATAATCAAAGTTTGTTGAGCTGGTCATGGTCACATGACCAAGATGGGCACCATGCCCATATATGGTAAAACTCCTTCAAAAAAGTTCTTATCCTGAATCAAAGGCACAATGACCTCGTGGCATGGTATGTAGCATTGAGAACTCGGGCCCATCATAGTTTGTACAATCATGATGGTACATTGGCCTTGACCTAATATATGGCAAGGTCAACTTTGGTATGTTATGCTTTTATATGGGAAAATGCTTAAACAGTTGAGTTCATGGAATTATTTTTAAGCCAAGATATAATAATTGGAAAATATGGTTAACTAAATGAATACATGAAGACATAAGGTCATCAAAGGTCAAGGTCATTTTTTGAACTTTGCTCAATGTCACTGAGATTTTAAAATTAAAATAAGAACACATTTTAAGTTACTGGTTTCAAATTTGTAACAACTGGGCGAAATGACAAATTGTGTCTGATGACAGAAGGTGTCAGGTGAGCTACAGGACCATTGGTCCTCTGGTTAAGTTTCCAACCAAAGACCCCCTGCCCCGGGGCCATATTGGACCCTGGGGCCACTATTTGAACAAACTTTGTGGAGAACCAGTAGGCAATGTTATATACAAAATTTCAAGCATGTGAGCCAAGTAGTTCTGGTGAAGAACAATTTTATTTTTTTTTAGTTTCGAACCCAAGACACCCTGCCCAGGGCCATTTTGAACTCTGGGGCCACTATTTAAACAAACTTGGTAGAGGACCACGAGACAATGCTTCATACCAAATATCAAAGCCCTAGACCTAGCGGTTTTAGAGAAGATGTCATTTAAAGCAAAATGTTGACGACGCACGACGGACGACGCACGACGGACACTGGGTGATCACAGCCTATGGCTCAGGTGAGCTAACAAATGTCGATGTGACTCTGTTGAAGACATTTTTTTCTTTTGGTTGTTTCTGTTTTACTTATCAGTGCCAGAAAAGGAAATAAGATGCTGTAATTGGCATTAATTGGTTTTCATGTACCTACTGGTAGCCCAAATGTTTGCTCGCGTGACGCATCCCGCTCAAGATAATGAAAGACGCCATAAAAAGAAAAAAAATCTATATTCCCGCAGAAAACAATCATTTAAACGTCATAAACGGCTGAACAGATCATTTTTGTTTCTAGTTTATATTTCTCATCGTTTACAAATTGGCGTAATCATAGAAAGTGTGTAATTTTATTTTTCTACATGTGCATTTTTATTAGACGAGAAAAGTACTTGCGAGCCGCAAGCGAGCAAACCACCAAAGTGGTTGTGCGCAAAGCGCGGACTCAGATCTGATCCCAGTCTGATCAGAGCCTTCGCTTTGCGCTTAAAGGGATGCTAAGGGTCTAGGCTACTACAATGAGGACAGCGAAGAGCCTGATCAGACTTGGCGGCTGCCAAGGCTGATCTGAGTCTTCGCTGTTCACTCATACCGCTTTGTTGGTTTCCTCGTGTTGCGGCTCATGTAGTACCAAACAGAGAAAATCAAAAGTGATAAATTAATTGTTTGAGACAGTGAGATTATCAGTTTCATTTCCACTAAGAATTCTCGTGTGGGCATTAGCCTGTGTCAACAAAATATCATGTATGCAGCTTCTCTCCAGTAGGATTTAAGTTATGCGTTTTGGGGTCCTGTATCACATTTATGAGGCTTTTCGCCACTGTTTTTTTTTTGTTTTTTTTTTATATATTTTATTTTATAAATAATGGCTTTTGAGGTTCTGATACTAGAAAATTATTAATTCCAAACATCATATAAATGAGGCTTTTCGCCAGTGTGTTTTTAATTATGGCTTTTGAGTTTCCGAGAACTAGAAAATTAGTCATGCCAAACATCACATTTATGAGGCTTTTCGCCTGTGTGTTTTGAATTATGGCTTTTGAGGTTCCGAGAGCTAGATAATTATTCATGCCAAACATCACATTTATGAAGCGGCTTTTCGCCTGTGTGTTTTGAATTATGGCTTTTGAGGTTCCGAGAACTAGAAAATTAGTCATGCCAAACGTCACAGCTATAAGGCTTTTCGCCAGTGTGTTTTAAATTATGGCTTTTGTGGTTCCGAGAACTAGATAATTATTCATGCCAAGCATCACATTTATTAGACTTTTCGCCAGTGTGTTTTAAATTATGGCCTTTGAGTTTCCGAGAACTAGAAAAAAAAGTCATGCCAAACACCACATTTATTAGGCTTTTCGCCTGTGTGTTTTGAATTATGGCTTTTGAGGTTCCGAGAACTAGATAATTATTCATGCCAAACATCAAATTTATGAGGCGGCTTTTTGCCTGTATGTTTTAAATTATGGCTTTTGAGGTTCCGAGAACTAGAAAATTAGTCATGTCAAACATACAGGCGAAATGTTTGTTTTAGATTATGCCGTTTGAGTTTCCGAGAACTAGAAAATTGATTATGCCAAACAGCATATATGAGGCTTTTCGCCAGTGTGTTTTAAATTATGGCTTTTGAGGCTCCGAGAACTAGTATATATTCATACGAAACATCACATTAATGAGGCTTTTCGCCTGTGTGTTTAAGATAATGCCCTTTGAGGTTCCGAGAACTAGAAAATTAATCATGCTAAATATCACATTTATGAGGCATCTCGCCAGTGTGTTTTAAATTATGGCTTTTGACGCTCCGAGAACTAGGAACGTATTCATGCCAATCATCAGATTTATGTGACTTTTCGCCAGAGTTATAAATTATGCCCTTTCAGGTTCCGAGAATTAGATAGTTATTCATGCAAAACATTACATTAATGAGGCTTTTCGCCATTTTGTTTTGAATACTTGCTTCTGAGGTTCTGAAAACTAGAAAATTAGTCATGTCTAACATCACATTTACTCTGGCTTTTCGCCTGTGTGTTTTAAATTATGACTTTTGAGGTTGCGAGAACTAGATAATTATTCATGCCAAACATCACATCTTTGAGGCTTTTCGCCTGTGTGTTTTAAATTATGACTTTTTGGGTTCCGAGGACTAGAAACTCATTCATGCCAAACATCACATTTATGAGGCTTTTCGCCTGTGTGTTTTAAATTATGGCTTTTGAGGTTCCAAGAACTAGATAATTATTCATACCAAACATCACATTTATGAGGCTTTTCGCCTGTGTGTTTTAAATTATGACTTTTGAGGTTTCGAGAACTAGAAACTCATTCATACCAAACATCACATTTATAAGGCTTTTTCGCCAGTGTGTTTTAGATTATACCCTTTGAGGTTCCAAGTACTAGAAAATTATTCATGCCAAACAGCACATTAATGAGGCTTTTCGACTGTGTGTTTTAAATTAAGGCCCAGGAGGTTCCGAGAAATAGAAAATTATTCATGCCAAACATCACACTTACTCTGGCGTTTCGACAGCGTGTTTTAAATTATGACTTTTGAGGTTGCGAGAACTAGAAAATTAGTAATGCCAAACATCACATATATTGGCTTTTCGCCTGTGTGTTTCAAATTATGGCATTTGAGGTTCCAAGAACGAGATAAATATTCATGCCAAACATCACAGTTATGAGGCTTTTCGCCTGTGTGTTTTAAATTATGACTTTTGAGGTTCCGAGAACTAGAAACTCATTAATGCCAAACATGACATTTATTAGGCTTTTCGCCTGTGTGTTTTAAATTATGACTTTTGAGGTTTCAAGAACTAGATAATTATTCATACCAAACATCACATTTATGAGGCTTTTCGCCTGTGTGTTTTAGATTATGCCCTTTGAGGTTCAAAGTATTAGAAAATTATTCATGCCAAACAGCACATTAATGCGGCCTTTCGCCAGTGTGTTTTAAGTTATGGCTTTTGAGGTTCCAAGAACTAGAAAATTTTTCGTGCCACACAGCACATAAATGAGGCTTTTCGCCAGTGTGTTATAAATTATTGCTTGTGAGTTTCCGAGAACTAGAAAATTAGTCATGCCAAACATCACATAAATGATGACTCTCTCTCACTCTCTCTCTCTCTTTCTCTCCTTCTCTCTCTTCAATAGGGTTATTGTACTATCCTATATATTCATTCTGTAGTTGAGTTCTTTTCTCTCTTTTTTCCTCCTAATTTAAAAATGCTACTGATATATGTATTGATATATTGTAATGTTCTTGAATGATTTCAGAATAAAATTATATAAAAAAAACATCACATAAATGAGGCTTTTCGCCAGTGTGTTTTAAATTATGGCTTTTGAGTTTCCGAGAACTAGAAAATTAGTCATGCCAAACATCACATTTATTAGGCTTTTCGCCAGTGTGTTTTTATTTATGGTTAATGAGGTTCCCAGAACTAGAAAATTATTCATGCCAAACGTCACATCTATGAGGCATCTCGCCAGTGCCGGTCCGATAATGCAGCTCTAGATTTCATGAACGTATGAATCGCTTACCGCACACCCTGTCTCCGTATGACCTAGTTGATGGGACGTTAAACTCGAGTTCACTCACTCACTCACTCACTCACTTACCGCACACATCGCCATTCGGTGCGTATATGGAAATGTACGGAAACCGATAAAAGCTTGACTGATTGTATAGCACTCATAAAAACTGGCCTATCGCCCAACACTGACGGGTCGTGCAATAATATTCATTCCTTAGATAATGCAGCTAGAAATATTTCAAGTTTTGAAATTACCGATAAGTATATGAAAAAAGGCAAAATAAGGAACAGACACAATCATTTAGATCATCAAGCACTATACACAAAACAAAACAAAGAGATGAATAGATTAATAAAAAAAGAAGACAACTGGAAAGCTTTAGGGTCGAGTCGGGTAAGTTCGGACAGCGGGTAAATTCGGACACACCATTGAAAGCCGTGAAAATCCATATGAGACGGCTCATAAATCATAATGAGCCGTCTCATTAGGATTTTCACTGTTTGCTCATATTCATTTTATATTAATTCCAAACAACTGATATATAAAGGAAACAATGTCACTGTCCGAATGTATCCGCTGTCCGAATTTACCCAACTTTACCCCATCCCGGCAGGTGGACACGAGGCTATTCTAACAACTAACAGAAAGCTGACAATGACAACAATAACATAGGATCAAGACGGGTAAATTCGGACAGCAGGTAAATCCGGACTGTGACATTGTTTCCATTATATGTCAGTTGGTTGGAATTAAAACAAAATATCTGAGAAACAGTGACAATCCTGATGAGACGGCTCATTATGAGCCGCCTAATCTGGATTTTTACTGTTTGCAATGGTACGTCCGAATTTTACCCGCTGTCCGAAGTTACCCGACTTGACCCTAGTCCATGAATGGATCAAACAGCAAACGTGTAAATCAGGATTAAATACTAAGACCAAACAAGACGAGAATTTAACAGCAAAAACATCACTGTATAAATCAGGCTAAACCAGGGAAGCACGAACCAGCAAAACATAAATATATAAATAATAATAAAATAATAAAATATAAGAAGATAAATATTAATGAAAAGATTGTAGGGCAGGCCATTTTAAATTCATAGAGACTAGTCACTCTTACACCATGAACATTAAGGGAGTCAGTCCTCAGGAGACAGTCCTTGTCCGATCACATCCTGGGATTCTTGTTTAAATTTCAACAATATTTTCAGAAATGTTATTTTGCTGCAAATGTCAACGTTGGTCAACGTTTGTAAGAGTCAAACACAACAATATCGGAACACGGAAAAAAGAAACTATGTCATAAGATTATGTAATTTACATATGATTGAGTTTCTGTTTTGACTTCTAGAAAACTATGCTCACTAGAAAACCTTTTAAGAGTGTGGGTACACAGCCCTTTCAAAAGGAGACACCTTTTGTCATTTCCTGTAAAAGGGGTCGACTATTACAGAAAGAAATTGCTTGTGTATATGAGCACATTCTTCCCTTTAATAATGTAAAACACTGTCTTAATACCTGCGGTATCAAATTTTCGCGGTTCATTGAAAATGGCATATTGGCGCATGTTAATATTGACGGTCAAGATATATAATAATGACAATTTTATGGGAATTTGTGACAGTTTTTCTCAAATTTTCATCCTCTTTACATTGTGACCTCTATTAAAATCGCCTAATCGAGGCGATTCTAATGGGCTGCCACGATATATAGTTAAACTGAATGGTATGAACAAATTTCAAATAAAAATCAGGTACTCCTTTAGATCTAAACCTTTGTTATGCTGTTCGTAAATCAAATATTCGAGGATTTATATTTTAGCAATATTTTAGGGCTATTTGCGTTTGCCGCCAATATCGCCAAAATTCAGTAACCGCAAAATATAAGTGTTTTACAATAGTCGATCCCTCATTGAGAGAGGATGAAGGCGCTTCTTTCCCCTGAATGTGTATCTATGACTTTTAATGAAATATTAAAATGTATTTTTGTTTCGCAATAAAAGTTACTATGTCCAATTATTCCAATCACTTGGCTTCGAGTATGGGGCTTAAGAAAGTAGCCCCTTTACACTTCTTGAAAAACTGCATCCCATACCAGAATTACCATAATGCCTAACGCTCGGGTAGTACCACATTTTCAGCTGCAATGTAAACTACCGATGAAATAAAAAAAAAGTTGAGAAGAAACCAGTCACATGCATGCGTCTTCTTTTTCATATGTGTACGCATGTGCCGCTTGAGATTAACTAACACTTTAAACTTTTTGTCACAAATACCACATTATATAACGTTTTACATACGTGTGATTAAATCTATGATGTTGAGAGAATTGGCTCCGGTAAATACTTCATCACAGATATGTATAAGGTGTTGTATGTGGAGCCCCGGTAGCTCAGTGGGTTAAGCGCTGGCCTACTGATCTAGCGGACCGGGCTAGAGCTTCGCTTGAGGTGAAAATCTTTCCTACTGTAAACTGGATTCCATTGCACACAGCCGTTCATTTATCATATTCCATCGTCCTGATATAACTGGAAAACTGTTGAAAAGGACGTAAAATCGCAAGTCAGCCATCCATCCATCTCGCCTGTATGTAACATAAGAGCCGCGACACGACAAAACCAACAAATTGTTTTGCGCCCGGCGCAGACTCAGATCAGCCCGGACACCCGTCTAGTCCGATAAGACTCTTTACTAAGTGCTTAAAGGGTAGCTTAGGGTCTAAGCTACATCCATGCGGACGGTGAAGACTCTTATTAGACTTGGCGGATGCCCAGGCTGATCTGAGTCTGCGTTGGGCGCACAACCACTATGTTGATTTCCTCATGTCGCGGCTCAATTATGTGTTTTCAAACTCTTGACAATGGCAAACTGTTTGTCGCATAATTAACATTTATGACGCTTCTTGTCATTATGTAAAAACCTGTGGTCCTTAAGAGCATTTGAACGAGCAAAATGCTTTTAACTAATAACGTAGTTTTGAGGCTTCTCCAATCACGTTTTAATTCATGCATCTGAAGCCAATTGAAACATGTAAACAACTTTCCTCAAAAGTCGCATTTATAAGGCTTCTCACCAGTATGTTTTAATCAATGCAGCTTAAGGAAGGAGAAACGCTGGTATGTATTTGATAATGGACTTTAGAATCACCAGCTAATAAAAACTGATCACATTTACGGCTTCTCTCCATTGTGTGCCATCAAATGTGTCATGAGGGCGATTTGTTTAGACAAATTTCAATTATAAGGCTTTTCACGAGTGTGTATAGCTTTGTGGTTACAGTGGCCAGTGTGTATAGCTTTATGGTTCCTGAGAGTTGAAGCATGAGTAAACCTTTTACCACAAATATTACAATTATAAGGTGTTATCACCAGTGTGTATAGCTTTGTGGTTCCTGAGAGTTGAAGCATGAGTAAACCTTTTACCACAAATATTACAATTATAAGGTGTTATCACCAGTGTGTATAGCTTTATGGTTCCTGAGAGTTGAAGCATGAGTAAACCTTTTACCACAAATATTACAATTATAAGGTTTATCGCCAGTGTGTATAGCTTTATGGTTCCTGAGAGTTGAAGCATGAGTAAACCTTTTACCACAAATATTACAATTATAAGGTGTTATCACCAGTGTGTATAGCTTTGTGGTTCCTGAGAGTTGAAGCATGAGTAAACCTTTTACCACAAATATTACAATTATAAGGTTTATCGCCAGTGTGTATAGCTTTATGGTTCCTGAGAGTTGAAGCATGAGTAAACCTTTTACCACAAATATTACAATTATAAGGTTTATCGCCAGTGTGTATAGCTTTATGGTTCCTGAGAGTTGAAGCATGAGTAAACCTTTTACCACAAATATTACAATTATAAGCTTTCTCTCCAGTATGTTTCTCTCCAGTATGTTATGCACTTAGTTTAAACATATTTTATTTCATGAACATGACAATGTACAACATTTCATAATTACAAGTTTAAGGATCAGAACGAAAGCAATAATACTTATTTAGTTCTTTTCCCTAACAAATATGGTCTGTTGTTTCTTAGGCGAAAGACATTTTTCGAATTTGTAAAGATTTTGCTCACAAAAATGTCCAAAGAAGTAAGTGCTTAAGTCATAAACGAGAGAAAGAGAGAGAGAGAGAGAGAGAGAGAGAGAGAGAGAGAGAGAGAGAGAGAGAGAATACATGTAAAGGTGAAGGAGTTGGAGAGGCCCTGTTAAGATTAATTATGTTCAGTACATTCTGAATTAAGCTGTGTTTTGGTAAGATCTTCATTAAAATCGAAAAATAGCTATAAAAACTTAACAGGGCTTTTTACTACTAGCTAAGAAGAAGAGTAAAACAGAAAGAGGTTAACAAGAACGAAGAAAGAAGCAAAACAGAAAAGTCTGAAAACAGAAATACATTTATACAAAATTACAACAGAACAGAGGGGAATGCAACAGCGGACTGGCCAGTTAAATCTGTCTTGATGACCTATAGCGACCAGTCGCATGGCAGACTACATTTGATTGCAATCGTATCAAAATCGTTTAGTGTCTCTGATATATTTCTGTACTCTTTCAAATATCATAACATTACTATTAAAAGATAGGGAAGCATTACCATAAAGTAATAGATTAAGAGATAGTGTCCCAAATTGAGATAACGAGTCCAGAAGTTCGGCTCTTTGTTCAGAATAGAGAGGACATTGCAACAGAAAATGTTGGGTATTTTCAATGCTTCCACAACTACAGAGAGGTGAGTCGGTAATGTTTTTGAAACATAAGTCATTATTTAGTGAGCTACAGCTTGTTCGAAGACGAGTATGCAAGATTTGGGATTGTCTAGAACCAACGAAATAATGTTTTGGGACAGCTGCTCTGTCTCTATTAAGATGATTTTTAAAAGTTATTAGAGAATCAGATTGAGCAACCTCTATTGATAGGCTATTCCAGTTTCTGACAGTTGATGGAAGGAATGAATTGGCATATTGAGATGTTCTTGCATGTATAGTCTGGAGATTTTCGGAGTTTCTGAGGTTATAATGAGAAATGTTGCTAATGGTTTGAGGAATCAGGTTGGATAGATAAGTAGGTGTCATATTAGTTTGCATTTTGTAGAACAGTGTGAGCTTGTGGTCTGTCCGTCTTTCCTCCAAAGAATCCCAGCCGATTTCCTTGTAAAGATTATTCAAAGATACAAGTTTAGTGGTTCCTGTTGCTATTCTCGCAGCTTCATTTTGGATTTTTTCTAATTCTTGTTTTTCATATTGAGTGCAGTTGTCCCAGGTTACGTCAGCATATTCCAAAATTGGTCTTATAAAAGTTGTATATATGATTTCTAAAGATTTCCTGTCGATTTTAAATTTTAATTTTCTCATAATATGTATCCTGTTCCAAGCTTTATTTTTAATGTAGTCAATATGGGTATGCCAAGTGCAGTCATTTGAAAAAAATATTCCTAAGTGTTTGTGAGTCTCTACTTCAGAAATTTGCTGATTTTGCATATAGATTGGAGGATGGACGGGGTTATTTTGTTTACGGGAGAGGAGAAGAGATTCAGTTTTAGACGGATTGAAGGACACTAGCCAGGTATCAGCCCAGTTTGAAATTCTACTAAGATCTGCATTTAGACATTCTGCTGCTGTTACTGGATCCTCTACAATAATAAACAGACTAGTATCGTCAGCAAAAAGACGTATATTTGCTATAATATCATTGACAATGTCGTTGATATAAAGCAGAAATAGTAAAGGCCCAAGTACGGACCCCTGTGGGACTCCGGCTCGAATATAAGTCCAATCAGAAGAAGCACCTGGAAGAACAACCCTTTGTTGTCTGTCGGTGAGATAACTCTTGAACCAGTCAAGAATTTTACCAGTGACACTAGCTGATCTGAGTTTGTGAATTAGACCGGCATGCCAAACGCGATCGAAGGCTTTAGAAATGTCACAAAACACAACACAAACCTCTTTTCCAGAATCGAGTGCATGACAGAAGGTGTTGTACAGGTAGGTTAATTGGTTCACTGTAGAGTCACCTGGTATAAAGCCAGCTGACTGAAGCGGAGTAAGAATATTATTTTCATGCAGGTGGTTATACAAGTATTTAAAAACAAGTCTCTCAAAAACCTTATCTTCAGAGTTCAGCAAAGTTATTGGGCGGTAATTGCTTGGAAGAGACGGATCTTCTTTTTTAAAAACTGAACAGACATTTCCCTTTTTGTACGAAGAAGGAACTATTCCAGTTCTCAGAGATAGGTTGTAGAAACAGTGGTTCAGAAAGCTCTGTTGCCAGTTCTTTAAGTATGCGATTACACAGGCCATTTGGTCCTGTTGCCTTACCAAGTGGTAATTGGTTTAAAATAGAGTGGACGTCAATAGGGGTGAGGTTGATAGAGTCAAGAATGGAATTCGTTTCATAAGAGATTAGGTCCGGAACAGCAGCATTTTGTTCATTTAGGAAAGTCTGACTTTGAAAGAACTGATTGAGAATGTTGGCTTTATCTAGTTCATCAGTATATATATTTCCGTTACTTTCAAGAGGAGGAATAATGGAGTTGGAGGTCGGTGAAATAATTTTCTTAAGTATCGACCACCAATCTCTGGATGAAAGTTTAGTGGATTTTAGTTTGTTTGAAATACCGTCGTAAAAGCAATTTTTGGAATCACGAATTAGTGCAACAACTTTATTCCGTAGTTTCCGAAACTTTGCCCACTTGATAGGAGAGTTAGTGTGTTTAGCTTTTCTATACGCTCGTTTGCGTTTCCTTATGTGGCGTTTGATACATGAGGTTATCCATGGCGGATTGGATGGCCTTACTCTGATAGTTTTATTTGGTATACATTCTTCGGCAATTGAGATAATATGAGAAGTTATGTTTTCTGCATGTGTGCTTATGTCGTCGTCGTATAAAGATGTCCAGTCTGTGGAGGCTGCTTTAGTTCTTAATAAGTCATAATCACCCTGATCGTATTTCCAGATATGTCTTGTAAATGATTTTTGTTTGGGTTTGGAGAATTTGAAAATTCCATAGATTGGGCAGTGGTACCGTACTTCTTGGTTCAACAAGGGGTCAGCAACTCCACTTAGCAAAAGATGGTCTTTATTACTAACAAAAATGAGGACAAGTAGTGAAGAAGACGTTTCTGTGAAGTGTAGCTTCATCTATATACTGAAATAATGCAAATTGATTACAGAGTGATTCTATCTTTCTTGAAGTTTGTTGATTAAATAAGTTAAAGTTGAAATCACCTGTAATAATAATGTCTTGTATACACGTGTCAACTGCAAGGTTAAAAGAGTCTCCAATAGATGAATAATAAATAGAGTCGGAACTTGGCGGTCTATAAAACAAGTCCAAACAATATATGTTTCTGACTGTTTGCAAGTTCGATCCATATACATTCAGTATGTACTGGCTCTAGATCCTTCCTTCGTCTGTAATGTAGTCCGTCTTTAATATATATGATCAAGCCTCCATATCTGTCACCAACCCTGTCCCTACGTTCAGTATTATAGGATGGAAGAGATCATCACTAGGTGTTGTAGAACTGAGCCAGGTTTCCGAAAAGGCTAAGATGTCAAATTCAAACAGTTTAGCGTGTAAGATGTCCAGTTTAGTAAGAATACTTTGTACATTGTAATGAACAAAGGATAGATGGTGGTTGGTGTTAAGAGTGTTTAGAATTGAGGTCGACAAATTTATTGATGAGTCTGAGCTACAGCTGCTTGATATTTCTGACAAGGGTCCTGGATTCGGATGTACATTACCTGATATAATCAACAGGAGAATAGACAGCCATGCTAGGAATAGAGAAATTGTGAAGTAGAAAGAAAGATTGAGCGAAAAGGTAATATTCCTACGTAGTTTTAAAGAATTACATAAAGTTTCACATATATTTCTGGGAGTTGTCTTCTGTGCTAATACAGCAGTATCTTTAGCTGACGTCAGGATCGAGAAACTAGAAAAGAGCTGGGCATGTATGATATGAAAGATGAAAAGATGCATAAGTAGCGAAAACCTGCACACACGACGGTACATTGGCATGACAGTGACTTGACACATGTTTCTGGTGCGGTATTTTATCATGTAATCCCTGTCATTAACAACAGAAACATGTCAGTCACTAGCATACCAATCCCATTCCAAGTACCATTTTGTGCAAAACATTTGGCCAGCCGCTGCGCATATACCCTCTAAAGAAACAATAGAGAACAAAAACAGATTGAAATACATAGAACAATACAAATATAGAGGAAAACATATGCAAATTGAGATTGAAATCATGCAGTAACATCAATGTGATGGAAGTCAACCATCGACCGATCGGTCTCCGCATGCGATCTGTCCCCCAGCCCATCACACCAACCGACCAGGGAGAGGCCTCTCTAAACGTTCAAGATGAGAATGTATGTATTTGTTTTCACTTCAATAGTGTAGAGAACCCTCTGCCTGCCGAATAATCGACAAGAAGGAGGCAAGAGTCACGCGCATCCTCCGAGTCCATCCGAGTTCACTCCCCCCATCCCCACCCCCGGCATACTACGTCGAATCAACATTGAGTCATCGTTGATTCAACGTCGTGACGATGTATCAACGCTGAAGCAATGACGACCTAACGCTGTGTGCCTGCAGAACTTCCATCACATTACAGAATTCAATATCATGACACCATGTGACATATGACCAGTTATGTATGACATAGAACAGACTTGCAGGAGTCGGCTCGTCAGGTCCGTATCAACTGTTTGCTCAGATCGAAATAACAATAATCGGAAGGGCCTGTAGCGTCTGGTAAACGTCAATACAAATATGCACTTAGAGGTCGTATAAACGCGAGAACCGGGCTTCACAACAGTCACACTTATAAGGTTTCTCACCTGTATGCATTTGAAAATGGACCTTAACATAAATACATGCGCTACGTTTGACTGCTCCATTAATTGTACAAACAGCGAGAAAATATTTTGGATAGTTTATGGTAAGTTACGTTTTGGACTTCAATTTCAGTCAAAACGATGCAAACACATTTTAATACCCGTGTTAAGGTAGACCATGCCGACCGAAGCCCATCTTTTCTCCCAAACTCTGTATACGCAGCTTGTGTTATTAAAGCATTTTGATATTTATCACTTCGGTTTCTATTTTTTCTTGTCATTTATTTGCAATGCAGACATTGTTAAGAACTTGCATTTAATGTTTGTCGTTTTTTGTTCCGTCCTTTTTTAAAAGATATATGGATACACCGCCATATTGCCCACCATTTGCACAAAAGGAAACCGTTTTTTTGTGACTTCCTGTTTTCTTCCCTTGATGACGTGGCCCGTTTCTCTTGCGTCAGTCATTAAAGGAAATCACTTGTTCTAGAAGAGTCAATCCTTTCCTTTAAGATTGACCCAAATTAAGAAGGGAAGTTAAAACGAAATTTACATAGTCGCAATAAGTTCTGAATAGAAATTGTTAGATGCTTTGGAAGCAAACAATATGCCAAAGAATTGATAAGAGCAGATTCGGTATAATAGAGTCTGTTCATGACCAGTAAATAAAATTACCCATACACATTTCAAACACCGCTCAACCAGTTCTTAAATCCTTGCGTCAGTTTTAAAGCTCTAGGAAAGCTAATCTTTGCCTTTTTGAGTAGACCAAAATTGAGAAGGAGAATTAAAATAAAAGTTGCATTGTCGCTTCCAAATGGTACAAATGCATATGCAAAACTTGAAATAAATCCGTTCATAAATACTTAAGATATCGAATGGAAACAAAATGCGGACAGACAGACGGACGAACGTACGAAAGGCAGACGGATGGACAGACACAAGGACGGCCAACGCGAAAACATAATACCCCGCCACTAACGTGTGGCCGCGTATCAAAACTGATACATTCAAATACCATATATCAGTTCGCCAGGTTAAGTGGTTCTAAACGTAGAAAAATTCAAAAAAAAAAAAAAAAATGGTATAATTAAAATCATATCCCACTTCCTATCGATACACTAAACACATGTATAAATATCGTGGCTTGAAAGCTTTTTCCAAAACTTCAGTAATAAATTTGCATTCACGTTTTCGGTTAAGGCGCATAACTCCACGTTACCGGCTGCAAAACAATGTGCTTATTTTGTTTTATATAGAATGCATTTATGAAACATTTGCCTCCACGTATCATTAGTTCTATTCTTTAATAAAGAGATTGAATATGTATAAAATATACAGCATAAATTAACCTTTATCTGAAATAAATTAATTTATCAAAAACTTTTACCATATAAAAAATTCAGGTTTCTATGTTAACTTGTTCGATAGTTGGAAATTTAAAATGACCAAACTGAAAAAGGGCATGTTTCTGACAATACATGTAATTAACAAAATTGTCTAACGGTAATCAGGTAATCTGCATTGGAGGTCCTAACAGAATGCCAAATAAAAGAATCATATGTCAGTTTTTTTTTACTAAACAGCGGCTATATTCAAGAACAAAACTCATACTAATCCTCGACTCAAACTCCAATAATATACCCTCAAGTGTGGCTGGAGTGGGATTGACAAGAGTGTGAGTAGGGTTCAGCTTTCGTATTCACGAACTATCTTAAGCTCAGCTTTCTCGAGTTTGACGGGGCATGATTCGTGTCTAGAAAATACAACATTTACGTTGTGATTTGATTTTTATTCATTCTTTTGTCGCATAATGAGAGTTCGCCCTTCGTGCATATTTGTCGAACTACGCAATATTTGGCTTATGTTTAGCATCCGTCGTTATGTGAAGGTAACTATATTTAATAAATGTAACATGTGTTAGAAGTCATCCAATGGCGACAAAACATGTCATAAAACACATGCAAACTACTCTTTCCAGACCGTATGTTGTTTGCATAGTAAAAGGAGAGTGGGCAGTTTGCCTTTTAAAAGTTGAAAGCTTTCAGTTATTGACCGGGTTATCTTTGCAGATTAGATCAGACTGTACACAAGTTATCCAGGCGCAATTTGCATACATCTGTAAATCATGATTTAACAATAAATTAAATATTCATGGGGCAGTTGGATTGGATGGATGTGCTGGGTAACGTCTAGTGCTGGGGCAATCTACCCAGTCCGATAATAGCAAGACAGGGAAGTAGGTGAGGGATGAGTTTTTTTTTATCCTCGTCTTTCTTATCTTCCTTTCTACCTCCCTCTTTCGATATGGACTAAAATGCCTTCTCAAAGAGTCGTTCAAACTCGGAACAACTAACCAACAAAAATAGATTCATTATAAATACAGTATTTGTCCAACAACAAAACAATAAAATAAATATATAAATGATTGAATAAAAACTTGAAAATTGAATTGCACTACCACAGACCAGACATAAGACCATATTTCAAAATATTTTAAGTTTTCTTGCTTGATCTATTAATAATATTATTCGAACTGTAATTTTCTCCCAGTGATTTGTTCCTGGAAGTATTCTTTCAAGTATTCTGGAGATATTGGCCGATCAGCTGACAGTATTTGTAAGAAGCTGTTTTTTTCTGAATTTCATATTTCACCTGTATAAATATCATATTGCATCTGTGTGTTACATTACATGCTTATCTAAAAAAAAATAAAGTTTTGGTCTGATCGTTTTTTCTGTTCTGCGGAAATAAATGCACAGGAGAAAAAACAGTTTATGGTGCTAGAAATTTTATAATACTTACTAAAACGAAGTTCGTTATATGTATTTGAATTTGTGGTCTATATATTTGCAAAATATGCACACTTGCTATCTGCAGGCATATTACTTGCGGCAGTATATATTACATTTTAAACCTCATTCAAAATATTGTGCGAAACAATTATTTTGACAAGGTTTCGAATTGACTTTTGTAGTAATTGTCTGAGACTGATAACGCTGGGCTAAAAAAATTACATTCTTCTGGTTCTGTAGTCCTAAATAGAGCAACGGTGTACCCGTACTCCCTTGCAGATACGTGTGTTATCCTGTTTGGCAATGTATTCTGATACTGGTGTAGACAAAGGTGGTGGATCGGAGACGAAACGTTGGTTGAGCATTAAAATGATCTTAAATTCGATCCGACATCGTTTTGCGCATTGTTTTGATAATAGGGTTTCAAGAAAATCCCATCACTTGCCCAGGAAATATCGAGCGGCTTAAGAGAGACTGACAGACAAACAGACTGTTAATGGAAGCATGGTATGCTTTCAATTTTTTTCTCTGCATATTGTCTTTCTAGGTTTTCAGGAAGTAATCTGAAATGGTTTACAGACATAAAATGTTAACATTTTAACTTTGACCTGTACGTGTAACCTCGGTCCGACATTCTTGAAGCACATATTCTCACATTGTTTTAATTAGCTAGACGTATGACACAAGTTTCAAGAAAACGCTTAAAGGAATACAGAAGATATATGTTTTGTAACAGATAAACAGCAAGGCGGTCGTACAATCCCACAATTTGTGACGACTTGTCTAAAATATGGCCAAACACGAATGCTAATTATGCGAAATTGCAAACGATTCGATTTGTCTGCGCATCAAAGTCAGTCAAGTTATCTTTCGTATTCATAAAACACGCTTATTGAGTCACGCAACACTTACTCACTTTATCGAGTCCACTCGCAGTTCCCTTACCTTTGTGAATACCAAGGAGACCAAAGTTGAGACAACATATGAACGCTAGACGATTATGAGTGGAGTGTGAGTGGAGTTTTTTTTTTTTTGTTTTTTGGAATATAACCGTAATATGGTGACCACCTTGTCTTTTTAATTTAGGTTAAAATTAAAACTGCATACATGCTTCGGCCGTGTTAAAAAATACAGGTCTGCTGACATGTGTAGTCCACAAATTAGACTTTTTCACTGCATTCATATACAAAAGCCGCCCACCAATGTGCCGTGATTTTCTACTAAATCAAGAGCTTGAACAATCTTGGTGGTGGGTTACCCAATGAATATTCTTGACCTGTTAGCAGAAAGTGGATCAACGATCTGGTGACCTTAAACAGTCACTCCGTAGATTCATTCAATGCTCTTATTCCAATTCTTAGGGATTGTTTGCGATCATTTTCCAGTACTGTTCTTAACCAGGGTAACTAAATGACTACCTGTTTGGGAAAGAGCTGCTCATTCGGGTTACCGTGCGTGTCTTTTGTGAACGTTTGTCAATTGTTGTGTGTGTGCTTCTTTCCCTTTTGGTTTTGAGAGCGCTGTGTATTTGATTGTATTAATTCCTGATAAATTCCTGATAAATGCCTATCTTTTTACTTTACTTTAAATATTTTGACTACAAGCATATAAGACAAGCTTACCCCTCTAGTGGCTATATTGATGAATAAGTTCACTCGGTTTGAACAAGCTTCGACGAGAGTCGCCCAGGAAATATTCCAGTAATATAATTTTTAAAATATTTCTTTATCGTTTGATTGCCATGTATGACAAACCATATCTTTCAGATCAAAGGTTTCATATAAGTTGTCGGTTAAAACTTAACGGACGATAGAGCACATGGACAGACAGACAACGGGAAAGGATGGCGGCTCTAACTGATCGCATCCAGACTGTATCTTTGTCTCTCTCTCTCTCTCTCTCTCTCTCTCACACACACACACACACATACTATTTATGTGCTTTATAAATAACTTTAAACAATTGAAAATATAAATAAATGTGGTGAACGAAATATCCCCTTAATTTGATATTTTGAAAATATGTTCTGTAATTTCGCGAGAAATTTAATTTCGCCAGCTTTTCACGTGAAAGCTATTTTATTAAAGAAGGCGTCACGGGTAAACAATGACAAGAGAAAACCTGTATCTGTCAACATATTCAAGAATCTACCGTTTTTTTTTTCGCGCCATTTTGCTTTTACCGGTAATAAATTTGCTTTACAACCATACTCTGCAGAAATTTTAACAATAGTATCAGGTTCCCTCGCTGTCCCTTCTTTTATATGGAAACGATTCTTTTTCCTTTGAAACAAATACAGTTATATTTGAAAAGGTCCATAAATTTATTTTGGATTCAAAACGATTCTGATAGCATATTTTCTTAGCTTATGGCAAGCGGCTGGTACTTATGTAAGTAATGGTAGTCAGAGTGCTTGATGCGACTGTCGCTGCGATTCTGCGCCCCCTCTCTCATCCTCGGTTGCATAGTTTGTAAAGTTGTATCTTTTCTTTTTTTATGCTCCTTTTCTACACTGTCTTCTTTTTTCCTTCTTGTCCGGACACTTTTGCCTATCATTTGGTTTCAATATTAATCATTGTTTTTTTTTGTAAACGACATTACATATATATTTAAATGTAAATTTTGTTTAACTTATTTTGTCAAGCTATCGCCATGATATTTGCATGTTAGATATAGTTAAGGAGAGGAACTTTATAAGTACGTGTGCTTTCGTTCCAATCCTATTATTTATATTGTTACAATGTATATATGTATTTAAAAAAATTGAATAAAATATGTTTAAACCAAATTTTAACAATAAAAAACAAAAACAAAACTGAATGCTGGTGTGATAAGTTATTGTCAGTAGCAAGAAAGGTCACTCCTGGTTGAGTGTTCCAAAGGACATATCAGTGATTTTATTGACTAGGGGGTCGTTATATGCGATTTAGCTTTGCATCAAATTTTGAGGTCGCGTAACATCACAGAAATGGTTTTATAAATAAAATTTCTAGCCTGTCGTGTCAAAAGGTCGCCGATTCCATTCGAACCTCGTAAATGGGTAACCACGACTATATCTGTAGCAAAACAACCGTCCGCCTTTCTCCGTTATATACCCGAATGCACTCGTCATTATCCGTCAGTAAAGTGCATGGTATTACTTGAGTAATAATGAAAAAAAAAAATACACTGTCCGCTGTGGCGAAGTGGGTAAAGCAATAAGCACTACGAGTATAAAATAAGTTTTGCATGGGCATACCGTTGGGTCAGTGTTTTTTTTTCCAGCAGTAGGGGCGGTGGCTGGGTATTTTTCCCCGATATAGCATATCATGGGAAGATTTTTTTAACTGTTTATGGGTCTCATTGGCATTGAGCAATTTATTCTATCGAGCTACTGTGTCGTTGCCCTGGTCGTATACTCAAATGATACATGAAGGTGTTCACATATATGTTTTCATTTTTCCGTTCCTCCTACATTTCGGACAAAGTTGAGATAACGCGTGGCGAATCTTCTACGAGAATTGAACCAAAAACTGTTGAACTCATATTATGGCTGGACGATTGCCTGTCATGTAGATTTAGCGTATTGGCTATAATTTAAATGTTATGCGACAGTCTGCATGCTTAGTGATTAACCCAATCACGGTTGATAACTTTGCTGCACTCTTTAATTGCACACCGGGGGATCGGTCGTCAGACTCTATGATGGCCCCGACCTAAAGCTATATATTTTAGTTGGTTGGGACCGGAGCCTTTTTGTCTGTTGCTTGGTCCACCGGGGCTCAACTGGTGACCTTCTTTTGCTTCAGATTTCCAGTGGGGTTGTTTGGCAGGACAGGGATCTCCACCTGTCAGACGGCCCGTTGTATCTGTTGAGTCCTCGTCTTTGCTTCTTCATGGTGTTGAAATTTGATTTATGTGTTTACCGTGATGATTCATTGACGAGTTAGAGGGTTATCATGCGAACCGAACAACCAACTAAATGTTTTGTACCACTTCAGTAACTGAGGGTGAGGTTGGGCCTGTAAAATCGATTTAAGCCCCCCAGTAATTCATTACTGACCGTTCCAAGGCGGTAGTTCTGTTGTGGTTCTCTGTTGCCTGTTTTTGGTGTCAGAGTTTCTGTGATGTTTTACCTTATGTATGTTCTTATTATTTTTGGTTCGGTTTGGGTTGCTGAGTGGCCACCTTTTGGGAACAAGCTGCTCACTCGGTTGACCATATGTTCTCTGTATCTTGATTATTTGTAATCTTAGTTGTTTCCAACTATGGTTTGAGGGCTGGATTTGGATTTTGATTGTTTCAGTTCCTGGTCTTTGCATACTTTTTACTTTTAGGTACTATTTCGTGCTGTTTTGTCTGGCAAAGTCATGCACAATCAATCTGTTTAAAAAGTCTCTTTTTGAAGACTCATGAACTTGCCTGTCTAACAGTGAAAGAGCGAAACATAACCTCAACGCAGCATGCAGACTGACAAGGATATTGCTGATTAGACAAAGCAGAAAATTCAGCTCAAAATGTTGGTTGGTTGGTTTGGGGGGGTTTTACGACTTGTTTGGACAGTATTTCAGTCTATATTGAGGCGTCTGCCAGAGAGAGGGAGAAAGAAAAGAGATGTGATAGGCAAGAGAAAAATATCCAAACAGCCCCACCCGCACCTACTGCATGTACAGTAGGCCCTTGCCCTACTATTATTCAAATTAGTTGGACGCTCCGGCAGGACAGCAACCAATCCCGCTGCTCAAAATGACAAAATTTATGCTTTCCCAAGGTCAGGCAGAGATTCGGTTTTGTCACAGTCGAGCGTTATTTTTGGAGTTGCGCTTGATGCTGAAGCGTCCGTGTAGCAAAGTTTTTAGCGCTCCCGACTTTGGATCATTGGGTCGAGTCCAGATGGCAGACAAGGCTCTGTTTAAACCTAACCGGTGCTTTATTGCACATAGTCTTTCACAATCACACTTGAATCGTCCTGGTATGACTAAAATATTGTTGAATAGTCGTTAAGCCGCCATTTCATCCATTCATCATGTGAATTCTCGTTTTGATATAAGAAACCCCTTTGCATTGTATAAGCCCTAGCTATTATGCGTAGTTTCACATAATTGGTAGTAAAACAAGAAGAGGGGAATTCGTTATTAGAAGTGGAGAACTTAATTGACAAAAAAAATTAAATGAAATAAATAAGTAAAAAAAGGCAAAAAGGGGGTGAGGTGGGGGGGGGGGGGGGGGGCAGAAAGAAAAGAGAAAAGGGAAATATGGGATTCGAACCACTGACTCAAGATATTTATTAATAGTCTACAAGCTGAACCTCTGGACCACATTGACATGTATCGAAATCGTTTTAAATGGTTGTATATAAAAGTGTTCTGACTGATACGGAAAGAGCCGACTTTTTCCGTGACAAGCCGCTCAACCTATTTCAAGGTTTGGTCCAAAATTAAAAGTGCATTGACACGACAGTAAACAAAATTTGATCTGTAACTTACTTTGTATCTTTATTTACAAACAGTTCTGAAATATTAGTTTCAGTTTGTTTACACTTTTCCTTTATACTGCCATACCTCTTTCAGAGGGGCATCTACGGTTAAGGGTACACCCTTGCAAAGGTTTGATAGTGCATTGAACTTCACCATGAAATGAGTGCTGAGATTTTATACAAGGATGGTTATACTAACTCAAACAAGGTCGGATACATAGATGTATTTTGTTACTATGGTAAAGACAGGAGTAAAAGCTCAAAATTTTCATTTTTCAAGAACGAGTACTCATTTGTCTATGCTACAGTTCAACTTGATTTGTTTTTCTTATACTCAGTAGGTTACAAGAATGCTTTAAACATTACATGGGTCATCCACTGTTTTCTCAGAACACAACGTTGAAATTGCTGGATTTTGAAGTTAAACATGTTCTCTACAAGGACTGATTTTCTCATGCTGTACTATGCATCATTGCGATAGACGTTTAAGCTGTTAGACTGCAAGGCAATTGTGAGATTTAACTGCTTCATGAATAAAAATTAAAACCACGTTGTAAACTCCATCATGTAAAAGAAACTGTGTTTAATGTCACTTACAAGAGAAACTCCATAGGAAATTGAAATCGTTAGAAGTTTTATGAGTGTGACTTCTTCAGTACTTATCATCTTGTGATATTCTGATAATGATTATGAGGCCGTTTTGAAGGAGTTACAAATCAATTTTGACATGCACGGAAAGCATGGCAATTCCAAAATCTCTACATGTTTAATTTAAAGGGAGACAATCTGAGAGTTTTAGAAATTCAAATCTCGCCTGTAATGTCTGATTAGAAGGCATTGAAATTTTAAGTGTTTTCAAGGTCCACATCCAATGACCTGTAATTTGCAGGAAAAGGTTTACATACGTGCATGCGCATTTTCATCTTACGACCCAAAACACTCCAGCTGAATATTGCAGAATAACTGTTGAACGAAAAAAAAACGTTTTCAAGACTTTTGTGCGGTCGGTAGCTGAATGTCTGTTTGATGCGTCAAAAGTCATGTTTCTGCTCAACAATCACCAGGTGACTGTCAGATTTACAAAGAAGTATGTATCGTTTACTTTTTGAGCTAGTATGTATAAAGTAAGATTTGTCTTAAAATTCATAGCAAGTACATCTGTGTCAAAATATCCCAGGTGGCACTTCTGATTAAAGAATACGTCAGTTGGGATGCTCAGAATATTGTTTTTTTTTTAAATGGCTACCTGAGGAACATTTCAAAAAAGGGCGTTTTGAAAAAAATGAACATTTGATTTCTTGGACAAAAATGCTTGTCATTAGTGGAATTCGGGTGGAAATTAATGATAATTACATATTTAGGGGAAGTATAGTTCTTATTTAAATTCCGCATCAACCCTGGCGCCTTCGTTGGCGAAGATTAGCAGGTCTAGTGTACGTATATGATATACAAAATGTTCAGGTCTGGCTTTAAGAACAAATATGTATATCATCTATATTTATATCTTTGACAAAGAATCCAGATATGTAAATGGCACTCTATAATATATACCTGATCTGTCTACAATAAGATGCGTTGAGCTTTGCAAAATCGAGTCTATGCGGGGTTGTACCATCACTTCTAATTAATAATGTACAGTAGATGCCACATATATCAGAAATTCGAAACATCCTGCTTGCTCAGAGCTTGACATTTTCAAACGAAATGTCAATTATTTTGCAACAGTGATACAAATGTATATTGTTCGAGTGAATATTTAATACAACTTAGGGCGTAAACGTATATCTTGGTAAAAAATTCTAGTTGACCAAATTGAGAATCCGGTATAATATGTACCTGTGGTGAAAGTAAGACGGATTTTAAATGAAATACCTAGGTACCTAGGTATGCATTTCGTAAAGTAAACATTAAAAATGGCATTATTGATATTACAAATTGTATCTTAAAATACAGTAAAGAAATCCATTTGTATTTCACATGGTATGGCCGTATCAAAAGAGAGTATGCCTTTCACCATATTATGACAATTTTAAAGAGTAACTACACTTCAGGAACTGACTGAATCAGATCCCAAACCCTATCCCCAACATCAAAGGGAAAGGTTGACAAAGACATCCCAACAAACAATAAATTACAAGTAATAAGCCGAGTCAGCAGCTCTTTCCCAAATAGGTGGCAACTCAGCTATCTTTATTGAACTAAATGATTTAGACTAACAGAAGGGTTACAACAGACTAAGCAAATTATACAAAAACATTTAACAACTATTTTTACCTATTTTCTATTTTTATTATAGAAGGGTTGTGGTTCTCTGTTGCCTGTTTTTGGTGTCAGAGTTTCTGTGATGTTTTACCTTATGTTTGTTCTTATTATTTTTGGTTCGATCTGGGTTGCTGAGTGGCCACCTTTTGGGAACAAGCTGCTCACTCGGTTGGCCATATGTTCTCTGTATCTTGATTATTTGTAATCTTAGTTACCTTGGAAGCTGTGGGCGGATACATAGAGGTTTTCAAGGTTTTTTTTTTTTTTTAACTCTATCGACTTTATTTTGTCTACATAATTTGTAGGGCATAAAAGATAATGTTAGTGTAATATGGTCAAAAATTCCAAATCACATAAGAGTTGGTTGGTAGGGGCTCCAACCGGTTGCTAAGGACACATTTATCAAGAGATTGTGGAAGTCCGACAGTTTCTTACAACACTGTCTTCATATTTTGTTTCAGGTAGAATATATTCCGGATGGATTTCAGTAAACAGTCTCGAATTCGCTAATAGTTAGTTGCTAAGACTGGTTGCTAAGGATGCTAAGGATAAATGTATAAATAATTGTTCTAGAACAAGTGTATATTAAATAGTTTGTTTTTTTTCAATAAATTGTTTAAGTCCAATACTTACGCTTCAAAAGTATATACAACAATACATAATACATTGTAAATAGAAGATGATTTGTTTGGAATTCTCTCCATAGCTCTAAATCTGTTGGACAGTGGTTGTCAAGTGCTTAAATCGGTTGCTAAGGACAAATATATACCCATGTTGTTTCAATGATTTTTCGAAGTCAGCCGGCAATGCTTCAAATTGTCTTCAAAGTTTGTTGCACATAAAAAATATCCCTTATGAAGTTCAGTACCATGTCTAAAATTTGTTAAGAGAAAGTTGCTAAGTGCTAAGGGTCGTTGATATGGACAAAATATACGCCTCTTTTTCAACAATTTGTTATAGTCTGTAACTGGTTTGATAAACATAACTTACAGTTATCTATATAAACATTGATTATAGAAGATATTTCATTTGGAATAAACTAAAAAATCCAAATTTGTTACAAGGTGGTTACTATGGGCTCAAACTGGTTGCTAAGGACATAAAGATACCCATATGTTTCAACAGATTTTCAAAGTCAGACAGCTGTGCTTTAAATATTACTTCCAATTGTCTTCGTAGTTTGTTGCTCATAACAGATATCCAGAATGAAAGTAAATCAAAAGTCTATAATCTGTTGATAGGAAGTTGCTAAGGACTAAAATTGGTTGCTAAGGACAAATGTATAGACTGGTTTGTCAACAGTTTGTTAAAATCCATGACTTGTTTGTTAAATATAACTAATAATTGTCTGCATAATGCATTGATAATAGAAGATATCTCACTTGGAAATAAGTAAATATAATCCAAATTTATTCCAAGGTGGTTGCTATGGGCTCAAGCTGGTTGCTAAGGACACATAGATACCTATATGTGTCAACAGATTTTCAAAGTCAGACAGCTGTGCTTTAAATATTACTTTCAATTTTCTTTATAGTTTGTTGCTCATAACAGACATCCAGAATGAAAGATAATCTAAAGTCTAGAATCTGTTGATTGAAAGTTGTTAAGGACTGAAACTGGTTGCTAAGGACAAACGTATACGCAGGTTTTTCAACACATTGTTAATTTTCATAACTTGTTTGTTAAATATTACTTACAATTGTCTGCATAACACATTGCAAATAACTATATCTCATTTGGAATTCAATCAAAAGTTCCAAAATTGTTATAAAAGATGGTTGCTATGGGCTGAAACTGGTTGCTAAGACAAATATAAATGCATCTTTTCAACCAATTGAAAATCTATCAGCTGTCCTTTAATTTTTTACAACAGTTTTTATCATGACTTATTACACATAATAGCTATTCTTCGTGGAATGAAGCCAAAGGTTTCAAATTTGTTAAAGGTTGGTTGCTAAGGGCTTAAACTGGTTGCTAAGAATAAAGATATACACATTTCCTTCTTAAAAAACTTACAGAAGTCTAACATCTATGCTCAAAACAAACCGTTTCGCATATTGCACAACAAACTCCAATGCTTATCTTTAAAATGCCCAGGTTTTATAATATGCTTGCATAAATCTGATGCCATGGCAACGGATTTGATAATTAAGATATAATATTGAATACAATGGCCTGCTAAACTATTTTAACCGTAAGAATGATCTGAGAAATGCAATATCCAATTCGCGTTTAACGAAACAATAATCATAGTGTTTATATCTATATATTTTCTTTCGACCTGTAGTGAAATTACCTTGACCTTGCCACACTAGCGGTCAAAGACAATTGTAAAATGAATTTTTAATTACAAACATTTATTTTCTTTCGATAATACCAAAATTTAGTCCCAAATCTTACACTGTGCCCACCATAAATCACGACTTTTAAAGGTTTCCTTTCTATTTTGAAGCGTTGACCTTTGACCTTTGACCTTGACCTTGAAAAGTGATAGGAAAAATTCGCAGGGACCAGTTTTTGACAACAAACATTTTGGTATATAACATTCCTGATTAACAAAAAGTGGACACGGGATTACATAAGCAACTCCACTATATAACGCTGTGGAATTCTCTGCCAGAAAGTACAGTTCAGGCTACCAGTATAGATGCTTTTAAGCAAAAATTGAGGGATGACCTTCCTGAGTTACCCTAACTACCAAGTATCACCAAGTAAGTAAGTAAGGAAAGAGTTGACCCCATTTTGGAAAGATTACCTTGTCCTGGGAAGCAAACATGAAGTCACACAATTTGTTCCCCATTGTAAAACTGGTGGACAAACATGGAGATATATCCATACCACTGAAGTAGCCTTGAGTGTGGGTGGATTTTCTACAACAGCAGCAGGAGTGGCAGTAGTATAGTGGTTTGCACGCTAGACTACCAATCTAGAAGTTGCAAGTTTGATCGCCAGCTCCTCCAGCCTTTAATTTGGATTAGACTTTATACTGAGGTCCCATCTACGCATGATCTATCTATCTCTAGCTCTTCATACGGCATACACCCTCAAATGAGTATTACGTGCCGGGTATTATGCTATGGTGGGAATTCAAACCCCAGTTCACCCTTTCACTAAATCCAAGTTAGCAGGGTGGTGCTCCTTTGATGGCTGAATCTTCCAAGACAAGAAGTTCAGTTTTGGATTACTTCCCCTATATCAACATCCGCTTTGTGACGTCATGAACGTGTAGTGGAGAAAGTTTTCAATTAAAATTCAATTTAATGAATCAGAAATTTAATGACAGAGTGTAACGATCTGTTTGGCCGAAGAAGATCCGCATGGAAGGTAAATAAAGAAACATTGCATTTTAATCAAACTTTTAAGCGTGTCAGTCAGATTTAATAACAAAGTGGCCCCTTTTCTTAATCAGTTAATTTCTTTCTTGTAAATATTAGAATTGCTATTAACTTTTGGGTCGTGTTTTTTATTAGCTGGAATTCAATTCTGGATTTGGCATGCCTTTATTTGTTTCTTATTGCAGGACTGTCAAGTTGCTTGAATTTAGGGCTTGTTGAAAAACATGTAGCAACAGGTTGACCTAGATTCTATTTTTAGAACAACCATAAAAGATCCCAACACAAGTGCAGTAGTAAGTGTAGTAAGAGTGTAAGCTGCTGGGCTAAATCTTATAGTCAGTCTCCTGCATATCAAATTAATTCAGGTTGTGTTTTGGGTCATACAGGTCTTGTCATAATACACTAACATTGTGTCCCGAAATTAAAATGACAGTGGCAAGATGTACAGGTCCATACACCGACCTACGGTTTTGATGTGCAGTCTTAAATGCTTAGATCCTGAGTCAAGTTAAAAGAGTCTAGTTTTCGTATCAGTTAAATCTGTATATTAGGTTTTATATATAATTAGGATACTGATTCATAGGGCTTATTGAATTATTTTCATCTGTTACATTTTTCCGAAATCTAAGGGTGCTACATACTTTTGTGAAGAAATATAATCAGTTATCGCTAAATTATCACTGTTCCCTTTTCATATCTAGTGCACTAGGGGCTAGAGAAGTATCACAGTGGAATCAGGACAAGTGGCTCGAAAGACAACTGGCCCCATATTTTTTACTTGCCACAAGTCAACTTGCCTGATATCATTAACTTGCCAGAAGTCAGCTTGCCCCCAAGCTAAGACAGCTTACCCAGGGCTGGAAAAATCCGCTTGACAATGTCTGCTCCTCATGGCAAGTTCCTCTTGCTGAAGAAGGGGTAAAAATTTTGCCTGGTCCCCTTGAAATTTACCAAAATCTGCATGGCCATGGTCCTGTGGGACTGGTGAAAATTATAAGAATTTTCAAGCCCTGTTGCCCCAGATTGAGTATCTTGCTCTTGTATTTTTTATGACAGTCATCCTAGAGGGAGAAGTGGGAGAAATTGCCTATGGAGTGAGTTGTCTTATAATATGGGGCAAGTTTATCTTACAGTATGGAACCAGTTGTCTTGGTCTGGGTTTTTACCGGGGCCATTTGTCTTTGGTCTGAGTTGGCTGTAATTCATCACAAGGGTTGGAATTGAACCACAGCCGCAAGAATATGAGTCTCTTAGAGTGGTAACCTTAGCCAACTCAAGTCTGACTCAATCCTTGTCTGATAGCTGTCAGATTGTTAGTATGCAAATGTTGTACCTGCAGAAATTATATTAATCAAAAATTGCTTTTCAGGGCAGTGGGCCTTCAGTATTTAATACTGGTTGGTGCAGGCACAATGCTTGATTTTCTGGACTGCAACAGCTGACAGTGTGTACAAAACTGACATCCCTGAGAAGAAGTGAGAGAATGGAGAAGAAACATAAGGAGATCTTGGTCAGTCAGAGGGCCAACCTGGTGGAGAATCTGAATATGAGAGATGGCCTGTTCACACAGCTAATAACGCGGAAAGTCTTGAATCAGCGCATGGTCAGGTCTATACAGGTAATTCTTAGCCTGATGGATAAGATGAATTATTTTGATTATAATTATGGGACAGTTTCCTGTTGTTTCTTATAAAAAGATAATTGCTCAACAAGGATCACAACATGTGATTTTGAGATTTAAGATAATTTCTTTCAAATTTTCTACTTTCCTCTTTGAATGCTCCCCCCCAAAATATTAGGCTGTTTTATGTAAGCTGTCTGTGGGAGATGTTGAATGGTAATTTCACTCTTTTCAGAGCTCACGGATGAGGGATTTAATTTTTTTGACATACCCTACAGTATTGTAATTTGTCCCCCCACCCCTCCAATCCCGCCGCAGACCTGGGGTAATTGTAATCTGTAATCGTGATTACTTGTAATCGATTACAATTTCTGAGTAATCATGAAGTAATCTGTAATCGTGCATTTTTATGATTACAAGTAATCGTAATGTAATCAATTACATTACAAAATGGGCTGTAATCATGATTACCGTATTTCTTCGGCTATAGGGCGAGTCGTTTATAAGACGGGGGTGTTTTTTGGACTCTCTGGGCAAGTATTTAGCTTAGCCTTGCCTATAAGACGGGCCTATTTTCTGCCAATTCCCCAACATGGGCGGATGATCGGTGCCCCGTTACTTCATTCTGCTGAGATGCAAGATTTACTTCTAAATTCCCCAAAGGTCATCACCGGTCACCGATGTCTACATATATTTAAACTGGTCCCTATGCAGTTACCGTAATGTACATAAATATCTTGGATTAATTACCTCATTATTTTATCCAGTATGAGCAAAGGTCGTATTTCCATAAGTTAAATTTAGCTTTGCATGTACACAAGTGGAGAAAACATATTCCTGTATCCCAGTTTGAAGATGGAAGAATCCACATTAAACAGATTTTGTTTTTATTCACTAGCCGAATATTTAGCATAAATACAGTCAATATCCAAATCCAACAAACATTGTGTCACCTAAAGGTCATTGACCGGCTCACTTTTTGCGGCTTCTTTGATCTTACACACTACAGCTCGATCAATACTGCTCTCAAAATAATTACATAACCGACTCAGTTTTGACAGGTCACTCGGGTCAAGTCAGGATATTAATACCGACAGATAAAGAGTAAAAGTGCCTTACGTTTTTACATCTAGGTTGCAGAAAAATACCTATATGAATGTTTAGGAAAAAAATAAAGATGATAATGTTACACATTGTTAGCGGATTTGGAATTCAAAAGGAGTTTAATGAGGGCACACAGTAGAGAAATTCGGTTTTGCTAGATGCAATCAGTGTTTGCATACTGCATCTTTTCATGTGATCGGTACTAGAGGTATTGTTTATGTCTCAACACCTATTGGGTTTTGCGATGCACCTGGACATAACTAAATGGGAGCGCCTTGTATATTTACAAACATGGACCGTGACCAGCTGCTCAGGGACTTTGGTGAAAATAGCTAGGGTGTCCCAAGCCTCGGTTATAAGACGGGGGCAAATTTTGGGGGTCATTTCGGCGGGAAAAATCCCCGTCTTATAGCCGAAGAAATACGGTACTTTATGATTACATTTTGATTACTTTGATTCATTTTCAGAAATGAGAAAAGAAGAAAAAAAGGAAACTTGCTCTTCTTTTTAATAGTTAAAAGAAAAGACTTGTGCTAAATAATAACAAAGCAGCTGATTATTCAAAGTGTCTTCAAACTGAATAAGACAGAGAAAAACTGGTCTAATTTGAGGCAGCAGACCAAATTAAGAAACTGACAGAATTCCCTTTATACTCTTTTGGGGAGTGAAATTTAAGCAGTATCATAGTTACGAATATGCACTATTTTACCCATTTATGACTCTTCAGCAGACTCTTCTATCCTCACAAATTGGATAGGTTTGTTTTTTTACATCTTTTTATATAAACTGTTAAAATTTTGTGCCAGCAGTGAAGATCCTGATCAAAATGCTGCATCTGAGCATCTGATCTGGGTCTGCAATGTCTACCTGTCTCTTTTATGAGATGCTAGGCATTAATGGGTTAATATTTAAGGATAAATTTGCTATTATGTAAAAACTGTGTGATTTTGGTACTCATGAATGCAGGGTATTTCAGGTTAAGACTGGTAGCTGCCTTGGTTGACTTGTATTTTTATGACTGATTTACATGATTTATCATCTTTACTTTGGACAGGCAGGTTCAAGTGTTAAAAGATGTTTTCAAACATACTGACTGTTTTGTGTTTATTGGTGCAGAGTTGAGCAGTGCAACTCAACTCTGATTTTCACACTTTCTTTGTGGATTGAGCTAACTGTAACATCTGTCTACTTAAATGACACCTGTGTACTGCATACAACGAAAAGCCAATACTTTAATTCCTTTCTTTCCCATTTATGGGGCAACTTATTAACTTTGAATTTTTTACAGACTGAGGGTGAGCAAGAAAAAGATAAAAATGAAAAATGAAATATATACAGTGACAGTTAAAATGAAATTAAAAAATTTTACAGGAAGTGTTTGGCCCCTTGCTTTGAAGACTTTGAACTAGTCTTTCACAAGCAATTTTATGACATTGGAAACAATGTAGAATCATATTTCTGATGTTTGAAATAAAAGGTAAAATAAGTGATGGAGAAAAAAATATTGAAGCATGTGCTTGATATTTAGGACCTGACACATAGCATTTATTGAATTTCTCAAACTTCATGAATAGCATACAGCCATTGCATGCACATTACATCTAACTGCAGATTGCTAAATAAATTTCGTTCAGATTAAAAAGTAAGTCAAGTTCTTCAGAAATTATTTCTGTCTTACCTATTAGCACACATGTAAGCCACCAATTGGTCTTTTTGAATATTGAGTCTTTGCACTTTCACAGTCAAGATCATTCTGTACACTTGTATAATGTAATCACATGTAATCATAAAGTAATCATGATTACTTTGCAAAGTAATTGTAATTGTAATCAATTACATTGAGAAAAAATGTAATTGTAATGTAATCTGTAATCATGATTTTAAAAAAGTAATTGTAATTGTAATCGATTACATTGGCATGTAATCGGCCCCAGGTCTGTCCCGCCGCCACCAAAATAATGTTCAACATAGATTGTTTGTTGATCATTTTGTTCAAGAACTTCAATATTCGACCTAATTATTGCACATGCCCCTATAAGTGCACATCATGGTATTTTTTTGGCACATGACTACAAGCGCACATATTTTTACTAGTTTATCCCTTTGTTTGCTAGTTTACAAGAGCAAAAAAATGCTATAGAATCTTTTATTTTCCATTTGTGAAGCTTTGCTATCTTTCTATGACCATAAGCAGCTTTTCTCCTATGCTTAACTTTTTAATTTGTTTCCTTGAATATATAACAAATCATTGAAATGTGCCTTTATAAGAAAGAAAATTTACTTCAAGTATTTACTGCCATTTTAAAAAGGTTAAGCGCACAGTGTGCTAAAAGGGTCGATTACAGTGGCTACACAAAATTGCAATTTAATTTCTTTAGTTGAAAGAAGTAGAAGTTAGTTCAGAAGAGCTTTTAATAGCCAGGGACAAAAAAAAAAAAGAACTACATGGGTAGGTATACAAAATTGCATCTTAATAATATTGGTTGAATAAAGCAGAAGTTAAAGAGCTGAGCTTTTTATAGCCAAGGGGCCCCAAAAGCTCAGTCAGAGTGAGGTTTGTCTCTAGACTGGATACATACATCTGCCGCCCAAGTTCAAACCTGGCGCTGTTAAGTTTGCATTGTTGGCTGTTCCTTTTAGGGTTGCTGTGGTTTCCCAGAGTATTTCCCAGCCTCTATACAGCTGTCAGAGAACTACTTCTAGGCCGTTCTGGCTTTCTTTCACCATAGAACAGCCCTCGGACATAATGATCAGATATGACCTAATAAGCATAGAAGGGAGGGAAAAAAATAGTATTTACACTACCTAACTCTTGACTCAACCCTCTTTATCATGCACAAGTCATTTTGCAGACCCTGGCTACCTCAGGGCCAGGGAATAGCAGGGACTTTAACTTTTCTCTGTGCAGCACGGTTTTAGAGAGACTGTTTTAATGAGGAGTCTGACCCTCTAATGAGGAGTCAGACCCCTCATTAGAACTGTCTCTCTAAAACAGTTCTGCAAAGAGACCGTCACAACTGTTTTTTTTCCTGGAGAGAAACTAAATTTATCACCAAATTATCATCAAATACTCCTGATCTAGACTACATTAAACAGTCTTTGTTGTCTGTGACTAGCAGAAGCTGGACATGGGTATTACTTTTCCTGCATCGCCAGCAGTAGTGAACATTTATGTCGAGTTTTCTAGCTAGCTCTGGGGCCGTATTCATAAAGCCACTTAAGTCGTTGCTATGCTGTTGCTAAGGCTAAATATTTATAAGGAAGATTCCCTACAACTATGGAATTTGCTCTGGAGGAACAGTCTTTGTAAGACTGTTCCTCCAGTGCAAATTTCATAGTTGTAGGGAATCTCCTTCAAAGAAATTTAGCCTTAGCAACAGCATAGCAACCACTTAAGTCGTTTTATGAATACGGCCCCAGTTTTGTGACAATGTGCAGAAAGGCAAGACATGGCATTCAACTGAATTCTTGTCTTTCAGAATGGAAGAACATTGGACCAACAGGCAGAAGAGCTGCTGAATGTCTTAGAAACCCGGGGACGTAATGCTTTTAAGCATTTTTGTGATGCATTGCGTGATGACTTTCAAGAAGAAATAGTAGAGCTGTACCTTGAGACAGACTCTTCAACATCTGATGCTAAAGAAGATGATAAAACTAGCATTCAAGAATCAGCATCAAATGCAGGATCAGAAGAAAGCCAAGACTCAACATCTTTGCCTGGTGATACAGAGCCTTCAAAAGAAACAGATATTAAAACATCAAAATATGTAGCAGATGTTGCTCAGATCCCAAGGTCAAGGTCGTCTGTAGAGGTTGCTGCTGTATCAAAGGCTATTGCTCCTGTAGGAATGTCAGTTTGTGAGGAGTTCCAACAACAGACTTTCCGCAGAAGTTTTGAGCCTTCCATTGTGAGAACATCTCAGGACAGTGTAGACAGCTGTCAGCTTGGATATCACAAAGATAATGATCAGTATGGATTGAGTGGCTCAGAGAGGGGCTTTCAACAGAATGAGCTTGATCGACAAGCCAGGCTTTTCTATGAAAACTCAATTTTACGACCTGAAATGGCAGCTGGTGCAGTTTACTCAGTACCAAATGGACAGAGATTAGGAAATCCTGACTCACCTTACAAGTTAGGGAAAGATTCCTTCCAGAGGCTGAATAGTGCAGTCAGTCCTCTTCTTGAGAGAGATAGCCCTCTAAAATCAGACAAATGTCTTCCAGCACACAATAGTCCCATGACTGCAGACAAAATGCTGTCTCAGAAAATTCCGTCCTTCCTTTCATCATCATTACCATCATCACATTTAAATATACCAGCATATCAAGCTAGTATTGAAACATTAAAATATAGTCCACAGAAATCCATTTCATCACCACTTGTGTTCGAAAAAGCAGACAATTTAAATGGTGCTAGCATGTCAGAGAGGTTTAGTATGCCACAAAGTTTGGCTGATCGTCATGGAGATAGTTTCCATGGTGATAATCAACCAGAAAGGCTACCGAGAGAAGTACATGAAACACAGCAGCGAAGTGACATTTTAATGAAACCTGGTTTACAAATGGATAGGGCACACGAAATTTGCAGAGCAGACATGAATAGAAATGTCATAGGGAGTGTAAGTCCTTTAGGCCAAGAGAATATAGTGCACAGGCTAGTAAAACCATCCTTGTCTTCTGTCCAAGATTCTGAGCCAAAGCACAGCATGAATGAAAGAGAGTTTATAGAACTCCATGGTTATAGAGAAAGACAAACCCTGAGGTCAGATGAACGAGAAATGTTCATGATTCCTCGTCATATTGAGCGAATGTATCCTGAGAGACTGGTTGAAGAGTTGCAGAACAAGGGGGAGAATTCAATTTCTAGATTGTCCAGAGTAGATAGTGTTGGTGAGTTCTATTATACATGTATATACCATATTCATTTGGCTATAAAACGGGGTATTTCCAGTCCTTGACCCCAATATCTAAATCAGTCTTAGGAAGTTCTGCTATGAGATTGGGTTTTCCCTTCTAAAACTATCTCAAAAATATAGATCCATCTTATAAGATAGATCTAGATTTTTTGGAATTGTTTTCAAAGAAAAAGAAAAGTCTTATAAGCGAAGAAATAAGGTGATTGGCAAATTGAAAAATGCTGCATATTCAGGTGTATTGGTACACCATGTTTAAATGTCAGTTTTACAAAAGGGGAATAACTTCTATGACTTCCTGTTTGCTTCCCCGCATGACGTATCTCTTCCAAAACAGAGTCTACTCTCAAAAGGAAAGCCTGCATCTTGGTGACAAATTTTTGCCTTCAGAGTTGCCTCTACTGAGAAGGGAGACAAAAATGAAAAAAGCATTATAGTAGTATAGTGTTGCTTCCCCTGAAAGCTTATCTATTCACCTCATTGACTTCCAATAAACATTTAAGAATTCTCCTGCATTATGTCAGCAGAAGAAATAAGTGAATCTTCCAGGGAATTCCAATCTCTAATAGTCTGGGGCAAGAAACTGGACTTGTAAATGTCAGTCCCAGCGAATGGGGTTTGAAATGTCAGGGAATGATGATTCCTGGTACGCCTACTTGGGGGAACAAGGTCATTTATGGGTATACTGACTGCACCCCTCAGACCTTTGTAAAGCATTATGAGTCTACTATCTTTCCTTCTCTTTTTTAGGGATTCCCACTTAAGTTTCTCCAGAATGCCAGTCATACTCCCGTTAACTGAGGACCAAATTATTATATTTGTCAAAGTTGATTTTGCAGAGCATTCAGAATTTTCATGCTAAAATATGAATTACAGAAATAAACATGTAATTACATGTACATGTATGTGTTTGCTTGATCTAGTCTTGGACATAGCTGCAGTGAATATTGTAACAAGTGATGTGGTATAAAATCTGTTATTATAACTTTGGGCTAGTGTTATAATATTTATTTCCTATAATTCAAAAATGAAAAAAATGATGTTTGATTTTGTTTTGCAGACACAATGAATAAAAGGCCTTTTGCAGAGCATCAAGAAATAAACAGTGAGTATTAATTTTGATGCCAGAGGTCAGTAGATCTGGGGCCATATTTATAAAACTACTTAAATGGTTGCTATGCTGTTGCTAAGGCTGAATATCAATGAAGGAGATTCCCTACAACTATGAAATTTGCTCTGGAGGGACAGTCTGAAAAAGACTGTTCCTCCAGAGCAAATTTCATAGTTGTAGGGAATCTCCTTCATAGAAATTCAGCCCTAGAAACAGCACAGCAACCACTTAAGTCATTTTATAAATACGGCCCCTGAACTTTTTCTGTAGCCATGTTATTCTTTAAATTTTACAATGCAATTTGGCTTGGAAATGGTGTTAGTGTGTACCGTAAAATGGTCTCAGCTTTTGTATAAAGGTTTTGCAGAGGGCAGACAAGCTTGAACAAACATTAATGTCTGAGACAGTAGTTCAGCTCTCAGAAAGTACACGTTTTCTGTTACATTATGAAAGCAACAGAACTTTTTTGAGACACACATGTAATTTGGAGTTAAAGTAGCATGTGCACTAAGTTTGAAAAGTAGGAAGTCCTGACTTCCATGTTTTATAGGTTTTGAAAGTCCCAATGGTACTTGCTAATATACTGTAATGAAAATTTACAGTTTTATGTATTTCCGTTTCTGTGCATGCTATGGTCACTGTGGTAACACCAAATCATTAAAACAATTGAAACTCCTCATAACTGATAAAAACGTTTATGCTGTTGGCCATCCAAGCCATCAAATGGAAGTCCCAGAGACATTTTTAGGAGTACAGTGTATATATATGATATATTACTCCCAGAATTCCATTAGTTAAGTATTTGATAAAAGTATTTAAATTTAGCATTGCATTTGCTTTTAATATAGTAACTGTACATGAGATAGTAAATAAAATTTTATTATTAATTTCCCCCCCCCCTATATCTTATTTAGCCAAGAGACTTTGTCAAGACAGAAACCTGGCTTCAGAGTTTTCGAAACCTGAGAAACTGACCACTGTTCAGGTATACGACAAGGTAGACAACCAGGTGATAAAAATACCTGTGATTGACGAGCCAAAACCACAAACAGCTCCCCCTGTAATTGTCATAGAAACCGAGGACAGACACAACAAGGAACAGAAGATGCCATTGATTGGTGTCATGGACGACCCTGAAATTGACCTCACAGATGGGCCTGTGAATGTCCGGGTGGAAGTCAGCTCGAAACAGTTCTACCTGGCAACTTATAAACAGGTACATGTACTTTGAAACTGGTAACTAGCAATTTCTGTAACTTTGTACAGTATTGATCTCATGATGGCAATGGTTGCAGTTTTCATTTATTTATCTAATTATTATTTTCTTTTGATAACTTATGTGCCACACCACAAACCTGCCATCATGGTCATATTTTGACCTAGTGCAGCATTGGAAGAAAGAAAGAAAGAAACAAAGAACACTGACAGAATAAGGCATTTCTCACAGAAAACAAGTCATAGGTGGCTGACTCATAATGTTGCTGACAGATTATCACTGAAATGTTTTCTGTCTTTTTCAACATCTGTTGAGAGCACATACAGTTTGCACTTACAATTATACTCCCAGCTAGTCGCACTGCTTATTAAAAACAAACTTACCACTTTAATGCGAACGTTATACAAATTTTCAAGACAGTGAATCTGATTGTTAGTCAGCAGTGGTATCTAGATGATGTCAGCTAATATGTTTCAACTTTAGGAAGTAAGTTTTGTCACATCTCAAACAGGTCAGTTGGAGTATATTAGAACTGCAAGTGCCTAAGTCCTGATTATTGACCCCTAGCTCCACCAAAATGCCTGATCCAGGGGCTTCATATGCCATGCTAAGATAAAGGTGAGTTTAAGGATAATTATGTGATAATTCCTGCTCTTACTGCACATAAAATCTTGTGACTCCTTCTTATATGTGCCTCAACATGGGGTCACAACATAAATTCTGGGTGAGAAATAAGAAAACAGCCCCCAAAATTATTCACAACTTTCTACATAGTATGTAGCTCTGGTGGATTGCATGTTTGCTCATTCTATTACAGGCCTATCCTATGAGAAGGATTCCAAGAGGAAAAGCATTGATTCTGAATGTAAATGAAGTTGTGGGGAAATCACCAAGGCGGGGAACCGACATAGACAGGGATAATCTCCATAATCTGCTCTGTCAGCTTCATTTTGATGTCACGGTTTACAATGACAAGGATGGTCTTACTGCAAAAGTAAGTTGGAAGAAGGTCCAAATGAGAATGGTTTTGATCCCATGTAGTTGTACAAATGTTTCCGAAATACAAATGAAACGTTCACAATTTTTACGCTCAGCATGAATGGGCAAACTTTAATATGTATCCGTGAACAATGTTTTAGGAAACATGACAGATCTGCAACATTTGGTACCCATGAATATGCCTGAAATTGCAGGACTGTGAACTTTTAGCCTGTGCAAACTTACATGTGAATACAATTACAGTAGTTTTGGGTTAAATTTTCTTCCTCAGAAATCATATATTGTGGACACTTTTTGGTTTAAACACTTTTTAACCTGGCTAATACAAAATCTACAGGATGAGCTAATGCAGCCACTTCATTTGTTTGACAGTCAAGGATGAGTTCCTATATTTATCGCTTTACCTTCCTTTAAACTATTACAGGAGATGTGCTTAAAACTGCAACAGTTCTCTCAACATCCTGGTCACCAAGAAGCCGAGTGTGTAGTTGTCTGCATCCTGAGTCATGGAGAGGAGGGATATATTTTTGGTGCTGATGGCAAAAAATTTGAATTAGATGCTATATTTGAGCTGTTTGATAATACAAGCTGTAGAAATCTGCTTGGAAAGCCAAAAATATTCATCATTCAAGCCTGTCGAGGAGGTAAATTTTCTGCACATTCAAGAAAATACATGATGATGATCAGAGCTCCAGATAAGTTGGTGTTTTTAAGATAATTTTTATCCCCCGACCGAAAGGTTCGGGGGATATAGCGACCGAAAGGTTCGGGGGATATAGCGATGAGCCTGGCGTCCGTCCGTCCGTCCGTCCGTCTGTAAACACTTTCTTGTCCGCTCTATATCTTGAATACCCTTTGGAATATTTTCATGATACTTCACAGTTATGTAGAACAGGTCATGACGATGTGTCGCGTACAAGAATGGTAACTCTTGCTATTGTACTTCTTGAATTATCTCCCCTTTGGTGATTTTTTTGCAGATTCGTGTCCGCTCTGTAACTTGAATACCCTTTGGAATATTTTCATGATACTGCACAGAAATGTAGAACAGGTCATGACGATGTGTCGCGAAAAAGAATGACAACTCTTGCTTTCTTACTTTTTGAGTTATTTCCCCTTGATCATTTTAGGTATGATTTCGTGTCCGCTCTATAACTTGAATATCTTTTGGAATATTTTCATGATACTTCACAGATATGTAGAACAGGTCATGACGATGTGTCGCGAACAAGAATGAAAACTCCTGCTTTCTTACTTTTTGAGTTATTTCCCCTTGATGGTTTTAGGTCTATCTTCGTGTCCGCTCTATAACTTGAATACCTTTTGGAATATTTTCATGATACTTCACAGATATGTAGAACAGGTCATGATGATGTGTCGCAAATAAAAATGACAACTCTTGCTTTCTTACTTTTGGAGTTATTTCCCTTTGATGATTTTAGGTGTCCGCTCCATAGCTTGAATACCTTTTGAAATATTTTCATGATACTTCACAGATATGCAGAACAGGTCATGACAGTTTGTGTCATACTAGAATGATAACTCTTGCTTTTAGACTCAGTGAATTATTTCCCTTTGGTAGTTTGAGCTGCTGTTTGAGTCTCTGCTCCATAACTGTATAACCCTGGCCAGCTCCAGAATTTGAATAACCGTGTACCTTTTAGAATATTGATGATCATGCTGTGATATCTTATCAGTGTTCCTAACTCTCTCTTACCCCTCCACATTCCCGTGACCCCCCCCCCCCCCCCCCCCCCCCCAAAAAAAAAAAAAAAATTCCCCAGATTTGGATTCTTTGTCCAAATTCACTTACTAGAGAGCTCAAAACTAGATTTGTAGGGCTTGTAGTTTAGAAGTTAGTCACACATTTTGAAAGTTGAATGTATCGTACGCTATACATTTGTGTATATGGTGGCTGTTTGAGATATTACCTCTTTTTAGCAGTCAAGCATCCTGTTTTAGTGTGAGTGTTAGATAATCATGCATCTGTTAACAGTTAATGTCAATCAGAAGCATAAAAGAACGACAATATATTACTAATATGTGTTTTGAAGTGCACCCTTTTTACCAAGGCCCATGGGGGGTCTTTGGTCGGGGGATTTGCCATCTCCTCTGATGGCTATTTTTCTTAAATCTCAATGAAAACATATGTTGTGACCCAGCATTACAACTGTCTCTTTCTATGGAGAAATATAGAAAACTATCCCTAAATTATCTATGGAATATTTTCATGATACTTCACAGATATGTAGAACAGGTCATGACGATGTGTCGCGAACAAGAATGAAAACTCCTGCTTTCTTACTTTTTGAGTTATTTCCCCTTGATGGTTTTAGGTCTGATTTCGTGTCCGCTCTATAACTTGAATACCTTTTGGAATATTTTCATGATACTTCACAGATATGTAGAACAGGTCATGATGATGTGTCGCAAATAAAAATGACAACTCTTGCTTTCTTACTTTTGGAGTTATTTCCCTTTGATGATTTTAGGTGTCCGCTCCATAGCTTGAATACCTTTTGAAATATTTTCATGATACTTCACAGATATGCAGAACAGGTCATGACAGTTTGTCTCATACTAGAATGATAACTCTTGCTTTTAGACTCAGTGAATTATTTCCCTTTGGTAGTTTGAGCTGCTGTTTGAGTCTCTGCTCCATAACTGTATAACCCTGGCCAGCTCCAGAATTTGAATAACCGTGTACCTTTTAGAATATTGATGATCATGCTGTGATATCTTATCAGTGTTCCTAACTCTCTCTTACCCCTCCACATTCCCGTGACCCCCCCCCCCCCCCCCCCCCCCAAAAAAAAAAAAAAAAAAAAAAATTTCCCCAGATTTGGATTCTTTGTCCAAATTCACTTACTAGAGAGCTCAAAACTAGATTTTAGGGCTTGTAGTTTAGAAGTTAGTCACACATTTTGAAAGTTGAATGTATCGTATGCTATACATTTGTGTATATGGTGGCTGTTTGAGATATTACCTCTTTTTAGCAGTCAAGCATCCTGTTTTAGTGTGAGTGTTAGATAATCATGCATCTGTTAACAGTTAATGTCAATCAGAAGCATAAAAGAACGACAATATATTACTAATATGTGTTTTGAAGTGCACCCTTTTTACCAAGGCCCATGGGGGTCTTTGGTCGGGGGATTTGCCATCTCCTCTGATGGCTATTTTTCTTAAATCTCAATGAAAACATATGTTGTGACCCAGCATTACAACTGTCTCTTTCTATGGAGAAATATAGAAAACTATCCCTAAATTATCTATGGAATATTTTCATGATACTTCACAGATATGTAGAACAGGTCATGACGATGTGTCGCGAACAAGAATGAAAACTCCTGCTTTCTTACTTTTTGAGTTATTTCCCCTTGATGGTTTTAGGTCTGATTTCGTGTCCGCTCTATAACTTGAATACCTTTTGGAATATTTTCATGATACTTCACAGATCTGTAGAACAGGTCATGATGATGTGTCGCAAATAAAAATGACAACTCTTGCTTTCTTACTTTTGGAGTTATTTCCCTTTGATGATTTTAGGTGTCCGCTCCATAGCTTGAATACCTTTTGAAATATTTTCATGATACTTCACAGATATGCAGAACAGGTCATGACAGTTTGTCTCATACTAGAATGATAACTCTTGCTTTTAGACTCAGTGAATTATTTCCCTTTGGTAGTTTGAGCTGCTGTTTGAGTCTCTGCTCCATAACTGTATAACCCTGGCCAGCTCCAGAATTTGAATAACCGTGTACCTTTTAGAATATTGATGATCATGCTGTGATATCTTATCAGTGTTCCTAACTCTCTCTTACCCCTCCACATTCCCGTGACCCCCCCCCCAAAAAAAAAAAAAAAAAAAATTTCCCCAGATTTGGATTCTTTGTCCAAATTCACTTACTAGAGAGCTCAAAACTAGATTTGTAGGGCTTGTAGTTTAGAAGTTAGTCACACATTTTGAAAGTTGAATGTATCGTATGCTATACATTTGTGTATATGGTGGCTGTTTGAGATATTACCTCTTTTTAGCAGTCAAGCATCCTGTTTTAGTGTGAGTGTTAGATAATCATGCATCTGTTAACAGTTAGTGTCAATCAGAAGCATAAAAGAACGACAATATATTACTAATATGTGTTTTGAAGTGCACCCTTTTTACCAAGGCCCATGGGGGTCTTTGGTCGGGGATTTGCCATCTCCTCTGATGGCTATTTTTTGTCAGATTCGTGTCCGCTCTGTAACTTGAATACCCTTTGGAACATTTTCATGATACTTCACAGAAATGTAGAACAGGTCATGATGATGTGTCGCGAACAAGAATGACAACTCTTGCTTTCTTACTTTTTGAGCTATTTCCCCTTGATAGTTTTAGGTGTGATTTTTTGGCAGATTCGTGTCCGCTCTATAACTAGAATACCCTTTGGAATATTCTCATGATACTTCACAGATATGTAGAACAGGTCATGACGGTGTGTCGTGAACAAGAATGACAACTCTTGCTTTCTTACTTTTTGAGTTATTTCCCCTTGATCATTTTAGGTATGATTTCGTGTCCGCTCTATAACTTGAATACCTTTTGGAATATTTTCATGATACTTCACAGATATGTAGAACAGGTCATGACGATGTGTCACGAACAAGAAAGACAACTCCTGCTTTCTTACTTTTTGAGTTATTACCCCTTGATGGTTTTAGGTGTGATTTCGTGTCCGCTCTATAACTTGAATACCTTTTGGAATATTTTCATGATACTTCACAGATATGTAGAACAGGTCATGATGATGTGTTGCGAACAAGAATGACAACTCTTGCTTTCTTACTTTTGGAGTTATTTCCCTTTGATGATTTTAAGTGTCCGCTCCATAGCTTGAATACCTTTTGAAATATTTTCATGATACTTCACAGATATGCAGAACAGGTCATGACAATTTGTCTCATACATGAATGATAACTCTTGCTTTTAGACCTAGTGAATTATTTCCCTTTGGTAGTTTGAGCTGCTGTTTGAGTCTCTGCTCCATAACTGTATAACCCCGGCCAGCTCCAGAATTTGAATAACCGTGAACCTTTTAGAATATTGATGATCATGCTGTGATATCTTATCAGTGTTCCTAACTCTCTCTTACCCCTCCACATTCCCGTGCCCCCCCCCCCCCCCCCCCCCCCCCCCCCCCCCAAAAAAAAAAAAAATTTTTTTTTCCAGATTTGGATTCTTTGTCCAAATTCACTTACTAGAGAGCTCAAAATTAGGTTTGTAGGGCTTGTACTTTAGAAGTTATTCACACATTTTGAAAGTTGAATGTATCGTATGCTATACATTTGTGTATATGGTGGCTGTTTGAGATATTACCTCTTTTTAGCAGTCAAGCATCCTGTTTTAGTGTGAGTGTTAGATAATCATGCATCTGTTAACAGTTAATGTCAATCAGAAGCATAAAAGAACGACAATATATTACTAATATGTGTTTTGAAGTGCACCCTTTTTACCAAGGCCCATGGGGGTCTTTGGTCGGGGGATTTGCCATCTCCTCTGATGGCTATTTTTCTTAAATCTCAATGAAAACATATGTTGTGACCCAGCATTACAACTGTCTCTTTCTATGGAGAAATATAGAAAACTATCCCTAAATTATCTATGTTACTACAGCTTATCCGGGGCTCTGGAGGAGGTAAGTTTTCTACACATTCAAGAAAAAACATGATGTCATAACAGAGAACTTGAGTACAACTTCGGCATCTACTCTGATAGGGTATTTTCAGTTTCATACAAACATAGGTAATTTCAGTTTCATATGAACACCTTCCACTTTGATTGTTTTCTAAATATTGGTCAAAACATAACATTTGCTTTGATTTTGAGAATTATCAGAAATCAGTATAGAACTGTCATCTCTTAGATTATATAATTGCCAGATAGCATGCATACCTATTAGTGTTAGTTATCAAACTAGAGGTAGCAGATTTTTTATCATTTTACAATTTGGATTTGATGTAATGAAGTTTTGACATATAATAAATAGAGGATCATACATGAGTGGTCATTATATATGAAATTTATGAAACAAGCCTTTCATGAGTTTCATAAATTTCACATGAAATGACCACTCATGTAAGATTCTGTTTATCATATGACCCTTAAAAATGGGATTTTAACGCCTCCAAACTGAATATTATTTCCGTAAGAAAACCCATTCTTGACATGGACGTTGTCAATAACTTTACGTGTACACTCCAAAGTGTTATTACTCGTGTGGTAATATGATTTTTATGACACGACGTTATCCACTGAAAAACAGCGACATCATATGATAAATATGTATACACTTTCAATAGAGGTGCATGGAAATTATTGCTTCCCTTTCACAGAAAGGTGTTCTCCGAATTTTGATAAAGACGAAAAAGTCAGTTGACATCTTCATCTCATTCCTTCATTTTTATCCTGATATATAAAACATTACATGCTTTCTTGGCATTCTTTATTCCATCTTTAATAAACAGCATTTATAGGAAAAATGTGTACATATACTCCAAACGGAGACTCTCTGCATGTACCGTAATATGCTTAAGTATTGGGACACCTAAAAACTAATTTATTTTGCATTTGCCCCAAATGGAAAATTATTTTAGGTGTCACAAAATTTAGGCACATTACAGTAACTTAATAAAAACAATATTTGTAATTTGGCAAAGATACGGTTTTTGTGCGGCAGTTTTGATTGGCCATTGTTTGTCTGTCCTTAGGTGCTTTAGATAAAGGGATCACATACTCACCAGATGAACACGATGGCTCAGACGCTAAAGTGAGACAAGTCCCGTCCATGTCAGACATGTTGATTTGTTATCCAACACAAATGGGTGAGTTTTGTTAGACTGATATTATAGTATATAGAGAGATACACAAAGGAAAAGAATTGAACGTCTCTCTCAGCAAGACTCCTCTGGATATCTGTTAGGTAAATTGGTGTCCATTGTTATATGTAAAGGGGTCAGCAAATCGAAAACAACCGACTGACCAACCAACAACCCATCTGGCAGCTACCAATCGAACAGACTTTGGTAAATTGACTTTGCTATGTCCTTTCTGTTGTTCGAAAGATATTGAGTGAATTAGCAAGAAAGTTTATCTGGTGGAAAAATCAAAGATTAACGCTTTGAGCACCAAAAATAAAGATACCATATATCTTCTTATGAACTTCCTGGTAGTTTTGCAGTTCAGAAGTCCTATATATTGTATTTTTGAAACAAAATGTAGGCAATAAATGACATTTTGGTAGTCTAAAGCCAATATTAGTGGAATTTTGGTCATTTCTCACTGAAAAACGTAAGGTCTTGTTATTAGAGAAGGGGCATTTATTAGAAGAAATACAGTAGTTGAATTTGCAAACAGCATAGATCAGGATCAGGTGGCTTATAGTGAGCCACCTCATCTGTCTCTCCCCTGTTTATCATTAGTCTTTGAATTCACAGTATATTGCTAGGATGATTTTTTTTTTTTAATTTTGGCAACACGAATTTTGTCATCTGCTTTTTTGGTGCTTTAAGGGTTGAAGTTTAGACAGATTATGTTTATTATTATCTTCTCATCCTGTAGGTTATTATGCATGGCGAAACAGAGATAGAGGAAGCTGGTATGTTGAGGCTCTGGTACAGGTGTTTATGAAGTATGCCAAATGTGAAGATTTGTGTACCATGCTGAATAGGGTAAGATAAAAAGTCATTAGTGGACAGAGAAAACCTATTTTCTGAAAAATAACAGAAACATACAGTACGGTACATTGTAATAACCATGAAAAAACATGCAGCATATGCAGTAAGGTTGGAATACATGTTTATTGAAAGTCATCACAGTTTGATAGAAATTTTTCTTAAATTCTTTATAAAGCAGTAGTTCTCAAATTCTCAATTTTTAGCTCGCCCGAACGAAGTTCAGGAAGAGCTATTGCACTACCCCAGGCGTTGCCATCAGCGGCGGCGTTAGCAAAATGTTAAAGTTTTACGTTAAAGTTTTTTATGTGATGGGCAAGGCACTGTCAGGCGAGCTATCCTGGCCCTGTGACAGGTCTTGTTATTTTAGTCCTGTATAACTGAAATAATTTTCATGACTCTTTATTACCATGATTTGCTGATGGTTTCTTGGTTACTTCCACTTGCAGTCGTGAGATTTTTCCCCCTCTGATCTCCAGTTCCACCTGTGAATCATGGTACATGTAGTTAGCAAGGTGAAATAATTTTCCTATCTGATTAGTGACTCATTTAATTTTTGAAGAGTAAACAGAAAGCCACAAAAAGTTGTTCCTCTTTGTAAAATGGTAGAAAAATTGGTGTATCCATCAACCTTTTCAAACAAATGTCTGGCAAATGAGTATTGTAATTTAGTCCCAGTGGTAGCTGTTATAAGGTAGACAAATCAGAGCTCTAGATATGAGGGAGTATTTGGTGATGATTAGGGATAACTGTTATAAATTCTGCATAGAAACATGTTGTGCCCCCGCATCTGAACCATCACGAGAGGGTTCAGATGAGGAGTCACAACGTATGATTTCAATGAGAAATAAGAAAAATTATCCCTCAGTTATCATTAAATACTGCACTCCACCCTTTATGTAGGGCTCTGGATAGTCTTATGTCCAAAATAGTGTTATAGCCTTATTTGTAATAGGACGAAAAACATGTTACTGTTTAGGGGTGCGCGATATTACCGGTATACCGGTAAATCGCGATTCAAAATTCCAACGATACGAATCACGATACGTTTTGGCCATACCGGTACGCTCGGTAAATTTCGGGTGTTTCCGGACATTCTCGTGAAAACGTTTTATATGCTTTTAATTAACAGTTTCCTTTTCATTTTGTTAGTATTTTGCCCCAAATATTCTTTTTTTTATAAAACGGATCTAGGTAGTAAAGTCAATTAAAGCCAATAGTCTTTAAAAACAGGTTTTGATCGTTTACTTTTGCCAGAGGCTCGCTTCCTCTTTTGTCTTTTATCTCCGTAATTATCACCCACAAAGAAGATGTAAACAAAAATTACCGTGATTGTAGATAATATTGTCCAGTTTAATCCTTTTGTCAGTATCCAATTAATCCTATCACTCCAACGGTATGATCATTTTGACACATATTCCCATTCATAACTTACGTAAATATTCGAACAGCTTTTAGAACATTTTTTTTGTGTGTGTATATCACATTTTCACTTACAGGAAGTTTAGAGTATTTTGTTGACATACTAGACTGCAGATCCTGATCACACTGCTCCAATGCGCTGTCTGATCTGGGTCTACAATATTTGCTCAGCAATTACTGTCCGATTATTTAGAGTATTTCCTTTTCATGTCACCGATAAAATAATTCACCTAGACTTCAGACACGTGTCAATTCCTTTCATCTTTGATGACAACTGGTGTTGAAAATCTGCATGCTTTTTTCATTCTCGCCTTGGGGCAAAACTGGGTCAGGGCAGAATAACAAATAAAGAAGTCATGCACCAGATGCATGGTCACCAGGATCACGTCAGTAAGTAAGTCAATTAGTTAAATAAAATGAGATCGCAGACCAGTAACAGTTGCATTTTAATAAAGTACATGAGCTGGTTATAATTTGTTTTGGTGTTAAAATAAACAGGTAAAGAATGGGATGTTCATTTTTATTACAATCATTTAATAAAAGACAGAAGCAAACAACACAGTAAAAGCATGTAACATGGAAGTACATACTTAAAAAGAAGTCACGATATATCGTGATACATATCCCGATACGGACCAGAGTATCGTGATATATCGCGATACGTTTTCAGTGGCGATACCCACCCCTATTACTGTTTATGTCCAATAGAGCTTGAACTTATTATGCTGTGCAGTCCAATCTTTATTAAGCCAGCACCTAAGGGATAATAAAAATGTGCTTGCTTAAGACAGGTGATTGCTTAATACAGTTACATTTCAAATTTGTACAGTGGACCCTCATTACGACGGCATTTGTTCAAAAAAAAAATGGACATTAAACTGAATTGGCTGTTTTAAAGAATACACATTCAGAAGAATTTAGTCAGTCCATGCAAATCAAAATGATGTTTTAAAGAATTTTGCTGTTGTATTGAGTGCCGTTGTAAAGAGGGTTGACTGTATTTGCTGGAAATGAATACGTGCTTAGTACAGGTTGCTTGCTTAATAGAGGTTGACACTAAGACAGGCTTTATTGTATTTCATTTCTTATTTACAGGTAAATCTGCTGGTGTCTAAGAAGGTATCTCACTGTCCTCAAGTGGAGATGGACCAGATGAGCCAAATGTCTGAGTACAAGAGTACCCTTAGAATGCCTCACCTTTATTTCTTCCCGGGTATAGCTGGAGACTTATACAGATAGCTGGGTACCAGTGTACCAGTTACATGCCTCATCTTTACTTCTTCCTGGGTATAGCTGAGGACCTGTACAGATAGCTGGGTACCAGTGTATCAGTAAGATGCCTGACCTTTACTTCATCCCGGATATGGCTGGAGATATATACAGATAGCTGGGTACCAGTGTACCAGTTACATGCCTCACGTTTACTTCTTCCCTGGTATAGCTGGAGATCTATACAGATAGCTGGGTACCAGTGTATCCCTAGGATGCCTCATCTTTACTTCTTTCCCGATATAGCTGGAGTTCTATACAGATAGATGGAAACCAGTGAACCAGTTACCATAATGTTCGTAAGTATTGGTACACCTAAAATACTTAATTTTCCATTTGTGCCAAATGGAAAATTGATTTTTCTAGGTGTCCCAAAATTTAGGCACATTACGGTAGATGCTTCACCATTACTTCTTCTCGGGTATAGCTGGAGATCTATACAGATAACTGGGTACCAGTGTACCAGTTACATGCCTCATCTTTATGTTATTAGATGCCTCATCTGTATGTGTTTCTTAGTATATGCTGGAGACGAGTAAAGATAATTTCCATTTTCTTTCTGGACGTAGCTGGAGACATACAGAAAGCCGAGTTACCAGTGGCAGGGCACCGTAGTAACTTAACCATTGCTAAGTGCTACCTCTTATTGACAGCTAGGTACCAGCGCCAGCGAAATATGGGAAAAGAAGAAATCCAAATCACACTATATGATTCATTCCCACTATAAATGGGTACACAGATAATTCCAAGAGTGTCTTTCTGGTACGTACAGTTGAACTTCGGTAGTTCGAAGTGCCAGGGACTCTCGATTTTGCTTTTAACTATCCGAATTTCGAAGTTATCGTGTCAGCTATTTCCGTAAATAACGGAAATATCCGAACTCTACCGTGACCATGTGATGGCGTCGAATGTGTGAAACCCACATGTATCTGTAAGGCGTGAGAGAAGATGCAAACAGATAATTTGACTGTCATCTTCCCTTATGCCTTCAGAAATCGGACTGTTAATGTCAAAAAAAGAAACAAAATAACCTGTATTTACTTACATCAGCAACAGAACATTCGATTTTCAACGAAACATGGTTACAGGTAAAACCAGGATCATATTTTGAGCAATGAGCATCGCCGATCATTACCCTTTAGTCATGGCGCTGTATCTTTTATCACCCACAGTTCAAACACAGATAAAAGATTAACGACGTCTTCTACTCAAACTCAGTTTTAATCGCATGCTAAAAACATCTTTAATTAAGTCACAAAAGAAGAGCATTTACCTGTATGATATGTCGTAATACCTCGTTAACATAAGATTAACTGCTATTGAAACATGATTAGCGTCGTCACCCTTTATCAGGTTTGTGCGTGATCTTTCCGATAGCTGATGGTAGCTTGGGGCGATAATTGCGACTTCGAATTTTAAGAAGTATTTCTAATGGAAATTGCATTTCTGGACTGAATTTTTCTTTCGAAAAATTCGATTTTTCGAACAATCAGTGTTCGAAGTTAGCGAGGCGAATTTGTATAGAATGCATAGCAGAAAATTCGGGACCTTCAGAAGTATTCAAAATTTCCGATGGATTTGAAAAATCGACGTTCCAACTACCGAAGTTTGACTGTATGTACATTGTATGACTCAGACTTTTATACCAGATTTCATTAGCAGAGCTCTAGGGTCTGTTGTTCAAAACTAACGACTTTGTTAGTTAACATGACATTAAAATTTCAAATGTTTATATCTTAGATATACCAATATTTTTGTCGAAACAAAGTGAGATACTTTTGCACCGCAAAAGCTTCTCACATTTTTGACCAAAAATATCTGTGAATTTGGATATAAAGTGGTAAAACACTTAACTTGCTGACCTCTTATTGAGCTTGTTAGGCTAACAATGCTTTGAACAACTGGGCCCAGGTATTAAAGCATGAGTTTTTACAGTAATTCTGAGATCTTTCTCCATAATAACATGATATCCCTTCATAAAACATGCCCCCACTGAACTGCCTCAGTCAGTGATTTGGTTAGGGGCTATTCTGTTTTTATGGACAAATAACAAGTTATCCAAGAATGAAGACCCATCTGTATCCGGAGAGCTGCATGTAATACATGGCCTGGTTGTTCAAAGCTTTGTTAGTTTAATGAACTCACTAGTAAACTAAAAGAATTTCAGAGCTCTAGATAAGAGGGAGTATTTGATGATAATTATGAATACCAGGTCAAGTGCGTAAAAATATTAAGAAAGGCATCAAAACACTAACAGGACTCTTGAATGGCCAATACCATATTAATCCTAATAAATGCCCCGGGGGTGTTGCATTTTGCGAAAGGGAGGTGTTATTTAGAGCATAAAGAGTAGTAAATCAATTATGGCTAAGATACCTTTTTAAATAGTGTTAAGGTGACTGGGTATACTTTCAGAGGAAGCAACTCTACTGTTTTTGCCTCTCTTCTCATAAGGGGTCAGCTCTTAAAAAGAATTTTCTTTTAGGAGCAAATTTTTTCCTTCAAGAGTAGACTACCTCATCTAGTGAAACAAACAGGAATTCATGCAAGTCAGTATTACATTATGTTCGGAAAAGGGAAAGGGGGCATTTATTAGGTTTATAAGGTATCTGAGTTTCAGTCAAGTGAAGGTTAAGAGAAGCCAGAGAGCCAGATAAGCTTCGTATTTGCGTAAAATACGGACCAAAAAAGACAAAATACGAAGTGTCTTGAAATTTCAATCGTACCGAATACGGTAGTCATTTCTCAGCTTACGAAAGCAGCTCAAATGTGCTACGTATTTACGCTATAGCATGCGCGGTCAACCGTTTTTCAATAGCCAGAATGTTACCTATTTTAGGATTTACTAATCATTGCTTCAGCGCATGCGCTGTCTGAGCATGCGCAGTCAACCTTTTTCCGAAAACAGAAAGCACATGGTACCTATTTTCAGCATTCTCTTTTCGGCTTTTACTGGTCGTTTTTATGAATAGACCGGGAACAAGCATGAGTATTGGAATTTACCGAGCGTTAGCCAATCGCTAAATTGCACATGATCTTTCCGGTCGATGGCCTACTTTCATTTTCGTTGAACAAACATGTTGCAAAAAACGTCTCTGTTAGGGACCGACCATTTGATATTCTGGGGGGGGGGGGCCTGGTATATTTATCAAAAAAATTCCCTGTCTTTGGATATGCAAGAAAAAAATAATCTGGCTCATAAGGGGGTTCAAAAAAATAATCTGGCCTCAAGGGTAAGAGAAAAAAATAACCTGTCTCCACCCAAAATTTCAAAAAAAAAAAATATAGTTTGCAGATAATTCCATTGGGATTGAGTTTTTATAATGTCTCTGGCTTCTGACCCCCCTTTGTTAACTTCTTAGCACATAACTTTCAGCCATTTTATTAATTGCCATTCATGTATAATGTGACTCTATCAGTAAGTATTTATCAAACTTTCTAAAGTGCAAATAAAGCATGTTTTGGGCATATATTGGGATAGAAAAATAACCTTAAATTCCTAATGTTAGCCCTAAAACTTTGCCAAAATAGCCCTAAATTTTGGCCAAAATATCCATAATTTAAGGCTTAATTTTTGCCAAACTCATACAGGGATGTTTGTATCTGTACCTTAGATGAAAAGAGTAACATGCTCCAGGCACTGGTTTTGCAAAAGCAAGCAAAGCCATGCCCTTGGCCTGGTTAAAGACAGCACCATGTTCTTTTTGTGAGAAAAAAAGGTGTAAAAAATACAGATGTGGGTAAAATAAAAGGATATTAAGGTCAAGTAAACAAGGATCTGATAGTTCAGCTATAAAATTAAAAAAAAAATAACCTGTTTGAGTTAGTTTGTAAAAAAAATAAATTAGCTCCCACAAGGTGAAAAAAAAAAAAAATTGTTTCCAGAGGCCAGTGAAATAAAATGTGTCTCCATCAAGAATACCAGCCCCCTCCCCCCCCCCCCCCCCCCCCCCCAGAATATCAAATGGTCGGTCCCTTACTTGACTGATCAGTCAATAAATGGCCCCACCTGGTTGTGCGAAGCTGGAAAACTTTGGCTTCGGCAAGCCAGTGGTTAATTCTAGTGAACTCTAGCCAGCAAAGATCAGCCGATCGTCCCCTGACGCGTGGTAAAAGGAAAGCAAAACACTGTCAGGGTCGGTAACGGGTCGTTTCGGCCCAATTCCCTTTCGGCCCCGGGTCGTTTCGGCCTTATTCCCGTTCGGCCTGGGTCGTTCCTGTTGTCCAGAGTTTTAAGCAAGAAGCCAAGACCCCTGGACAAGAACAAGTAGACTGACATTTTGGGAGACCAGTTGTGCGTTAAAAAGATACTGAACAACCACTGGATCTCAGGAGTACCGATACTGAAAGGACTCATCAGGATACTGAAAAGGTTAAAATTCTGTTTGGTAAATACTGAAACCACTGTAAAAATTATCTGGAGCTCTGAGAAGCCAGGAATGATTCTTACATTTAGTGTGCTAAATAGTTTGATAAGAAAGGTTTCAAGACAGACAGCCTGCCAGAATGTTAAAGTACACCATTGTTTCATTAGCCATTAACTTGCTGATATTGCCAAAACAAATCCTTTAGCATTCCATGTTATGATAAGTCTGGGCCTGGTTGTTCAAAGCATCGTCAGCTTAACAAAGTCATTAGTTAAGGATTCATTAAGTTTTCCAGTACACATAAAAGTGTAATTGTATTTTTGCTGAAACAATGAGAGAAGCTTTAGCACTGCCAAAGCTCCTCACATTTTATCAGCAAAATTGGCAGTGTTTTTGTGTACAATATGTTTGAAATTTAAACATCTCGTTAACTAACATCATTATTAGTTTTGAACAACTGGAGTGTGTTCTTCATTTTGAAGGCAGTTTAGGATGTAAACTTAAATGGCAAACAACAGATTGTTTCCGACCATGACCAGACTGTTGTGAAGCAGTCTGTTTGACTAAACACTGTTTACACCCATCTGTTCAACAGATTATGGGTGTAGTATCATTCCATTGTATATGTAATCTTTTTAGTGGTTGATTTTAAGAGTATTTTATGCTTGATAGTTTGTGTATATTTTTATATTCTATAAGTCTTCCAGACTGTTTGTTTCAAGTATTTTGTAATGTGCTGTCAGGACAGGGCTTTCTAAATGTAGACTTTACCTTTAAATGTGACTTATGTGAATTACTAAGACATAGCAAATTCTGGGAACCCAGGTTCTAGATGCAATATTGACTGGAAACACCTGTATGTTTAATGAAAAAGCCCTTCCTTCCTTTAATCATTCATCAGTGATTTATTTCAGAATTTTCAGATTGTTTGAGGCGTGCTTCACACAGGTTTGCAAATATACATTAAACCTGTGTGATGCACACCTTCTTAGAACCCCAAAATTCTGAAACAAGTGGTTGACACATTAAAAGAGAGGAATGGCTGTTTCATTAAACATAAAGTTTTTTCCAATGAGTAAATCATATATTTCATATTAACCCATTCTATTCGGGATACCCCTTTAGGGGTATCTGGGCAAACACTTTGGATCCATATCAGGCCCCACGTTTGTGGGGCCTGATCTGAGATCCAAACTGTTTGCTGCCTAGACATCATTTCTACACGAGTTAGTTAGACCAATATTGTCAAAATATTCTTGATTTTTGATCCAGACGACAATTTCAGCAGACGACAAAAAATACCCAGAATGCAATGGGTTAAATGATGAATTCCATATTTGGAAAACCCTGTGTATGTTATGTTTTTAGCCTGCCTGTATAAAACTACAGGAAGAGTTATTGTTGTCACTCAATTGTAGTTAGTGTCCCACTTAATGTTAATCTTTTGTGTTCAAGTGAATGGATACAAAATTTCACAAAAGTTTGACTTTTTTTGTGTGACTTCTTGGATGCTTCTCTAGATAATATGGCCCATCCAAAATGAGGTCTACTCAGAAAGAATTTGCTGCCAGAGGAAAGAATTCTTTTAGGAGCTGACCATCATTCGGAAGAGAGGTAAAATGAAACTGGCAGTTATTTCCCCTGATACTGTACTCATTCACTTAAACTTTCTTTTTGATGTGATATGGAAACCAAAGTTAGACAAAATATCCTGTCCGGTGACAGATACTGTTGTTTATAGATGAAATGTATGTGAGCTACTACAACACACAAAAATTGTGTTTAACACATGCGACCAGCAAAGACTCAGACAGTCTGTGTATGGGAGCCAATATTGCGTACAGACCCAAAGAAAACAGCAGGCACAAAATAGTGGTCCTAGCTAGATTACACAGACGCTCACACTGGCACAAATCTGCTGTAGAGTTGAATGTGTTCTCTTTCAGGGGAAGAAATTCTACCATTTTCCACAGCAAAGACTGATCAGACTGGATTGATGCCCGGTGCACATCCCACTTAGTTGGTTTGTTCACTTAATGCCTTTCTTTTGCTCCCAAACACAGTGAAATAAAATACTGTACTGTATGTTTTTGAAGTTAAACAATTACAAAATAAAACTGGTTTTACTTTCCTAGTTTAGAGTTGTCTCGTGTTTTATGCCCGGATTTCAAATGTATAAATCTAAGGCCAGTGCTCCAGACAAGAAGGGGTAACAAGGATAATTCAGAGATAATTTTTCTTATTTCTCAACAAAAACATACATTGTGACCGCTCATTAGAACCGTCTCGCCGAGACGGTTCTAATGAGGGGTCACAAAGTATGTTTTTATGGAAAATCAAAGACAATTATCCTGAATTATCCCTTTTACCCCTTCTTATCTGGAGCACTGGCCTTAGGATGGAAAACAGGTCCCCCCACAAATGCCAGACATACACACAAAGAATTTTCTCCTCAAGGAGCAAATTCAGAAGAGAGCCCATTTTCAAAGGGCTACATCAACCAGGGAAGCAACCACTAAGTCACTTACAGTATTAATCCTATTAATCACCCCAGGAGCTTTGCATTTTACGAAAGGAAGGGAGGGGGGCATTATTTAGAGCCTAAATTGTAGTGAATCAGCCACTTCCAAAATACCTCTAATAAACAGTATCAATGTGAACTGGTATACTTTCAGAGGCAGTAACTCTACAATTTTGGCCTCCCTTCTTAGTAGGCGTGGGATCAACTCTGAAAAATTTGCTCTTCTGGGAGCAAATTCTTTCCTTTAAGAGTAGACCCCATTTCAAAGAGCTACCTCATCTAGAGAAGTAAACAGGAATTTATGCAAATTAATATAACATTATCTTTGGAAAAGAAGCAGGAGGGTTTTTTTTAGAGCAGGGGCATTGAAAAGGATTTGTTAATATTAAATTGTTCCTCTTTGTTTAAATAGCCATCAGAGGCGCTGGCAAGACAGCATGGGGTGCTGCTGCGCTTTTCAAAACATATCAAAAAGCAATTTTGTATCCTACATATTGACATGATCTGTTTAATAGGTACATGAATATATAGAACTGACTAAAATATTCCAAACTGCCAAAAGAGGTAAAGTCCCAAATAGCAACCATCTATACAATGTATTGGATATTATACAATCAACATTTCAAAATGAAACAGAAGTATATGAATAGCTTCTAAAATTACAAGGTCTACAACTCTTAATTTGTGCTCCCTAGTGGCAAGAGTTGCAAGTAAAGTATGCAACACATCATGACCTGTTCTAAATAACTGAAGTGTCACAAAAATTCAGTCTATGGAGAGACATGAAAGTAAGAAAACAAGCAGTCATTCTTGCTCAGGACACATTATTATGACCTGTTCTACAAACATGTGAAGTATCATGAAAATACCTCTACTAAATTTAGTGACAGATGAGCATTTACATGTCGTTAGTGTTGCTCAACCCCAATAGTTGGGAACGAAGAGGTGAGGGGCAGATCTCCGCCAGCAGTGGACAGCTCTCTCTGAGCCACACTTACTGATGCGGTCTGGGTCTTTGGGATTGTTTTGGAAGAGACAAGCCCATTTTATATCAATAAGACAAGACTGATTCAAAATATTTGCTGTAATTTTGGAAGGGTTAGCCCCCGTCTTATAACCAAATAAACACGGTTCTTCAAAGAATTAAACTACCTATTTGATTCTGTAAGTGGGTGAAGTGTAGCTACTATCTAAACCCAAACAGCTGTCAGTCATTTCCCGAGTAATGCCTCTAAATGCACAACAACCAATCAGATCAGGCCCAGAGGTTATAAAACTTGAGTACATGCTCAAACTCAAAATAAAACACACTGATTGGCTGCTTTCGGAAGCAGCCAATCAGTGTGCTTAATTTTGAGTTTGAGATTATTCTCAAGTTTTATAAGCTCGAACCCAGGAATTTAAGGACCACTGGAGACTCTTAGGTGTGCCCAAATTTGCTTGTTTAGTGAGACCACAATGCCTGGGTATGGAACCATAACAGGCACATTACCATACCGTGTGTTGTATTTTGCTTGTATATGTACAGTTTTGCTGGTTCCATAAAGCGGATGCCACCGACATTCAACGCCACTGCAATCACCAACTTGTTTCCTAATACTTCTTTTCCAGCTCAGGGCACAGTAAGTAGAGAATACCACATTACTGTCTTTTGATATCAAGTTTATCAGGGGAGACCAGAAACAGCGTAGGAATGGCGAGGCTTGCCGAGCCAGTACGTTGTGTTTCTGGTCTAGCCTGGTAAACTTGATATCAAAAGACATATCATGGTATTCTATTTACCATGCATAATAAGAAGATTTTACTAGGGGTGTAATGATACATCGATATATGGATGTATCGTGATAGTGGTTGCCTTGATAGTGCTATCATGATAGTGTTTTCAACTATCGCTGATAGTGCTTTCAACTATCGATAGTTTTTGTTCATGTAGATTTTCACCTTTGTGGACAGGATTTTGACACTTGTCTTCCAAACAAATGTCATTTAGGAACCTGAAAGGTGTTTGCTTTGCATAAAAACTTTTGTTAAGATGGTGGTAAAGCTTACACTCATAGTGGACAGCACTAATATGTGATTTAGAGATGAGCGACTTACTCAAATCATCTGAATTCTTAAGAAATTGCAATATTCAGAGACAGTGATAGTATCGTGATGTAAGACCTTCAATAGTAATAGTATCGTGATAGGGGTTTCTCTGATAGTGATAGTATCGTGATAGTAAGAATTTGGGATGATAGTCAGCCCTAGATTTTATGGCGTAAAGAGAGTCAAACAAATGAAAAGCAAATGCATATTGTACAAACTTGATGACGTCACGAAAGCGTTGTGAAATAAGTCGGTTACGTCATTAACCAATGGAACGCTGTTATCATGGCCAATCATCTTCAGAGATCGCTTCTTTAGGCATTGCCTGATAACATTCGGGCAAGTCCACTTCTATAGTGACATGATATCACATTATGATTTTGATTGATTTGTTGGTTTACGTCCACGGTAAACAGCTATTGTCATGTTGGGACTCAGTTAACCTAACCACACTATTCCTGGGCAGGCTTAGACCTCCTAAGCGGTTAACCAGTACTAAGTGCACATACTTTCGCCAGTAACTGACAACTGCCCTTCTTGAATCAGCGGAAGGAGAAACGAAAGTATGTGGCCAAACCGGGTATCAAACCCAGGACCTCTTGACTTACGAGTCAGGTGCCCTACCGATTGCATTACGCGGCCTGGCGCATATCACATTATGTTTTCATACCCTATTCATCAAGTGAATTTTGCAGCAGATGCATGATAAATGTATATCCTGGTCTACTGGATTGAAGAAACTGATTAGAACGCCATCTTGTGGGACTGGAACCCTCAACACCATGCATGAAAGGCAACCACTAAGTCCACTAGGCCAGGCTATTCTCTCTACTGAGAATCCCTACCCAATTCTGCCTTATACAGTCTATCAAGGCCTTTAACAAGGTGGAAAATGCATGCACAATCATGTGCTAGTAAAAGTAAATATCTTTGGTTTCAGTAGAAAACTAGATGTTTGTTTTTGAAACAAAAACGGATGTCTCCCCCCTCCCCCCCCCCCCCCACCCCTTCTCCCCAACCCTCACCAGGAATGTAGATTGAGTTATGGTTCTTATTCTCTGAACATCAACTAACCATGCTCTCATATTTGTACCAACTTTTGTGGTTTTAATGTAATAGAAGGGACAAGATCTCCATGCTGAAAAGTTACAAGGTTAGATACAGTCGCCAACTAAAAATTAAAAGGTGCACAATTCTGTGGAAAATGTAGGTGGATGTAGGGTTCTTTTCTCTGCAAATCTTCTGATGATAGTTTATATTTTCAAGTCATGATACTTTATATTTGTACCAACTTTTGCGAAAATATCTCGTATAGTTTCAGTTATGGAGCGGACACCATTTTCATACTAAAATTTACAAAGGGGCATAATTCCGTTAAAAATGTAGGTGGAGTTGCAAGTCTTGTTCTCTGCATATCCTCTGATGATGCTCTATATTTGTACCAAGTTTCATGAAAATATCTCATATAGTTCTAGAGTTAAGGAGTGGACACAATTTCCAGACTAAAATTTACAAAGGGGCATAATTCCATAAACAATGTAGGTGGAGTTATGGGTCTTGCTCTCTGCACGTTGTCTGATGATGCTTTATTATATTTGTACCAAGTTTCGTGAAATTATCTCAATCGGTTACAGTTATTGAGCGGACACAATTTGTGACAGATGGACAGACGACAAGGGCAAAAACAATATGTCTGCGACCCCTTTGGTAAGAGTTACCAGTCTTGCTCTCTGCACGTCATCTGATGGTGCTTTATATTTACACTAAGTTTCATGAAATAATCTCAATCGGTTACAGTGTTACTGAGCGGACACGATTTCCATACTAAAATTTTCAAAGGGGCATAATTCCATCAAAAATGTAGGTGGAGTTATGGGTCTTGCTCTCTGCATGTCGTCTGATGATGCTTTATATTGGTACCAAGTTTCGAGAAATTATCTCAATCGGTTACAGTTATTGAGCGGACACGATTTGTGACAAATGGACAGACAATCAGGGGAAAAACAATATGTCTCTGACCCCTTCGGGAGGAGACATAAGAGTTACAGATCTTGCTCTCTGCACGTCATTTGATGATGCTTTACATTTGTACCAAGTTTCGTGAAATAATCTCAATCAGTTGCAGTGTTATTGACAGGGCATGATTTCCATACTCAAATTTTCAAAGGGGCATAATTCCGTAAAAAATGTAGGTGGAGTTATGGGTCTTGCTCTCTGCAAGTTGTCTGATGATGCTTTAATATTTGTACCAAGTTTCGAAAAATTATCTCAATCGGTTACAGAGTTATTGAGCGGACAAGATTTCCATACTAAAATTTTCAAAGGGGTTTAATTCCGTAAAAAATATAGGCGGAGTTATGGGTCTTGCTCTCTGCATGTCTGATGATGCTTAATACCTGTACCAAGTTTTGTGAAATTATCTCAAATCGGTTACACAGCTATTGAGCTGACGCGATTTGTGACAGACGGATGGACAGACAGACAGACGACCAGGGCAAAAACAATATGTCTCCGACCCCTTCCGGGAAGACATATTAATCTCAGACCAAGTAAGAAAATCAGCTAGGTATATTAGATTCTCAGGTTTTATAAAGCCAATTTCAATGTCATTAATAGCAGTCACCCTAGACAAATGCCATTTGTCTGAAGCAACTGTCATTGCTTTATGAAATGAAGCCATTCACCAGGACAATTTGGAAAACTGTCCTCAGCAATAGCCATTCAGTGTAGATCCAGGGACGGATCCAGGAATTTCAGATAGGGGGGTCAAATTAGCTGAGGGGGTTCTATTTGTGCAGTTTGACCATTTTTTCTTGAAATTCTCCATGAAAATTAAGTAATTTAGGCTGAAGAGGGGGTTCGTTTGTACCCCCTGAACCCCCTTTGTATCCGCCACTGAGATCCAGATGAGGTGGCTCATACTGTGCATACTATTACATATTCTACTATTTTCAATTTTTGTGCTTTAAGTGCTAACATCCCAGTGATACAATCTATCTGCTACTGAAAGCTTTGCCATTATGTTCATGGAATACCAGGGGATACAGAAATTAAAATGTGATATATTAGTCAGACATTTATTAACTTAGCATAATTAACTGTTGTAGTACAATGTCCAGTCTGTTAGTTCTTAATAAGGTAAATGTCCTCCAAATCACCAGGTATCGTCGTTTTTTTCTTTTCAGTATTAAAACATTTCTAAAACAGCAGAACTTCAAACTCATGAAAAGAATATGAACCAACATGCTTTCTGTAACAAGTCTTCTACAAATTTATCACTGACAATAGAATATTGTTCCCAATATGATACAATTACCATATATATTCAGCTATGAGACAGGTTCTTCCCCTCTCCAAAACAACCGAATAATTTAGATCCATCCCAGCAGGTACACAACATTGAACAGAGCTCCAGATAAGAGGGGGTATTGAGGATAATTCAAAGATAATTTTTCTTATTTCTCAACGAAAACATATGTTGTGACCCCTCATTAGAACCGTCTCGACGAGACGGTTCTAATGATGGGTCACAAAATATGTTTTTGTGGAGAAATTTGGCTAATTATCCCAAAATTATCTCTGTTACCCCTTCTTATCTGGAGCACTGTTGAATAATGTCAATTCAATGTCATCACATTGAATCAATGTTTATTCATAGCTGTTTGCTCAGCGGGATCCTACCATGACAGATTAAGATTTTTAGATTGTTTTGAAAAGAAAATAGCCATCTTATGGCAGAAAAATTAGATGACTAATTTACATATTTGAGCCGCGACATGAGAAAAAACAACAATGTGGTTGTGCGCCTAGCGCAGACTCAGATCAGCCTGTGTATCCACCCAGACTGATCAGACTCTTTGCTAAGCGCTTAAAGGGTAGCTAAGGGTCTAAGTTACCTTCATGCGGACAGCGAAGACTTGATCAGACTGGGCGCACAGCCACATTGTTGGTTTTCTCGTGTCATGGCTCATTTGATGTCTTTTGGAGAGAAAACCCCTTTCTTATAGCTAATAAATACAGTATCACCCTTATAACCATATTTCAAAGAAAACAGTATCTCAAACTGATTTTAAAAATCCAGTTCTTGGAAAGCAGCTAAAATCCTGGTTTTGGTTAACTCTGCTCTGGCCACTCAGGATTCCAGTGCAGGCATTCTATCAGGTCCCTCTCTTCGACTCGGCAATGTGGCAATTTATCCTCTACCAAATTTCTGTTGGAAGCGGGGATTTCACCTTCAGCCAAATTCTCCCACTCCTTTACCTTCCTCTGATACTCTTCTTCAGCTTTTTTAGGATCCATATTGGCCAGCTTTTCCGCCTCCTCGTCCGTCTTTGTGTAGAATTTCTCACCACACCTCAGGACATCCTTGAAGGCTTCTCCGCATGCTCCTTTAAATTTTAGTTCCTCAAGTGGTGCAAAATGTCCAATCTGTACAAGATCTGGATATAGACAAAAAATGGCACATGTATGACTGGCACTACATGAAAAGGGATCTTAACGCACCTGCATACAGATTAAACCGCTCCAGATTAGAAGAGAAAATGGATAGTTTACAGATAATTTATCGTACTTTCCCATAAAAACATATGTTGTGACCCCTCATTAGAACCATCTCCCTGAGATGGTTCTAATGACGGGTCACAATATATGTTGTCATTGAAAGATAAAAACTATCCCTGAATTATCTTCAAACCTCACCTTTATCTAGAGCTCTGTACTGAGCTTAGCTTGCACTTTTAGGCAAATGGATCAAAATCTTTACTTTTGACCAGGATCTGTAAATTGGGAAAAGGGAAAGCTCTGATCAGACTCACCCCGGGTAGGCGGCAACTGAAAACGCTCATGCAATCGACGAAACTGAATCAAACTCCGTCAGCAACAGTGTTTTCGATTGCAAATTGGCAATTTCCAATCGAAAACACTGTTTCTAACATATTTTGTTCTGCGTTAATCGATTGTTAAGAGCATTTTCGATTGCCCCCTACCTGGTGTGAGTCACAGAGGATGGCAATCATACATACAGTACAGCAGGAAATTTCTGCAGTTTTCTGGCGATTAAATCTACTTATTTTTGCAGCTTTTTGAAAAGCACATAAATTAATATCCCAGAATATTCTATCTATCATTTGCATTTACCTTTTTTGACCTCTTCTTTTGACAAACCCTGGGTTAAGCACACCTGCCGCAGGCCTGTTGATCCCAGGGGTCCTGAGTTTGCTTCCCGCTGGAGGCAGAAATCTCTAAACAATCGTAAATGGGATTCCACTGCACACAGCCTTTCATTATCATCCTCCCATCTTCCCGTTTTTCATTATCACCCTCCCATCTATGACTGAAATACTGTTGAAAGGATATAAAATCACAACTTGACAAGTCATCCATCCATCCCCCTCTTACCATTAAACTTATTATTTTACGTCTGATACTTTATGCCATGGTATTTGGACAGATTGAAAAATAATTAGTTTTTCACTGTCCCAACATTTGATATTTAAACTTGGTGTGAGAATATTTATGATGGCATAAAACTATTGCAACAATTGTACTACTGGTATGCAGACAGATATGCAAAAGTGACCTCTAGCATACTTTTTTCTCTGATTTTTTTGGTGTTTTAGTTAACTGGTTTTGTTATTTGAAAAAAAAAAGAAAAAAAAAATGGAAAAAAATGCAGTTTGGTAGAAAAGGTGAAAATAATAAGAAATGTGCCAAAATAGAGATGAAAGTGTGTGACAGGCACCATTTCTATATAGGATGGATAATTATCCTTAAGCCAGTGAAGTGTAAATTATAGGTCACTGTCAATTATGGTTGATGGTTGTTGCATTCAGATACTCCCCTCCAGATATACCAGGTAGTGTCATGATTCTGGCTCAAACTGACCTAAATGCAGCTGCATGACTTAGGTTTAACTTAAATTTTTCAAAGTCATTTGACCATGACAAGTATATCAAGACCAACATAGTGCATGCATTCAAGTGGTTATGTGCTGATATGAGTATTAAGTTTCAATACTGCAGGCCTTAGGTGAGAAATAGATCTAAATGCAGATGATCAACAAGTTAAACAATCTGATCACAGATATGGGCTGAGATGCTGAAGCAGACTTGGACAATAACACCTGAGGCTTTGAAAAAGCTCTCCTTTGCCCTTGCAAAGGTGTGCTAAAATCTGAGAAAAATGTTTGCATAAATGAGATCAGTTTTGGATGGTATGCTCAACTGACACCAAGTAATACCTTAAAGTTATACCCTATCTGAAGCTTGAGGTACTTACCTGGCTTCTTAACTGCAAAGAAAAGAAAGAACGAAGCATTAGCATTAAAATATTTCTTTTTGGTAAGCTGCAAGAAATTGCACCAGAGAGTCTGGGGCCGTATTCATAAAGCCACTTAAGTTGTTGCTATGCGGTTGCTAAGGCTAAATATCTATAAAGGAGATTCCCTACAACTATGAAATTTGTTCTGGAGGACCAGTCTTTGTAAGACTGTTCCTCCAGACCAAATTGCAAAGTTGTAGGGAATCTCCTTCAAAGAAATTCAGCCTTAGCAACAGCATAGCAACCACTTAGGTTGTTTTATGAATACGGCCCCAGGTAACAGGGTACCGAGAATAATTCAAAGATAATTTTTTCTTATTTCTCGAAAAAAACGTATGCTGTGACCCCTCATTAGAACTGTCTCAACGAGCTGGTTCAAATGAAGGGTCACAAACTCACAACATATACTTTTATGGAATAATATGGAAAATTATCCCTAAATTATCCAAGGTTGTTAAGCCCTACGTATCCCTCTTATCTGGAGCTCTGCATTGCATGCATATCTATATACAGTGTGCATGTGTGGAACAGAGGATAGCAAGACTTTACCAAAATGGGAAGTCAAGACCAACCAAAACAAGGGCTTCGCAAGCGGCGCATAATACGCCCGTTTAAATGTCAAAAAGGAGTTACAGAATGAACAAGACTGTTTACAAAAGGATAGACAGGAAACAAACAGAGGCAACCACTCTATAATAAATGAATTCAACATTACTTAAATATTCAACATATCAAATACTATTAGTATATCAAGTCATGGGAGATAAACTAAATATACATGTACTAGATATACCATTCTTGGTTCTATTACATTCCCTTGACATCACCATTAAGTTGTGTTGCAATATTTTAAACAGTTGAAATGTTACAGAGTAAACAGGATATTTATGCAAGGGCAGGTATTTCAGTAAGTAAGCCAGAGTTGTGGTTCTTGCTCAGGAGACATTGTCTCATTATTATACACATTCCTACATAGTTTCATTCCAATATTTCGAAAGTTTAAGGAGATATGGAGTGAATGAGAAATGCCTAAAATATACTAATCAAAGGGAGCCTACTCCAAAATTAAGCAAGGGGGAGCAACCATTCTTATATGTGACACACTGTCTTGTGATCATGCACATTGTTATAAAGTTTCATCATGATATTCCAAACGGTTACCAAGTTAAGGTATGCACAAGGTAAGTATACACAAAAATAGCCAACAAGAACTAATGAAAGGGATTTAACTCTAAAATGAAGAAAGGGAGAGCAGCCATTGTTCTATCCGACACATCGTTGGGACTTCATACACATTGCTATGAAGTTTCATTAAGATATCCCAAACGGCTATCTAGTTATGGCGCGCACCAGGGCTACAGAAATCTGATTTTTTGTTGGTCCGGACCGATTTTGAGTTCGAAAAACCGATTCAGCTGGCATAAGGCACATTTTTTTCGGTCTGAAAAAACACGACTTGCAATATATGATGACATGATGACCTGGATTTTAGCCATTTGCCATTATTAATCCAATAATCACGCACTGTTGTCAAAAGTTATCACAGATAAACAAAGTGTCGAGTGTCTTGCCTAGGTGTGAACACTGACTCAATTTTAGAAATCTTCGATAATTAGCACATGTCACAATATTGGCCAGCGGCGAAGATTTTGCACAACTCGTAATATACACATTACACGTGCCGATGCACGGAAAAAATGGCTGTGCAACGTAAGTTTACTGACTCTTGAATACTTTCATAGATAGCATAAGGAAAGAATTTGACTAGCAAAAAGAAAATTTAAACCGGACTTGATTATGTGCAGTCTGGTCAGGGTTTTTTTTCAGCCAACGTCATTTTTCGTGCAGAATTTCTTTTACTTCGTCCGAAGGTACCTTTTTGCAAGTAACTTCATATTTCAAGGGACTTTACTCGAATACAGTAAAATACGTCAATCGTAATACTTCGGCCAATTCCTTAAGTGAAGATCGGTGAGGATGTCCGAATGGTACAGCCATGTGTACTTTCACTTTCGGTCTGACTGTCTCCGCGCTTTAAAGCGCATTTTTCACATTAACTAAGAACATGTGGACTAAATGGCTACTTCAGGGATGACATCCGCGTTATAACGGCGCTCCAGTGTAGTCATTAGTTTTCGTGACTTTTTTTTGGATTGTGGAATACACAGTGTAGTCATTAGTTTTCGTGTCTATTTTGGATTCGTATGACGTCATTGGCCGTCCCGACCGATTTCGATTTCAAAATTTCTGTAGCCCTGGCGCGCACAAATTTTGCAGGGAAAAAATTAACCAAAGGGGCATAACTTGGAAATTAAGGAAGGGGGAGCAACCATTTTTGTACTTGACACATTCCCCTAACCTAATACATATTCCTACCAAATATCATGAATATGTCCCAAATGTTACTGAGTTATGGCGCGCACAAGAATGTTTACGGACAGACAAACAGCGCCACAACATAACACGTCCGTTTTTTCAAAACAGGCGTATAAAAAGCTGATGACAAAATTTACATCGGCAAGCTAAATATGTTATTGTTTATATTTAGAGCTGGAAAACTAGATGGGATAGTCAAAAATGTTTCATCCACACATTATCATTCATATCCAGAATGTGATGACTAGATGGGAAATTGAGCAGATCCAGATGACTGAGATGAGGTGGCTCATTATGAGGCATCTCATCTGGATCTACGCTGTTTTCAAATTCAACTGTGTTTGTGTTTGGTGCTTTTAGTGTTAAACATCTGGGCCCAGGTGTTCAAAACTAACGACGTCTTTAGTTAACGTGATGTTAAATTTTCAAACGTTAATATCACAAACTTTGTTGCAAAAATGAGAGAAGCTTTTGCATTGCAAAAGCTTTTCACATATATTCAACATAAAATATAAGTGTATTTGGTTATAAAGTCACAAAACACTTAACGAGTTGACCTCTTAATGAGCTTGTTAGGCTAAGGATGCTTTGAACAACTGGCCCTGCACTATACTCACAGTCGGTTAACTGTAATAGCCAGTAAACTCTCAATTATTTGAACTCTGTAAAGGCCAAAATAAAATGTGCCTAGTTTTTACGCCTGAGTGGGAATATTTCGTGGAATTGGCCAATGGTTTTGTGTTCCAGTTGTCTTGACTTTTATCAGTCTTAGAAACACTATGTACCACTGGGAAATAAAACAGCAAATAAACTTTTATCATATAAATCTGGCAAATAAACTGTGTAACATACTGTATTTATTCAGATAATGCCTCTGCTCTAATAAACATGCCCCCATTTATTTTCCAAAAAATGATGTTACATTAACCTGCATAAATTCCTGTTTAGCTCTCTGTATGAGGTAGCTCTTTGAAATGGGGCCTTTAAACAGTTTAATAGATATGGAGCAGGTACGATGCTATTAATGAAATGATCATATGAAAAATACAAAAGGGGCATAATTCCATTAAAGGCAGGATTTCTGAATCCCCCGGTACAGGATTAGCTACTTGTATGAGGCAGTAAGTGGGTGTGGCTTAGCTCCTGTGCAGATTACACCAATGTCCTGTTTTAGCTGATAAGAGATAACCCTTAGGCAATGTGTTACCTTGTCATAAAATTGGTTAATTTTTATAATATTGATTTGTATGCACATGAAAAAAATACTACGAAATTTGAAGGCTTTGTAACTTTATTGAGAATAATGTCATCAACGCAAAAGTTGAATATTTTTGGTTTTACTTATGAGACAATTTTTTTGTCAAAGTACTAATTAATGATATTCTAAAATTAGTGAAATAAAAATCATTTTGTCTAGAGTTCAAACATTTTCTTTCTTTTATGAAATTCAAGTAATAATAATCACTATTAATTTCACTGTAACAATAACTTTTATCTAAATTGGTAGATGAGATTTCTATTTTGGGTGATTTAGCTTTATATAAACAAGATTAAAAATGAAATCAAATAGTGTATACTGATATGCTTTCATTTTTTTCAATGTATAAAAATTATCCAAATAAATTCTAAAAAAATCAAAATTATATTTTGTTCCAAATTATTTATCATATCAAATCATTATTATTTTCCTAAATATTTATCATATTTGCATTTGTGACGAAACAGCATAGTCACTGAGCATATAAGAACTGTCAATCATTTCACAGGTAAATACCCCAGCAAATTATCAGTCATTCAAATTAGAGATAAATCTGCAGGACCTACTGTAGATGTTTACCCTTTGATGGCTATTGGAAAACTGAGAATAGTTCTGTTCTGTTCTGTTCAATTCTCGTATCGACGTTACCCAAGTGGCTCAACGGTACGTAACCATAGTTGCACACACTTGGCGCCGTGTGTCCGTCCAAAAACTGAGAATAGGTAGCTAATTTTGCCTGTTATAGTCTACTCCTGCCTTTAAAACTGAAAGTAGGGTTATGATTCTTTTTCTCTGCACATCACTTTATGGTGCTTAATATTTGTATTGACTATAATAATAATGAAGAAATCTTAAAAGGTTTTAGAGATATCGGACACGGAATGTTACCATTTGAATTTCGACATCATCTAAGTGAGAGAGACTTGACATGCAAAAATATTAAAATGTTAGGGTCAGTGCAAAAAATTTAGCAACTGTCACAGTGTTTTTAGCTAAAGATTTGGGGAAACTACATGTCCCTTAATAATCAGAAAAAATTTGAGATGTTTTTCCTTTTGAGAAATAATGAAATTGGGAGAAACATAAGGCCATTTTTGGACAGGGAATGACTCCCGTAAGATCCTGCTAAAAAAACCCACTGTGTCAGGTGACCTGAAACACTGATTTTTTTTTTTTTTTGGGTGGGGGGGGGGGGGGGCTTTGTTAACTTTATTAATACTCACATTCTTCTGGCATTGGTGGCACACCTGATGCTGATGCTGTAAACTTGGCTGAAAAAGAACAGGAAACAATTAAGTAACAAAAGGAAAACCCATATAATTAAGGTGAATGGGTACACTTTTAGGAGAAGCAACTCTGTCACTTTCATTTTGCCTCCCTTGTCAATGGGTGTAAACTCTTAAAGGAAAGAATTTGCTCCCCTGGAGCAAATTCTTTCCTTTAAAAGTTAACATTTTTGTGAGAGTTTGTCATACAGGGAAGCATAAAGGAAGTCTCAACAGGTGTTTCCCTATGCATAAATGTCAGAAAATTATGGTGTACCCATTCACCTTTAGACACTAAGGTTACTCAGTACATTTCTAACAATGAACCAGAGTTCCATTTAAGAGGGGGTATTGAGGATAATTTCAAGATAAATTTTCCTATCTGTCAATGAAAGCATGGTAAAAATATATACTGGAGTCGAATCAAAGCCTTTAAACCAGGCAAAGTGAGGCAAATGTGTTATCAAAATAAATCTGCACATCTACAATCTACAGATTGAGATCATTTATGACAGTGTATAGCATACCTTGCCTGGGTGTTTGAAGCACACTGGTGTCAACAGACTTTGAATCATTTGTTGCAACACTTGGATGTAGAATTATCTTACTTATTCAAGATTTACTGGACACTAATAGGGAAATATTGTCTATGCAAATAAGGGAAAAAATGATATAGTTTGTAATAAACCTGTGTTAGATAATATTTAATGGAAAGTTGTTGCACTTGAACTGCAAAACATCTTGATGTCTCTACATTTTATTGACAATCGGCCATTTCTGTTTTTTTTTTCTTTCGCAGACACCTAATGAAAGCTTTGGGAGACAACGAAAATCAGTCTGCACTAACTTGACCTCTTAATAGCTCTTATAAATGCAAGGGTCACTCACAAGTGTTGTAAGACGATCTCTTTTGTTCTTCTCTTTATCCAATACTTGTTTATTCAGTGTCATCCAGAGCATGCATTACTTATTACATTATTCATTTCAGCATATAATAAACTAAAAAGCATTACACATACATAACATTTTTTTTGTCCTACTGAGCCTACTGATAATTTCTGCTTTTGAAGCCACTGCACGAAGAATAATTAGGGGTGACTTTTAGAGTGATTACAGTGCTGTGTAAAAAATTTGCAAACCGCTGACAGCGTAATTTCTTTTTTCTTCTTTTTTGTTTTTGTTTATTCAGTATGGTGCAGAATGAATAAGTGATAAGGCCAAAGAAAAAAGTTAGTTTTTGGTGACATCTAAATAAATTTAAGGTTAGTAGGAAAAAGTTTGAGTAGGCCCCAAATAGATAGGATCAATATGGTAACCGGAAACAAAAGACTTTTTTGGCCTTATAAGAAATTAATAAAACATTGGAATACAATTGGACTTTACTCCATTTGATAACTTTTATGGAATAAATTGCAGTGTTTGCTGTTGTTTATCTGAAGGTTCCACCATTGACTTTTCAGCTCACCAAGTGTACTTCCCTAGCCGACATGCTGTGACTGATTCTAACTGCCCACCAACAAGCATAACCAAATCTAACTGATGCAGTTTATTCCATTTGATGCAGTGTTATGTTTAAAATTTGAAAGGGTTGAGTATTTTGTTTTTGGCCATGGCATTTTGGTTTTTTCCTTCAAAATGTTGATTCATCTGTTTATTAGGCTGTATCACAGTGATTCTTTTACAAATTTGCTTCTTTGCCTCCTTGAAAAGCAATATATATGCTTTACTGCTTGTGATGTGTCCACATGCCATGGCCAATTGGTTAGTGTGCCTGACGTGATTCTACAAATTTACAGCTTCCCTTCTGGCAACAAAGCAAAATCGGTCATTTACAAATTAACATTTTCTCATGAAATTTTGTTATTTTCAAAAAACAGAAAATTATTTTGATGTAAATATAACCTTTGTCCTTCAAGTTCATTATTCCATATTTGTTAAATGAAGTATAATCGAACAACGGAGAAACAAATATTCAAAGCGAGTACCTATGCAGGGCTCTCACACCCATTTTTGGGAATGGGGCCGGGGCCTTTAGAATTGGGAAAAATAGCGTCATTTTGTCTAAAATTGGGAAAATTTTCATTGTTTTATGTGTGAAGTTTTCATGGTCCAGGGCTCTCACACCGCTTTTTGGGAATGGGGCCGGGGCCTTTAGAATTGGGAAAAATAGCGTCGTTTTGTCTAAAATTGGGAAAATTTTCATTGTTTTTATGTGTGAAGTTTTCATAGTCAGACCAACACTATTTACATATAGTATTGTTATATTTTCAGAGGCATCCAGTCAATAAGCAGACATAGATCGTGCAGATAGTGAATCATAATAAACTTTATCAAATAGTTGGGATATTAGATAATAACAAAACTATTTGTGTGTGTTGAGTTTTTCTTTCTTTCCTTTGAACTGGCAACTTCCCTATCTTGCTACTCTCAAATTGGAGACAAGACTGGGACCTAGAAAAATAACAACAGTATAACACTCTAGGTTTGAAGCATCTGTGAACTAAGCATAATGTGAAATTGAAAGAAAGTGGACTGTCACAATGCAGAACATGACAAAACTTTCAGTCCTGCAAGTACAAAACATCCACAGTACGTCACTATCACTATACTAACTCTTGGATGTCCCGGTAATCCTGTTTATGATTTTGGATATGGCCGAAAATGTCTGTAAAAATCAATTCAGGTACGAAACACAAAAACATCAGAATCATCCACCCTAGGTGAAAACTCCGATCAAATGTTAGCATGGGAAGGCTTTAAATTAAATAATAAGTCAAAATATTGTTCACCACAACAATATTGGCCCTTGAAGCAAAGAAAATATTAACATATTGCAGCGAAAATCGCTAGGCTATTCGCCCTCTAATGGAAGGGAAGTAACTCTAACAGTGCATTGACTAACTCTAACAGTACATGATAAAACCCGGTACCACTTTCCAGTAACAAAACATGACGATCGTGATTGAAAAATTAATGTAATCGCTTCCCGATTTTTAAAGTTATAAATTATGTTAACATTTTTAGTTTTAGGTGTTTTTTAATACATTTTGTATTGATGCAACTGCAATATTCTTGGACCAAACAGGCTTAGTCAGATTGGGAATTTTTCATCTGGTTGGTAGGTTGATTTAATGCTTAACGTCCACGGTAAACAACCAAGGTCATGTCGGGACGGTCAGTTAACCTAACCACACTATTCCTGGGCAGGCGTAGACCTCCTAAGCGGTTAACCAGTACTAAGTGCACATACTTTCGCCAGTATCTGACAACTGCCCTTCTTGAATCAGCGGAAGGAGAAATGAAAGTATGTGGCCAGACTGGGATTCGAACCCAGGACCTCTGACTTACGAGTCAGGTGCCCTACCGATTGCGCTTCATCTGCAATTGGGAAAAAAACATACTTTTTGGCATTGGGAATGGGGCCGAATTTCGGCCCCAAATTGCGGTGATTGAGAGCCCTGCTATATGTGAAATTTTACCGCATAGCGGCAGCCATTTTTTTCCAATTCGATTGGTTCAGTCATGTCATGACCCCTTGTTGTTTTGACGTAGCTCATTTGCATAACCTATCAAATTACAATTTTTTTAATTCATTCAGTATGACGTAGAATTGATCAATGAATCTCATGGCTATTTTTATTTTTAGAATTTCCATATATTTCCGTGAAAAAATGGGCTGCAAAGATTGGTCAATTTTCAGAAGCGAATATCTTCGCTATTTAAGCATCCGAAAGCATCCAAAAGGTACCCTAATGAAGCTGAGGGCTTCCTCTACAAACTGGAGTTAATTTTAGAAGTGTAAACATTAGCGCATCTGTGCGCAAAGCATTAAAACACACCCACTGTTTACACAGTCGGCAATGGCGCGACAGAAGATCTGATACACGGCGAAAGGTAAAACATAAAAATACTTAACTGAGCGATGTGTAAATTGAAATTATTGATCGGTAAAATGTCAGACAAAACTTGAGGGGTTGTGTAGTTTGACATAACGTAACTTTTTTATTTCTATACGGATTTTGAAAATTTAAACATCTTTATTTTTCTAATGAATTGAACTTTCTCATACTGTTTTTAGGCTATTACTAAAACCTTGTACCGCACCGCACTGGGGTAAAATAGAGTACCGCACCGCCGAAGATTTCCGAGCCCTACCGAATTTTACAGCCTTAAGTGTAGGCAAAGGGTATGTTACTTAATATACTCAACCGAAATAAAAACGCAACACCCAATTTTTCCAATATTTCATAGCTCATGTCATATGCATGTCATATTCAGTTTAATTTCTTTAAGCAACAGGGTTTAATGCTTATTATCTCAAAAATTCAGTTTTGTTGATGAAATGGTTCACGCATGAGCGAGCACTACCGACAGCTACCCGGTTTTCAAAAGTCTCGGATAGGAATATGTCTGCCAAGGCGCTTCGAATGTTGTATGCTAATGTAAGCCTGTAGTTTGAAGCCAAACATTTCCATTACCACCCATCAATGATTTTTAGACTTGTAAAATGAAATCAGCGGTATTGGGGGACCATAGACATCTTAGACCAGATGCTCGATGCGACGCATGCATCCTGTCTCGCGACAGTTCTGCCTTTTTGGAGACTTTTGAAAATCGGGTAGCTCTAGTTAGTGCTCTCTTAAGCGTGAATAATTTCATCAACAAAACTGAATTTCGGGGACAGGAAACATTAATCCCTGCTGATCTTAGAAATTAAATTGAAATTGATCTGCATATGACATGAGCTTTGAAATATTGAAAAAATGAGGTGTTGCGTTTTTATTTCGGTTGAGTATATATGCTGATTTTGTAAATATCTTTTTTTTTAATTAAACATGTTAATGTACTGGAAGTATATACATATTTATATCATGCTGAAACCTTAATATCGATTTTATCTATTTCAATTATGTCATAAATTCTCAGGTTAACTATCACATAGTAGTCCCTAGCGTTTAGATTTGGTATGGTTTAGTTATAAAAATAAAGCTGAGATATACTTTCGATATATATTTTTGTTTAAGGTAACTTTATCAAAATAATTTCTTAGATTTAAACAAATTGCATATACATATATATCTACCTGAAAAATTTTCCTACGGGCGTTGGAATTGACTCTTAAAAGCATGTCTGTATTGCAATCACCAGAAAAATACATGTTTAAATTCTTTGGAGAAAAAGCCTCGAAGTATAATGTAAATCTGCCTTATTATTATGCATGCAAAGAAAATATTCCAAGTCTTTAAGAGAGTCTGCTTGCAGAAAATGGCAGAGTGATCCTAAGTATATCTATTGAGATAGAGAAGTATTTTCGTCGAATTAATTGACATATAATAGATATTCATTAATAAATCCATTATTTACTGTCACAGAGAAAGATAGGAAGAGATCTATATATAGAGATAGCATATAACGTGAGTGCGGTAAAGTTCGGAATGTACTCAGCTTTGTACGGAAATTTCCGTAAGTGCAGTACATGGTTTTAGCCGGTGCGGTGCGGGGTACTCGGACAAAACGGACCATGGACAAAACGGACCACTGTTAGGACAAAACGGACCACGTTTCAGGACAAAACGGACCACGTTTCAGGACCAGACGGACCACGCTAGAAGACAAACCAGGCCATTAATTGGTGCCAATTAAAGGATTTAGGATTATATAATTACCAAAGACAATGTTAAATGGTCACAATTATTTGACTGCTGTACATGATCTCATCTATTTTTGGCTGTCCCAACTATCTAATTAATTTAATCTTTGAAGCATGCAAATTTCTTTATTGGCGTTGCAACTAAAATAAAACATGCTTTCTCAAGGTTAACGGAAGGTCTGAACTTGGTCCATTTTGACTTTAAACGTGGTCCGTTTTGTCCTGAACGTGGTCCGTTTGGTCCCAAGCATGGTCCGTTATGTCCGTGGTCCGTTTTGTCCGTCGTCCGTTATCTCCCTAATTCCTGTGCGGTACAAGGTTTTAGTAATGGCCCTGTTTTTATTTTGGAAAAATCGCAATTTTAAGAAATGCATTGTTATCGCTACAATAATCAGGATAATTAAACCAAAATTCTGTCAAACCTTGTAATTACCGTAATTACTGTTCCTCTAACCTGGCCTATTGGGAATGCTAGCCTCACAGGCTAGTGGTAGGGATCCGTACCCCTAGCCACTGCCTAGTTAATTGCTGATCCAGTGGCAATAACCGCCCTTGGACAGGGAGGTCACGTAAACCCATTACCGACGAATTTGTGAGTGAAAATGTAGATTTCTCCTTCAGTTCTTGTTCTAGAATCTTTCAGGGGTCATAAACCTTTGTTACTTACCGGACATTGTGAAATATAAGCTGTCGAAAGTCCGAGAAAAGAGACTTTTACTTCGAGAAGTCGTTTCGACCTCTGATGAACTTGATGCGCATGTAACAAACCGAATGGCCAAAAACAAACCTAAAGGTCCTGGTCCCTAGAAAAACCGAAAATTATACAGTCTAGCATAGTTTATACCGGCACCTGAATGTGCGACAACCTCTCTCCACCTGACTTTGTTTTCCAGCTGCCCTAGTTGTGCTGGCAAAGTTCTCTTTTGTTTACTATTACATGCATTTCCATCCCTTCTTCTGCCTTACTTCAAAGCACATGTATACAGAAAGATGGATATGACAGGGGAGTGCTCCAGCCCCCGCACTCTCCCTTATGAATAATTACTAAATGTTATTTTTTAAAGCTAATCGCACATCAACACCGGCTACCATCTAGTCTAGTCTAGTCCATCCCTATATACTCCTACAACATAGGCCAACAGTTTACTTCTCTTGTAAGGGCTAGGGACTAGCTTCCCTGATTCACAGGTCCTGGTGAATGATTGTCCTTGGACGTATCACCAGTAAACAGATCTTATTCTAATTCTGAACAATATAGAGACCTTAATGTTTCAACCTCAGTGAAATCACGTTAGTATATTTGTATATAAGTAACAAAGATAAAGCTAACATTCTTAATAATTTCTTTTCATCTGTTTTCACTAAAGAGGAGTCCAGTGATTTTCCTGTCATATCACCCAAAACAACCGAGATTGTATCCAGTGTACTGGTGAGTAAAGAGAAGGTTGAGAAGATTTTACAAGGCCTCAACCCATCAAAATCCTGTGGACCTGATGAGTGTCACCCACGTTTTCTTAAAGAGACAGCTTCAGAATTGTCAGAACCCGTTTGTAATTTGTTTAACCAGTCTTTGTTAAATGGTGTACTTCCATTAGATTGGAAAGAGGCAAACGTAACTTGTATATTCAAAAAGGGGGATAAATCAGCCCCTGGAAATTACAGGCCAGTAAGTCTGACCTCGGTTTTATGCAAGAGTTTAGAAAAGATTGTTAGAGAAGCCCTAATGTTACATCTAAAACAGAATGATTTGTTGTCAGATTGCCAATTTGGTTTTCGAGAACATCGTGGCTGCATTTTACAGTTACTGCAGGTCGTTGATGAGTGGTCAAAGGAAGTAGATCTAGGTAAACAAATCGACTGCATATATCTTGACTTTCAAAGGGCCTTTGACACCGTTCCGCATAGAAGATTATTAGCAAAATTGAAATCATTTGGAATACAGGGAAATGTTCTGAAATGGCTTGAAAATTTTCTCACTGGTCGGCGCCAGAGGGTAATACTGAATGGAGAAGTTTCAGACTGGAAACCAGTCATCTCTGGTATCCCCCAGGGCAGTGTTCTTGGCCCGGTTTTGTTTATAATATTTATAAACGATTTACCAGACTTGATAAAAAGTACATGTAAACTTTTTGCAGATGACACTAAGTTATATAAGGCCATATCTTCAAGTGAGGATCAAAATGTTCTACAACAAGACCTGTTAACCCTGTGACTGGTCAGACCATTGGCTTCTTCGTTTCAACGTGCTGAAATGCAAATATATACAATATGGTATCGTCAATTTCTTATTTGAATACCAAATGAGAGGCATTCATGGAAATACTACTACATTAATGAAAGACTCACAGGAGAAAGATTTAGGAGTTATCTTCCAGGAGAACTTGCAGTTCGACCATCATATCTCAAACGCTGTTAGCCGCGCTAACAAAATTTTAGGACTTATGAAGAGATCTTTTATATATATGAACAGTGATTTGTTCTTAAAGCTCTACAAAACTTTAGTTAGACCCATTATCGACTATGGGAATGTGATTTGGTATCCATTTACAAAGAAAGATAAAAAAATGATAGAAAATGTACAAAGACGTGCAACAAGATTGGTACCAGAATTAAAGGGTTTAGGCTATACAGAAAGATTAACTAGTTTGAAATTATTCTCTATGGATTACCGCAAAAAACGAGGAGATATGATCAAACTATTTAAAATTTTGAAGGGCTTTGAGGATGTTTCAGTGAAAAACATGTTTACCTTCTCCACATCTCGGACTAGGGGCCATTATTTAAAGTTATATAAACCAAATTGTCATAAAGGTTTCAGGCAACACTCCTTTGCTGTTCGTGTTATAAGTCCATGGAATAGTCTATCATTTTGTGTTGTCAAGTCTAGCACAGTGAATAAGTTCAAGTCTAGATTGGATAAGGAATGGAATTCTCTACATTATAATACTGACGGCGTCTATTAAATGTGTGTGTGTGTGTGTGGGCGGGGGTGGCATGTTAATACAGGATGTGGCATATAAGTGGCTGTTATAAGTGACATTTTTAAGAGCAACATACAATTCCTAATCAGAACTAGAAGTCGGAACACCCAAAATTACAAGATACTACATTGGTGGCGAAGAAAAGCCCATAGGGGCTTAAGTGATTCACCGGTGGATCAAGTAAGTTATCAAGTAAGTTATCTCTCTGATGTAACTAGAGTAGTCTATCCCATAATGTTGCAAGGTCGTTGGGATACCCATGATGACTTGACGACAATCGGCTTACCCTTTCCACTTAGTCGACCATGTCTTCAGTCCCTGTCCACGCTTTAATATTGTCTTCCCGGTACTCGGACAAAACAGACCATTGACAAAACGGGCCAGACAAAACGCATTACGGTTAGAACAAAACGGACCACGTTTCCGGACAAAACGGACCACGTTTCAGGACCAGACGAACCACGCTAGAAGACAAACCAGAACATTAACTGGCGCCAATTAAAAGATGGACGAGTATATAGTTTCCAAAGACAGTATTGAATGGTCACAATTACTTGACTACTCTTCATGATCTCAACTATCTTTGATTGTCGCAACTATCTAACCACAGCTCATGACTTTAATCAAAATTTATTTAAAGTGGGCAAGTTACATAACAGCACAACATAAGCTCTTGATGAGCTAATGAACCGACTGCTAAAACAAGAGTATATGATCAACAAATGTAAAATAAAACACTATAAGAATGAATAAACAATTAGTAAGATCATATTGCATCTGGACAGGCTGTCCGTATATTATCAGACCAAAGTGTCTGCACACAATGCGGAAAAAAAAACATGTCAGATCCAACTACTACACGGGTGGTAAAGTTTCAAATTGACCTCCGCGGAGGTCTGTTGAAAAACAATTTGACTATTTTCCGGTAGGCAATTTGAATATATCTTGTCATAAATTTTCGCGGTTCACTGACAGGGTTCAGACAAGATTTTTCTCGCTAGAAAAGGTATTCCAAAATTCGGAGAATGTCATGCTATATATATTTTACAGTTGTATATTGAGACCAAATGACATGGAGCAGTTTTAAGCGGTGTTTTTTTAATTACTTTTGTCCTCCAGGCTCAGTACCGAAAACGAAACTAGGAAGGAGTCCTGCATAGTTAAATCGGCATTTTGAGTGCATTTGCAGGCTTTCTGTGAAATCTTACCGATGCAGTTAGACACGTAGCTTATGTAGCTGCATTCTAAACATACTTTCAAGGATATGCATGCTTTTGTCACTACATGCTTACCCAATTTTTCTCGGCGGTCAATTTGAACACGATAAGTACAATTTGACTAATGGGGATTAACACGGAAAAAATTAATCAGTTAAAAAGAAGAAAATGCGTGCTGAATTTTCAGGAGCCAGATATCATATGATCTGAATGCATAATTTTATTCGTCTTAAGTACACCAGATAATATTGCTCATGCAACATTCTCTTTTTTATCGTGAAATGAATGTACAATAGCGTTTTATCACTTTCTTTGCTGTAAAACCAGACCTGTGGCTCTCATTTGCTTGTAAAATAAAACAAACCCATCTAGACTAATATCTGCAGAGAAGAGAACCGATATTCAAACAATTTAGAGTGAACCCATAAGAAGATATCAAGCATACATACCCGCATGCTCCCCCCCCCCCCCATGCTCCCCCCCCCCCCCCCGCCCGCGCGCTGCGAGCTTATTACACCCTGAAGTGGCCGTTACATACAAACCCGAGTAATCAATATAAAACAATAACAACATCATTACGGACGCCTTAGTATGACATGTGAAGACTGTGATGAAAAAAAAATCAACGGTAGGCTCAGTTTAATATTCGTTTATTCTTTACAGAGACATCGTTCATCTGCGGCAAAATCGATTTGACGACGTACATGTACTTTCAATATTGCTTTCTACTAGTATTTATTGATTAGCTATATGTGAATTAACCACAGTAGACCCCCAGGGCCAGGGTTATGTGCGCGTTATTATTGTCCCCATTCCTCTTTTGTTTTATCTAGCTGCCGATGTTTTAAAAAAAAATGCCGCTTTGTTTTAGTTATGGTGTCCTTGTGGTCCTCTGCTGTGAAAAGCTGTTCTTTTATCGCTTGACTATGTTTTCGATAATGTTTGTTCATAAATTCCACCTTTCTTTCTACTCTGTACTATACAAAGTCGCTGAAACCCAATCGGGAGTTGAGCCTGCTCCCTCTAGTGAGCTGAAGTCGAAAGAGCTAACTAATTGGTCACAAAAACTTGATCAGTAACACACTAGTGAGTTCTTCCTACAAAATGGGATTTCCATGTAAAAAAGCATTTGGTGAAATTGAATACTTTTATTCAGGTTTTATGTTTTCAGATCAGAGTTAAGTTTGCTACAGAAATGTAAACAGTATGCAAAGACCAGGAACTGAAACAATCCAAATCCAAATCCAGCCCTCAAACCATAGTTGGAAACAACTAAGATTACAAATAATCAAGATACAGAGAACATATGGCCAACCGAGTGAGCAGCTTGTTCCCAAAAGGTGGCCACTCAGCAACCCAAACCGAACCAAAAATAATAAAAACATACATAAGGTAAAACATCACAGAAACTCTGACACCAAAAACAGGCAACAGAGAACCACAACAGAACTACCGCCTTGGAACGGTCAGTAATGAATTACTGGGGGGCTTAAATCGATTTTACAGGCCCAACCTCACCCTCAGTTTCTGAAGTGGTACAAAACATTTAGTTGTTCGGTTCGCATGATAACCCTCTAACTCGTCAATGAATCATCACGGTAAACACATAAATCAAATTTCAACACCATGAAGAAGCAAAGACGAGGACTCAACAGATACAACGGGCCGTCTGACAGGTGGAGATCCCTGTCCTGCCAAACAACCCCACTGGAAATCTGAAGCAAAAGAAGGTCACCAATTGAGCCCCGGTGGACCAAGCAACAGACAAAAAGGCTCCGGTCCCAACCAACTAAAATATATAGCTTTAGGTCGGGGCCATCATAGAGTCTGACGACCGATCCCCCGGTGTGCAATTAAAGAGTGCAGCAAAGTTATCAACCGTGATTGGGTTAATCACTAAGCATGCAGACTGTCGCATAACATTTAAATTATAGCCAATACGTTTGTGACGTATTATTATTTTTCGGAATTGATCAGAAAAATCAGTCCTACCCTTAATCTTTTTGAATTTGTATACTAAGTCACCATAAAATTCTGGTTCCGATAGGCCTTGGTGTAAAAGAAATTTTAATCCGACATCAAATTTTGAAGCCAATTCATGGTGTCTGCGATAGAATTTAGAAAAAGCCTTTCTAAGCTTATAATACCGATAGCCCTGTTGAAGAAGTTTAGCAGTTAAACATTTATTACGAGCATTAAAGTCATCTACATGACTACACACTCTAGCAAATCTTATAAGTTGAGAAATATACACTCCATAAGAGGGACGACGTGGAACGTCACCATCCAAAAATGGAAAAAGAGACTTCATTTTCACTTCATTAAACCAAACACTTATTATATATATGGATTGAAACAAAAATTACAGACTGCCTTTGCAGAACAAGAATTATTATCCCGAGATGAAATGGAATCGAACTGACCTCGCGCTTTTCAAACTGACCACAATGTCAAAACTTTTCTAATATAATATAATTATGAATAGTGAATTTGGTTTCAATTGCACATATTAACCTGCATGGGTTCGTGCTATGTTTACAAACAAATCAGTGTCACAGGTCTGGTTTTACAACAAAAGAAAAAAATCACTATTGTGCTACTATTTCACGATAAAAAAGACAATATTACATGAGCAATATTATCTGATGTTCTTAAGAGGTACGAAAACATGCTTTCAATCCGTTGCTACCTAGCTTCTGAAAAGTAAATTAAGCATTTTCTTCTTTTTAGCTGATTAAATTTTTCCATGTTAATCTCCATTTGTCAAATTGTTCTCATCGTGTTCAAATTGACCGCCGACAAAAACTGGGTCAGCGTGTAGTAATAAAAGCATGCGTATTCTTGAAAGTATGTTTAGAACGAAGCTATATAAGCTACGTGTCTCACTGCATCGGTAAGATTTCACAGAAAGCCTGCAAATGCACTCAAAAAGCCGATTTAACTGTGCAGGACTTCTTTTCGGTACTGAGCCTGGAGGACAAAAGTAATTTTAAAAAACACCGTTTAAAACTGCTCCATGTCATTTGGTCTCAATATACAACTGTAAAATATATATAGCATGACATTCTCCGATTTTTGGAATACCTTTTCTAGCAAGAAAAATCTTTACTAAACCCTGTCAGTAAACCGCGAAAATGCATGACAGGATATATTCAAATTGCCTACCGGAAAATAGTCAAATTGTTTTCCAACAGACCTCCGCGGAGGTCAATTTGAAACTTTACCACCCTTGTACTAGGAGATACGAAATGATAATAAAATATATAATTAATCAATTATTCATCATAATCACTAAAGTACACTGTCATACATGTATATAATTAGCACTAGAAGTGAAAGAAAAAGCACACAATATTAGCACATCGAATATGTATAAGCACATAGGACAGTTAAGAAGCTTACATACTAATCTACTTAGCAAGGGCAAGATCATAAAAACTCAGAGACTCACGACATTGTATTGGCCGGTGGTGTTTCGCATGTGGCAGCTTAATCGCTAAACAGCAAGCTCCACTTCACGTCGAGTCAGTGTGCCTTATCTTACCCCTACAAGAAAAACAACAAAAAAAAAAAAAAAAAAGAAGAAAAAAAGCAGACAGTGACTAAATATACAAGGTAACTTTAAAGCAAGCAACATTAGGAAATGGGTGCGCGACGTTTGGTCGAAAGTCATTTCGTCGACACGACATTTGGTCGAATACGTCATTTGGGCGACTGGTCGACACGACATTTAGGCGAAAGAAATAGTCAGGTACGACATTTGGTCGAATGGTAACTACCAAATTTTTTGAGCAACTGCGAATTATGTCCTGAAAAATTTTTTACCGTTAAAATCATTTGATTTAAGTAATCCGGTCAACATTTACTGAGCACATTTGATTATTTTTCTGAACCTGAACCTGAACAGTTATAGACTGTCTCCAGTCGTTATATTTTACAAATCAAGATGAGAAATAACTCAGTCAGGAATAAAAGTGTAAAGTTATACGAGAAACACATCGACTGCCATCATTTTGATTAATGGCTTTTCAGTCTAAGCCAGATCACACCTGGCTCAATGGTTGGCTATCAAAATAAAAAGGCCACATTAGAACTTGAACCATTTGAATACATATAACATTTTAGCCTGAAAGCCAGGCTAGAACAGTTATAGTGTTTGAAACAGTTTTAGACGATATTTCGACGAATTCGACATGAATTCGACGAAATGTCGTAGTCTGCCAAAGGTCGTGGCGTCCAAACGTCGTGTCGACGAAATAACTCTCGACCAAATGTCAATGACGCTTAGGAAATGACAATAATAAAATACAAATTCATTCAGCAAGGGCACTGGACATTGCACTAGATCGGGTGTTCAAGTCGCAAGTGGCAGCTCAATTACTAAACAGCAAGCTCCGCTCCACCATCCAGTCAATGTGTCCCATCATACCCCCATTTAAATGAGCATTTTAAGACAAATCCACTACAAATAAAAGTTAGTGAGGCTGAGCTCTACCAGTTAATCAAACTAACTAAATAAATAAAAAAAAAAACAACATAAGAACTACTACAACACAAAAGCATATATAGTTGGCTAACTTAGAAAACATATAAAGCGTTAAAAGCAGCTGAACAATAAAACAACCGATAAAAGGTGCATATGATGCATCCATGATGTGAAGCAAAACTTTTTAAAATTTGGTATGACAGACAAAGCATGTGCAATTTTCCCCATTCTGCTGAGAAATTAAAAATTTAAATTGACTAAACCTTGTTGTAGGTCTAAAATCATTTGGTAGAAAGCGTTCCACAGCACAGGTGCAGCACAGCGAAATGAGTTCTATCCCTGCCATGTCATCCTCACCTGGGGTATCTGTAAAATATTGTTATATCTAAAATTCTAATGCACTTACAAATATAACGCGACGTCTGATTGGATAGCGTCAAAAATTTGCGGCAGTATATTCTGCAATATACTGTCGCAAACCCGACGTCATTATAAAACGTTGCTTCTCATTGGCTGACGTTTGGTTTTACGCTGCTGAACACGCTTGCAATGGGTGCAAAGCAGTACACTTTGAAAGGTAAAAATGTGAAAAAGTGCATTAGAATGGGGATAACTATATTGAAAATTGTCATTTGGGGAGGTAAATCGTCGGTTTTATGGTCGCAAATTCCGTTTTACGGCTCTGCTGGCGCATCGCCGTAAAACGAAATTTCCGACCATAAAACCGACGATTTACCTCCCCAAATGACAATTTTGAATACAGTTATCCCCTAATTATAGGTAGTTTCCCTTTTGACCAGTAGGTCAGAAAGAACAGGTGGGGCTAAACATTTTAAAATTTTAAAAGTATCTTAATCGTCGGACATGCAAGGCAGATAAATTTGCTTTAGTCAGCAACTCAGCATATGAGTTGGTACAGTCTTCATAAACAAACCTCAGTGCCCTTTCTTGGATCTTGTCAATTTTCAGAAGTGTTATTTTTAGAGCAAAAATGCCAAGTAAGGGGGCAAAAATTAAAATTTGAGAGAAATATGTAAGACAGTTAATGCATCTTGATAATTATTAAAATAATGAGTTGTGTTCAGATAATTATGACTTTTAAAGGCATGTCATCTGTGTAACAACAAACAATTCAGCAAAATAGCATATTCAAACAGTAGAAGATAGTACGGAAATATGGATTTATTCTGGATTAGTACATTGACAAAGGGGTAAGATTTTTATCTTATAATCAAGCAAATTGCTTTGTAAGTGTTGCAACTAAAATGAAACATGCTTTCTCAAGGTTAACGAAGATATGTTGGTTGGTTGATTTGATGCTTAACGTCCACGGTAAACAACTAAGGTCATGTCGGGACGGTCAGTTAACCTAACCACACTATTCCTGGGCAGGCTTAGACCTCCTAAGCTGTTAACCAGTACTAAGTGCACATACTTTCGCCAGTAACTGACAACTGCCCTTCTTGAATCAGCGGAAGGAGAAACGAAAGTATGTGGCCAGACCGGGATTCGAACCCAGGACCTCTGACTTACGAGTCAGGTGCCCTACCGATTGCGCTACCCGGCCCGGAGGTCTGTAATATAATTTTAATTCAAATGTATTTATGTATAAGATGGCCAGAAAGGTCTAAAAATGATCCGTTATGTCCTGAAACGTGTCCGTTTTGTCCTTAAACGTGGCCCGTTTCGTTCTGAACGTGGTCCGTTTTGTCCTAAGCGTGGTCCGTTTTGTCCATGGTCCGTTTTGTCCGTGGTCCGTTATGTCCCTAAATCTGTTCCACCCCTTCTTTTGTCTACCTCTTCTACCTTTTCCATTCACTGTGCCCTGTAGAATCGTCATTGCTAAGCCGGAAGACATTGATATGTGGCCAAACCACCTCAGTTTCCATTTCTTGACCGAGATCAGAAGTTCGTCATATTCTCCAATGGCTGCTTGGATCTTTCTGCGAACACCTCATTAGTTATGTGATCCTTGTACGAGATGTTCTGTAACCTTCGTTAGCATCTCATTTCAAAGGCCTGCGTTCTTTCTCTAACTCTGCTGACAAGGTCCACGACTCACTGTAAATGGGAGCGCATCCGCTTCACATTCGATCAAGGAGATTTGTTGTTATCTCTTTAACTTGGATTCAGCTTTGTCAGAGCTGCAATGGCTTGCAATCCTTGAGAGAGCCTCCGGTTCAGAGCCATAATCTGTGACAAGTGCTCCAAGGTAATTGAAACTTGTTATCGTTCCTAACTTCTGCCCGTTTACCTTGATCTCCCTGTGGATGCCATTCGCGCTGTTTGTCATCAGTTTGATCTTCTCAGCAGTTTTCTTCATTTCATACCTTGTGCAGACTCCCGGAGCCGCTGGCTCAGGTGAACTAAAAAACCTGCAGGGCCAACTGAACTTTGCGTGCACGACTTGTTGCAAAATTACATAAAACAAAGTGTAGGGCGAATAGTTTTAGGTTTGAGCTCACATGAGCATTATATGCTCATGGTAAGGTATTGTGATCAGTCACCACCCGTCGTCCGTTTGGCTTAGGGCGTCAGTCTGTCCACCCCTTAACTTGTGAACACTATTTATGACACCAAAATCTCTGTCAAGTTTGATAATGGGCCAGTCGGAGTATTACCAAAGTTATTGCCCATAACTTAGTGAAAAATTCTTTTAATGTTTTAGTTAACCATCTTATGAGTACAAAAGAGACTACATTCTTTGGGCAATCACAACAAAACTCGCATGTAAAGTTAAAGACGGTCAGGCTGAATGACCACCTGTTTGCAGCTCCCTGTTTGGGAAAGAGCTGCTCATTCGGTTCACCGTGCGAACTTGTGTGAATTTTTCCGTGTGTGTGTGATTCTTTCCCTATTGGTTTTGAGAGCGGGATGAGGGATTTGATTGCATTAATTCATGATCATTGCCTATCTACTTACTTTAAAATGGGACAAATCTGACCATTAACAATATAGTGCGACCCGCAGCTCAGTTTGTTAGGCTGTGATACCAGGTCAAGCCATTGAATATTATAGTATTAATGATCAACATGGTAGACATAGCTAATTCATAGCGCCAGCCTTATTTTACAATGTAAATATACTGACACAAACAAAAAACGTCCGCTTTTCAATTGTGTCTCTGAATTCCGAATGCACACAGACATTTCATTCAAATGTTCTGTTTCAATAACTTTGATTATTCAGCAATGGTGTTAGCCTGGCCCCCGTCGAATCTGTATATTATTCTGGTGGTCAGATTCGCCTGGTAACTTTCAGAAGAGGCTCTGCAATATGATACTCTTCTCACAAATTCTTGAGTTAATAATAGCACCATTACAAGTGCCATAAAGTGCCCATTAGACTAACAAAGATCATTATCTCCATCACTCTAAGAAATCAATTAGTTTTGGTTTCTCCAAATAACCTCTCAACCTGTATGCGAATTTTAGAGCATAGTTTTAAACCTGGAATAGAACGGATGTCATAATCTAAGGTGAATTTGTTACAAGTTGCTCCAAGGGCGTAGGACAGTGGTTCTTTTACAGGAAGAAATTGCTCCCTCAGAGGGAGCAAATTCTTTCCTGTAACAGTGCCATTCCAAATCAATGGAAAAAGGCAGACAAGACCATTCCATTCCACTCCTTTCCATTCCACAATTAAAACCATGCCAAATTATATTGTTTTAGGACAAACTGTCTTGAACCACTAACAGGCAATCAGCTGTATTGCATTGCTCATTCCAATTTAAACAAATTTTATCCTCACTAGTCATGATATGATTCATGGCAGACTATTTTTAAACAATCCTCTACATAGTAAGTCTGATTAGTGCCAGTCCAATCATTGGATTGGCATCAAGTGTATAAAGGAAATTTCTTAACACATACTCGTATGCATTGAATCTTGACTGGTGCTGATCAGATCAAATACGTTTTTATACATTTGAATGTAAATGTATTACAGGTAAAAAGCCAGTGTGTCTATTCTTTAAAGACTTATTTTGCATTCTCTAGGGGTCTTTGCTGATTTAAATTATTTTAAATTCTTTGATCAACAGTTATCTAAGTGCAATGGAATCTTCCTCAAATACATTCTAATTTGAACAAATCAATTATACATATTGAATATTAAGGGACGCTGTTTCGTTAACATGCTAATGGATTGCACAACAGCTGTTTCTGTGAACAGTGGAGACCAAGATGAGACTGCTCTGGAGAAGTGTGACCACCCTTTTGCTTTTACTTATTTTTTCTCTATTACTTATTAAATACCCCCTCAGCTATAAAATGGACCAGTCCAAAACCAAAAAGTAGAACTATCCATTACAGAAAATCAGTAGGTTCAGGGCTTATTGTATTTAGTTTCCTGTTCACAAAACCTACAGTTATAAAAACAAATTGCCACAGAACATTTGCTTTATCAGATTGACCATCTGTGTTTATGTCTTCAAATTGCTTCTTACATAAAATTCCGCCACTGCCGCATCATAAAGGGCTGGACAAAAGGTCAGTAAAGTTCGCTAACCAAGATTTAGGAAAAATCTCAAATGCAAGTAACCAGACCCTATGTTCCTTTGCAAGAGATATATTGAACATAGGGTCTGTAGCCAGACTACAATGGTGTGCGTTGAAAGGAAATCCGTTAATGAACATCGGCGACAATGACAATGTCGCAAGCGCCAGTACCCAAATTTCGAAAGTCACAAACTCAGTATCTCGTGTGTTCTTCCAATTTTAACCGTCACAGCTCATCCTGGCAAACTTGAGCAGACACGCTGCTGAGATATTATGGGTGTTGGATGCATTCTAAATTGTCACAATCACTGTCATAAATCTGTCACGTAAAGTGACGTCACAAAACGTCGATCATGACAGTGCGTAGATACACGCCAACATTACCTTGTTGGTCCATCAGTTTGGAAGTCAGTGGCATAGGACTACTTCAGAATTCATTATTAGCCATCAATAGCATTGAAATCAGTATCATTCAGCATTGCAAAAGTTTGGTAACAAAATTACTCGATTACTTTTCTGTAAAAGGTGGGGTAATAAAACCGAATTTTAGTGCACCGGGATTTCAGATTTCAGCCTTTTGTACACGAGTATAGTCAATTGAAACAAAAACGGTGTCAAAATGATGAACGGTTATGGAGATACGGAAGTTCTAAAATCCTTATTAATTTAATTAAAAGGGAGATAATTTTATAAATCGAAGACTTTGGGCTGTTTTCTCGTTCATTTAATAAGCGGTTTTTGTTTTCAAAAGTTAATTTTTCGTTTGTCGATGTTTCTAACATTTGTTTTACGCATAACATTTCAGGTTTTGATGAATAAAATGCTGCTGAGAATGAAAAATCATGTTTTGATATTAGGTTCAATAAATCTTGTGGCTATGGAGAAAAAATAAAATGGTTGCAATTTTATGTGTGCCAGACGCTGGGGACACATTTTTTTATATATTTTTTATGGATACAACTTTACTGGTTTAAAAGATACAAAACCTTAGAAAACGGACGTTTCTTTTTTGTGTCAGTATATATGCGAGCGTTTGTCGATCGTTTTGACGATGGTTACTGGATAAAATAATTGAGCCGCGACATGATAAAACCAACAAAGTGCATGTGCGCCCAGCGAAGACTCAGATTAACCTTGGCATCCGCCGAGTTTAATCAGAGTTCGCTGTCGGCATGGAAGTAGCTTAGACCCTTAGCCACCCTTGAATCGCACAACAAAGACTGATCAGGTTGGACGGATGACAAGGATGGATATCATTTAACAAATGATATCAACTGAAGCACCACCTAAAGGGCTATAACTCTGGAAGAAAGGATCCGATTATCAACTATGACATACATGTATGTTACGGAAAATATATATTTTTCAGCCACTTAATCACTTGAAACGAGCTTACCATCGCTTATCTAATGAAACAGTTTAATAAATAGAACGCCTCTCATAACGCAATACACGCATATCTCTGAGTCGCGAATAGACGCGGGAACCTTATTGCATGTGGGAGCACCGAAGACTGAAACTAGCCTATACATCGGCGCAGATTGACCAGAACAAATAGTCTTCTCATGCTTCAGGAATTTTCTCTTGAGAAGATGGAAGATTTTCATCTTATCTCAGGGATGCACATGCTGATCTGAGTATCGGTTGTTTGCACATGGATAAGGTCCGTTTTCGTGTCGCTGTTCATATTGACACAACTTATTTAAGATATATGGATACACTTTCAGGGGGAATAACTCTGTCACTTTTATTTTGCCGCCTTTCCTAATGGATATGGGTCAAATCTTAAAAGAAAGAATTTGCTCCCATAGGGGCAAATTCTTTCTTATAAGAATAGACCGCATTTTGGAAGGGCAAAGTCATCCAGGGAAGCCAACAGGAAGTCGCAAACGTTGTTTCCCTTTCGTAAAATGGCGGAAAATCACGGCGATATGCCTATGCATCTTAAAAGGAGAAACTTCTGTGAGCAGTGGATTTGTAGAAGGTATGTTGGGCATGAGCTCGAGCAATTTTGGGCTAATGGGGTCTGTACATTGACTTGTGTATTTGTATTTGTTTAGGATAGAACTTTTTAACTCTCTATATATAATGCCTCGAGTCCCATAAAGGGCCTTAGCAAACATTGTTGACTTATGTCTTATTTGATTTTAATCATACTTATCAACAAAATAATCCATTTCCATTCAAACAGAACTACGGCGTCTGATTTGCTTACGGATGGATGATATCTTTTCGACAGTATTTCAGTCATGGCGATGGTAGGATTCAAACTCGATACTGCTAACACAGTACTTAAGTCGGCGTTGAACCAAATGCGCTACCGAGGCTCCTCCTCAAACTGGAAAAGGACGGTCTGAGTGCACTTGGATTAACTGTTTCTCAATGATGTATATAAATTCTTAGAGATGCAGGAGTGTTCGATCATGGGCCGTGCCCTGGTTCTCTTGTGTAGCAATGTTTCCTGTTTGGCAGTACATGTAAATGGATGACTTGATGATTTGCTTTCAATAGAATTTCAGTTACTTATGTCCGATGAGGAACTGTGTAGGATGAGGATGCAATAGAATACATTCCTGAGCCAGATTCGAACTAAACACCTTTGAAGTATTAGTTTTTTGTGGTCGATTTTCTCATATCTCATGTCTTCCTTCTACCACATATATGAGCCGCGACGCGAGAAAATCAACAATGTGGTCGTGCGTCCTGCGCAGACTCAGATCAGCCTTGGCATCCGCCCAGTCTGATCAGAGTCTTCGCTGTCCGCATGAAGGTTGCTTAGACCCTTAGCTACCTTTGAGCACTTAACAAAGAGTCTGATCAAAATGGGCGGATGCCCAGGCTGGTCCGAGTCTGCGCTGGGCGCATAACCATATTGTTGGTTTTCTCGTGTCCGGCTCATATACATTCTAGTTCCCTGGTTTACCTGTCACTCAATAGTTGTGCATGTCATCAAAACAATACCGTACTTAATACGCCTCATGGCAGTCCGATAATCATATTGGTCTAAGCCGACGGAATTGCTGTGGATATGGAGATCTAACATGCCACATTAACCAGAGTTAATTTTTTAGCATCAAGTTTGAAGATAAAGGAATTTGACAATGGTTTTTGGCATCATTGGTTCTCTGGAGCTGGCCTCTCTCGTACCAGGCTCATGGCGACTGTCAACTTCTATGGTGCTGCAAACAACGGCAATAGCCATAGCCCTGTATATTGTCTTCAAGATTGCAAGTTTGATTCAGCGTGGCAGGCGAGTACACAGAGACTTTGGAGATCTTCCTGGGCCTAAGGGATCACATTGGTTGTTTGGCAGCTTTTATTATGTAAGTATTCTATTTATAAGTATTGTAAACAAGGGCGTAGCTAGGGCCACTTACACAGTACGCACAATCATGTTTTATACTCTTTGAGGGCAATAACAGAGGTCTGTTGGCAGTTAGTATTTAAATTATGCCAAATTAACAACATTGCAGCATGAAAATACGCAGGTGTGTGTTGAAATTTTGTCAATTTGACAAAATTTCAATACGCACCCGCGTATTTGCGTAATGGTAGCTACGCCCTTGGTAAATACCATGTTATAATCTCAGTAACAGAGACATAATAACGTCGATGCAACACCATAATTATTATTATGACTGGCGGAAACGCTCTCTCCGACGTCTGTTTCGACCATCGCAGTCAACTATGAGAGCCAAAATAGAATCGCATTTCTCAAAGTTTTGAAAACATGGACGGAGGATGTTTTAAAAGATTAAGATTCTGTTTTTGTTTTATTTTTGTTTTCAATAGAATATTTTTAAATCTTATGTGTGTATGAAAATAAAACTTGTATCACTCAAATAATCCTGCTTTGACCGTAAACGAACCTTTTTCAGGGGCGTAGCTAGAGGCTATTACGTGATACGCACACCAGGTGTTTATACTCCTTGAGAGGAAATCATGTGGTTTAACCCTTGGATATTTCATATTTTCATGCCAGTTCGCAGTATGTATTGAAATCTTGCCCAATTTACAACATTTCAGACTGCAAATATGCTGGTGCCTGTTGAAATTTTGTCAGTTTGACAAAATTTCAATACGCACCTGCGTATTTGCGTATAGGCAGCTACGCCCCTGCCTTTCTTAAAATAGCCTTACTCATGACACTCATGGAATTATCAAAATACAATAAAGGCACGGTTTCTTGAAACGTTTATTAATATTTTTACAAGTGTACAACTTCATTATTTCACTACTATTGTAGTTTCCAAAAGAACTTCACAAATGGATGGACCATTTTCTAGAACTCTCTGAGAAGTATGGCAAAAATGGCTATTATCGACTTTGGCGGGCTTTTAATGCAATTCCAGTTATTGTTGTCTGCGGACCCAGTGCCATGAAAGCAATTCTCAAGACAGCAGGTATAAACACATTTGCGCAAGCTAATTTCTTTATTTAAGCAATAGCCTATGGCCCGACAGTACTTATTTAATAACCTCTTAGATCCTACAAACTGGACTCGCAGGTCACAGGTCGTAGGCCTATATGCAAAAAAAAAAAACAAAAAAAAAAAAAACAAAAAAAAAACAACAAACAATTACACACACACACAAAAAAAGCTAGGTCACGACATGGCTTAATTTAATTGTGTTGCGTCTGAGTTTGTTCAGATAAGATAAGTACCCGTAGTGGCAGTCTTTGCAGCGACTGTTCCCAGTAGCAATCTGTTGCGTGTTGCAATTATACACTATATGCATACATGCGCATTTTGTCAAATACTTATAGGAGCGCGACAAGAAAAACATATACTGTGCGAACTGCGAAAATTGATTGGCCTGTACACTTGCTCGTTTTAATTAGTCAACCGGGAATCAGGGGCCGTATTCATAAAGCCACTTAAGTCGTTGCTATGCGGTTGCTAAGGCTAAATATCTATAAAGGAGATTCCCTACAACTATGAAATTTGCTCTGGAGGAACAGTCTTATAAAGACTGTTCCTCCAGACCAAATTTCATAGTTGTAGGGAATCTCCTTCAAAGAAATTTAGCCTTAGCAACAGCATAGCAACCACTTAAGTCGTTTTATGAATACGGCCCCTGTACATCAGCGATCTATGGTAACATACACTCAAGAGAAAAAGAAACGCTACACTTTTTCAATTGAAAACACACGGGATACTGTTTGAAGTATTAGATAGAGACAATGGGTCCTACAGGTTGCAAGAAGTGCTTGAATAAAAAAAGCCATTGTTTGGAATGATAACCAATTAAAAGGAAGCACGTGCTAGTAAGGATAACGTCAGTATCATATTACGTTAACGTCAGTTACCTTTGACGTTTTCGGCGTTTCTACACGTAATACATTGTAATTAATTCTAGTTTTGGTTTTTTGACAAAACGAATATCTGCGGTATATCTGACTTAATCCCGTTTTCCTCAAATAGAATATTTTTTGGCAAAAAGTTTTTTTTGTGTGTTAACATCATTATCAGCAAACCAAAAATCACAAAGCAAATAATAAGATAATGGCCTTTGGTTACTACATGATCAAGATTGGTTCCAAAATCTGTAGTTAATCTGGATTGTAGATCATCCGGCACATTTATTTTCATAAGAATTTTTTCTCCGAAAGAGTGTTTACAAACAGCCATAACTTCTTTATAAAAATGACGCAATATGTGACGTCGCATACCAGACATAAAAGATGGTAAGAAAAGATGGAAGCCATGTGATATGTGTAGCACCATATATAAAATCTATGCCTTGGTTTTGCTATTATACAATTATTGACCTTTGTTGAGGTGAATATGCAGTTTTATTGACCTGCAAACAACATATTGACCGACGCGAAGCGGAGGTCAATATGTTATGTTTGCAGGTCAATAAAACTGCATATTCACCGAAATAAAGGTCAACAATTGTTTTATTATATGATAATTCTAAATACAGTTTCCTTTGATACGAGGCAAGTAGCACTACATGGTATTATCTCGCGACGTTACGCCATTAACATTGAGGTTCATCATACGTTACGTCACAAAAATACAATGACGTCAGCGTAAAAGTAATATTCAATGACTGGCCGGTGAATATCACAAAATATTGACCGGCACGGGACGTCAAATTAGCCAATGAAATTGTGTGTTACATCTTGGTTATATAATAAACGTTTTTAAATCTCTTGAGAGTTACAAATAATCAACGAAGACTCATCGAGAATTGCGATGTTTAGTCTGTGCGTTGGCTCAAGGAAGTTAACCATTACATGCAGTTATATTTTTTTTATATTTCAGAACCCAAGTTGCTGGATTTTTCTGGACCCTACCGGATGCTCAAACCTTGGTTAGGGGACGGACTGCTTATATCTGGCGGAGGAAAATGGGCGCGAAACCGGCGATTGTTGACTCCGGCGTTTCATTTCGACGTCTTGAAACCCTACGTTAACGTCTACAACAAAGCGGCGGATATCTTAATTGTAAAATATTATAAATATTATTATTATAAATAATATTTACTAATGTGTTTTTGCTATGTCAATTGACTTTTTAACAGATATTGCTATACTCCGAGATGCGCAGGTCGAATGCACCTTTGTATATCGAACTAAAGGCACTGATATTTTATATACTCAATCTGAGCCTCAGGTACCTTTCAGTATATGTTTACAGTGCAGACTGACTCCAATATGTTTTTTTTTGCCAAAATTCATTAAGATGCATGGTTATACCTTCATGTTTTTCTACCAATTTCAAAGGGAACCATTTATTTCCTGTTTGCTGCCCTGGGCAACAAACCACTCACTTCCAAAAGGAGCCTGGAAGAATTTGCTGCTAGATTTAGCAGGGAGGCGGAAAAGATATTATTGTTTTCCCTGAAAGCGTATTCACATACCTCAAATTCGTTTAAATAAGCTTCGACACGACAAAACCAACAAAGTGGCATGTACGTCCAGCCAAGACTCGGATTAGCTTGGACAGCAGTCCAGTCTGATCAGAGTAGTTGCTGTGTGCTTAAAGGCTCGCTAAGGGTCTACGCTAGCTGCATGCGGACAGCGAAGGCTCTGATCAGACTGGGCGAATGCCCAGGCTGATCTGAGTTTTCGCTGGGCGTACATGCCACTTTGTTGGTTTTGTCGTGTTTCGGCTCAATATTATGTCCTATTCTCATTTCTTTCCAGGAAAAACTTGACACATACGCGAAAGATGGAACGAAATTTGAAGTATTTCAAGATATTTGCGCCTGTACTTTAGACATAATCCTAAAATGTGCATTTTCCTATGACGTCGATGTGCAAAGACAAGGGTGAGTTCCGGTTGTATCAAAATCCTTTCTTTGCAATAAATACAGCAACAGGCAAAAGAGTTACCATTTTTTCTCTAAAGTATCTTTGACTTACAAGTATTTTTCAGTTTGCAAGTTTAAAGTTGGCTGTTCCCGTTCTTTTACAGTTGTTGGACGATGTCATCAAAATGTGAATGGAAAATGTTCTACGAAACTAAATATAAAATTTTGCCTTATTCAGCCTCCCATCTAATATCTAACTGCGATCTGCTAGGCTGAAGAAGCTACGCGGTTTCACTTTCTTGCGTACTGATAAATATACCACTAGCTATTTGGATTTTAGAAAAGTTACAAACTCTCGTCGCGGTCTGTAGCACTATATCCAACTTTACAACGATGAAAAATAAACAGTACATATTGAAATCATTTGCTATCTGGTTCCTCAAATTATGTTCAACATCCAAAAGGAGAAAGAACCCGACAAACTTACAGTTAGAGTAATTTTGTATTGACATTGACGCAATGTCATACGTAACGGGAATGTCATGGCGTTGCAACGGTCCTTGTCGGAGCTTAGCACCCGATGGTAACCGTATACGAAATAACTCAAATTATTATATAACCTATAAATGAAGCAATTTTCATTGGCTCACAGCTGATTTCAACCCATTCAATATTTTGTTATATTCACTGGCCTGGGGTTTTCCCATTGAATATTAGTTTCTAAATTTAGATTACGTGCTGAAGCAATCGGTATTGGAAAACCAGGGTAGACTGTTTTCATATTTCTGCAGTATGCCTTAAACACTAAATTGTGAAACGGGTACCAGTATCTGTTGCACATGACAAACATGGATGACACAGATGCTGAGAGCAAGCCAAGCAACAAAAACAGATTTGCAAGCCTAGCTGAAAAAATAACAATATTGTTGTTGTTATATAATAAAACAATTGTTGACTATGGAGTCATTGGATATGATATGATACCAATATTGACCTCGGCTGTCGCCTCGAGCGGTCAATATTGGATATTTTGTGGTGAATAATCACATCATATCCAATGCCTCCATAGTCAATAATTGTATAATATTCACAGTATCCGAACTACATGTACAATCTCTTCCGGTTTTCATAGCGTTGAATCGAGAGTACAAACGTTCGCTTATAACCAGTAGTCGGAAATCAATATGTTTTGAGATTTTATCCGGAATCTGCTGCGTCATTTATAGCTATTCAGCTTCGAAAATGTAAAGAGGTAAGTTTAATATAATTTGCTCTTCAGTCTTTTACTTTATTACCCTGTACAATGTCGTGTATGGGTGGGTAGTAATTGGTACAGTATTCAAATCGCCCTTGGCATGATTCGTAAACCATTTTGAGCATTTTCTTACATGTTTTATAAAAAATCTTTAGAATGAACGGAAGGTGTTATCAATCTACAGTTTGTTAGTTTTGATAAAAGAATGATAGCTAAGTTTTGCACGACACATCTCGTGTTAAATTAAGCTGTTCGGGAAAAAAAAAATCTGCGACGGCAAGGAGTTTTTCATTGGTCAGGGCAATAAAGTAAAAGACCGAAGAGAAAATTATATTAAACTTACCTCTTTATATTTTCGAAGCCGAATAACTATAAATGACGCAGTAGATTCCGGATAAAAACTCATAACATAATGATTTCCGGCTTCTGGTTATAAGCGAATTTTGTACTCTCGATTCAACGCTATGAAAACCGGAAGAGATGGTACAGTGCGTTCGGATACTGTGATATTCATTTGTCATTGAGATCTAAAGCAAGAGTCTGACAAAAAAAACACGAATAACCAGTAATATTGAAAAGTGACTAAACGATTGAAAAGTGAAAAATACTGAACAGTGACAAAAAGTCGAAAACCAATACAAAATGGATTCCGATAATATTGAATAGTGACAACATGAATACCACTGAACGGTGACAAAATGAATATCGACGATAATGAATAGTGGCAAAGGGAATACTGATCAGTGACATTTTCAAAACAATGTTTGTATAATACATGTATTGAACATTTACAAAACGAATACTAGTTATACTGAACAGCGACAGAAATGAATACCAACACTGACCAATGATAAAATGAATTCCAAAAATATTGATGTTTTACCCAATGAGGAATACCAATAAAATTGTATATGAAAACCAATCACATTGAATGATAAAATCGTATTACCTCACTAATTCGACGTACATATGAGCCGCGACACGACAAAACCAACAATGTGGTTGTGCGCCCAGCGCAGACTCAGATCAGCCTGGGCATCCGCCCAGTCTGATCAGAGTCTTCGCTGTCCGCATGGAGGTAGCTTAGACCCATAGCTACCCTTTAAGAGTTTAGCGAAGAATCTGATCAAACTTGTCGGATGCCCAGGCTGATCTGAGTCTGCGCTGGGCGCACAGCCACATTGTTGGTTTTCTCGTGTCGCGGCTCATATCAGGATTTCTTTATAAAAGTGTTTGCATACAAAAAAGTCCCTATTAGTCTTTCCTCAGCCGTCTGTGATGGGTCTTCAATGTTTGCTCAGGCATTTCTGGTCATTTAGGATAACTATGGTTTGTGATTTTATTACAGAGAAAGAAGTCCCTATGTGAAGGCTGTCACAGACTTATCTACGTCTTTAAACTACAGGATGAGGTAGGTATTTCATCAAAGGCGGGATATCGCGAAACGTTTGAACCCGGTTGCTCAATGCTAACGACGTCGTTAGCTAGCGAGACGTTAAATAAAAAAAGCTAGTACGCGAAAACACTGCTGACTTTTGGCGATAAAATGTGAGGAGCTTTTGCATTTGTACTAGTACAAAAACTCCTCAATTTTTCAGCAAAAATATTAGCGCACTTGAATATATATGACAGTGTCTGACATTTTGAGTCTTGTGGAGGTGCGACGTTGACGTCACGAAGTGTGAAATGAAAGTGACGCCATAAAATTTGCACGTTAAGTTAATTGGATATCCGCGCACTGACTAATAAATTTCAAAGCGTCACCTGATTAGATTGATTCGACATTTCTGAGGCCGTATTTAATGTTCTACTTCTTTAGACCTTTGAAAAGTGATGCGACGAACCAGAGTAATAAAAGTTTATCCAGCTAGAGTGTGTGTAATATTTGTATCCTATCAGTGAAATGAAAACAAAAAAATCGGGTCGGTGTGAATTGTGTTTGTAAACGTTTGCAGTAATCCTTAGCGCTATTTCTTTGTGTTTCTCGAAATGTATTCTGGAAGCTCTGGTAAATATGAAAATTTAAAAACAAAGTTTCCGATTTTTGGCTCCATAAGGCTCAAGTCACATATGTGCACTAGAAGACCGAATCCTTGACCTACGACTTCGTTAAGGTAACGATGCTTTAAACAGCTGGTCCTGTTAAGTTTTAAGCGACAATATATGAAGTTATCTTTTCGTTAAAACATGTTTATTTTTCATAATCAAATCGTTAAGCTGGAATTTGGGCTACTCAGTTTAGGACTTGGGATGATGCTCAAGGGCGTATCTACGTATACGGCAAATACGCAAGTGCGTATTGAAATTTTGTCAAAATTGACAAAATTTCAAAACGCATCTGCATATTTGCATGCTGAAATTTTATAAATTAGACAAGGTTTCAAAACCAACTCCCAAAGAGTCTGAAATACGTATTTTCCCTTCAAGAAGTAGAGAATAAAACATGGTTGTGCGTATTATGAAATTGTCCCTAGTTACGCCCCTGATGCTCTACAGCAAGAAACTATAAAAGATTCTGGTCTGACTGCTCTGCATATTTTGTAGACGTACAAAGTAGAGCCCTGAATGATTTCAGAGACAAAAAACACACTTGGTTATGTTGTATTTGTATGACGAAGAAAATGACACAAATGATGGTGGTACTGGCTTTAGAAAGAGTAAATGAAAGGAAAACTGACAGTATTTAATTGTGTAAGTTTTTTTAACAATATCATTGCAGGAGACCATATTTTCACTTTGATTTACTGTGGTACCTTTCTCCAACCGGGAGACAGTTCAAGCGAGACTGTGATTTTGTTCATGGCGTTGCTGAAGATATCATCAACAAAAGACGAATTACTTTGGTAGGTACCAGTAATGTGATTCTGTGGGTCTCTGACATATATTTTGAAATAAGAGCAGCTTGTAGCGGTTGCCATTGTCGTATAAGTTGTATCCAATTGCATCAGCCCATTAAGGTAGACCTTCTTTGCGACTTTATACTCGTTCCGGTGCCACTAAATTATTCCGCCACGCACAGCTGACTCATTAAGCGCTTTTATACAGTCGCTTGGCCCCGGAAAGCGGATATCATTAAAAAGGTGCACTCATGCGTTGGCTGTCAAACGGTGAAAAGATATAGTGCCATATTTTTCGCAAATTTAAACGAGCCGCGACACGAGAAAACCAACAATGTGGTTGTGCGCCCAGCGCAGACTCAGATCCACATGGGCATCCGCCCAGTCTGATCAGACTCTTTGCTAAGCGCTTAAATGGTAGCTAAGGGTCTAAGCTACCTTCATGCGGACAGTGAAGACTCTGATCAGACTGGACGGATGCCCAGGCGGATCTGAGTCTGCGCTGGGCGCACAACCACTTTGTTGGTTTTGTCGTGTCGCGGCTCAAACGAACCTTTTGTTGAATTGATACAATACCGATCAAACATTGTTTTCTCAATGCATTATCGCACACCACGTCCCTCGCCCACGGTTTCAACATCTCCCTCGGGATCTGGCGACCGTTAATGAATGAAAAACCATGTTTGATTCGATAATAATGATTATAATAATAACAAGAAGAAGAATGTCATTAACGACATGACCTGAAAAGCATGCGCAGTTCATGTATTTAGAAAACCAGGAACGACCATAGTTAGATACTGACAATTCGAACTTGGTTCATCTATGAAAGGAAGCTAAATGTGTAAACACTTTCAATGGAAGCAGCTCTACAATCTTTTCAATTTGCTTCCGTCCTCAATGGGGATCAAGTTTGAAGGAAAAGAATTTGCTCCCCTTGGAGAAGATTCTTGCCTGTAAGAGTAAACCCCATTCCGGAAGAGCTTCTTTGTCAAGGAGAGCAAACATCTTGTAAAAATAGCAGACAAAACATGGAGGTGTACCCATACATCTTAGCGAAAACCCGAGTCTGTTAGTATATGAGCCGCGACACGAGAAAACCAACAATGTGGTTGCGCGCCCAGCGCAGACCCAGATCAGCCTGGGCAACCGCCCAGTCTGATCAGACTCTTCGCTAAGGCTAGCTAATGGTCTAAGCTACCTCCATGCGGACAGCGAAGGCTCGGATCAGACTGGGCGGATGCCCAGGCTGATCTGAGTCTGCGCTAGGCGCATAACCAAATTGTTGGTTTTCTCGTGTCGTGGCTCATATGTAGTTTTGGCAAGCCGTTGAAGTTCATAAAATGGACCTTAATTATCACGCTAGTGGAGTCTAAAATTCTAGTCTATGAAAAATTGTTGTGCGGTGTAATATGACCCTGCATTTTGTAATAACGCACATTGTAGTTTGCGCCGCCATGGTTTTCGGCTACAGCAGTTTGTTATAAACTATTGAACTAAATTTTTGAAAAAGACTGGATATAATTATGTAAAGATATTGTTTCAAGTCAGATTAAGGAGCCTGAATTGTATTGCCTTTTAGTCGGTGCTCGGACGAATTTCACATTACGCTTGTATACAGGTGTTCACAAGGCTTTTCGCTGAATTTTTCTGAATGGAATTCTTTTCTTCACTTCCTATGCAAGCTCCAGATTGTTTTCCTGATTATTGTCCGTATCGTTTTATTAGGATAAGACTGGCGGTGCTAAAGAGAGAAAATACTTAGATTTCCTTGATATATTACTAACAGCACGTGACGAAAGTGGAAATGGACTTCAGCCTCTAGAGATCAGGAATGAAGTGGATACCTTTCTGTTTGAAGGTACTAGTTTTTTTTTACAATCATAAATGAGCCGCGACGCGAGAAAACCAACAATGTGGTTGTGCGCCCAGCGCAGACTCAGATCAGCCTGGGCATCCGCCCAGTTTGATCAGAATCTTCGCTTAGCGCTTATAAGGTAGCTAAGGGACTCAGCTACCTTCATGCGGACAATGAAGATTCTGATCAGACTGGGCGGATGCCCAGGCTGATCTGAGTCTGCGCTGGGCGCACAACCACATTGTTGGTTTTCTCGCGTCGCGGCTCAAATGTTATAAAATGCTCGTAACATTATCAATCTGCTGAAATACAGTCTGGACAAAATCGTATCGGCATGGGCGGATACTATCCTCTGGGGTCGTCGCAACTTCTTTCTGAACTTTTTGTTCATAAATGCTCATAAATATCACTTTTAGAAGTTTGTAGTTTAGCGTGGTTAGGTACAGAAAGTATAGAAAATAGGATTAAAATGATAAGCACACTAAATATCATTATCTCTTCTTGAAAATATTTTACCTTCGCGAGGAAATTTGTTTAAAATGGCAAGAAATAAGTGCATACATGCTAGTGAACAGCATTCCTCTTTTGTTACCTCTTTCATAAAGTTGCAGGTATCAAAGATTTACACTTTTGTTTCTTTGATGTACATGTCTTTCTGTCTGTTACAGGACATGATACCACTGCAAGTGCCATCTCGTGGATACTATATTCCCTAGCTGAACACCAAGATTACCAGAAGAAATGCCAGGATGAAATAGACGACATCTTACAGGACAGGGAGACAGGCGACATTGAATGGTAAACTTATAATGATGACCATAATTTAGCAAAGAAACGAGCAGAAAAAGGTCATAACAATGGTGTAAGATTACACTGATAGAGTGAGACTGAATAGTTCTGTATCTTGAAGCAGTGGACGGTAAATACATGCAGTTGGGAGATCCGAATCAAAAAGGCGACCTTCAGCAGATGGCTTATATATAAGCAGTTTGCTTACTGTTGGATCCTGTATCATTATGAGTTGTATCTAACTTATTTCTACGAAAAAATATCGTTTTAACCAACCAAAGGCGACTTTAAAGGTCATAGACCCACAATAATCGGTAAATTCCGTCAAACTTCGTCATTTGCCGACACAAACGGTGTATTCTGCCGCTGCCTACCTCGTTTAACACTAGTTCGCGGCTGAAAATCTCTTTAAACACCGGTTCGATGCTGCCAACCTCATTTAACGTCGGTTCACCGCTGCCAACCACGTTTAACACTTGTTTGCCGCTGCCAACCTCGTTAAACACCGGTTTTCCGCTGCCTACGTCGTTTAACACCGTTTCGCCGCTGCCTACTTCGTTAACACCGTTTCGCCGCTGCCAATCTCGTTTAACACCGGTTCGCCGCTGCCAAACTCGTTTAACACCGTTTCGCCGCTGCCTACCTTGTTTATCACCAGTTCGCAGCCGCTAACTTCGTTTATCACCGTTTCGCCGCTGCCAATCTCGTTTAACACCGGTTCGCTGCTGCCAACCTCGTTTAACACCTGTTCGCCGCTGCCTACCTTGTTCATCACCAGTTCGCAGCCGCCAACTTCGTTTAACACCGTTTCGCCGCTGCCAACCTCGTTTAACATCGATTCACCACTGCCAACCACGTTTAACACTTGTTTGCCGCTGCCAACCTCGTTAAACACCGGTTTTCCGCTGCCTACGTCGTTTAACACTGTTTCGCCGCTGCCGACTTCGTTAACATCGGTTTGCCGCTGCCTACCTCGTTTAACACCGGTTCGCCGCTGCCAATCTCGTTTAACACCGGTTCGCCGCTGCCTACCTCGTTTATCACCAGTTCGCAGGCGCCAACTTCGTTTAACACCGTTTCGCCGCTGCCAATCTCGTTTAACACCGGTTTGCCGCTGCCAACATCGTTTAACACCGGTTCGCTGCTGCCTGCCTTGTTTACCACCGGTTCGCCGCTACCTACCTCGTTCATCGCCAGTTCGCAGGCGCCAACTTCGTTTAACACCGGTTCGCCACTGCCAACATCGTTTAACACTAGTTCGATGCTGCTAACATCATTTAACACTGGTTTAATGCTGGCATCCTCGTTTAACACCGTTCTGATGCTGCCATACTCAATTAGCCCCGGTAGCTCAGTGGGTTAAGCGCTGGCCTACTGATCTAGCGGACTGAGTTCGAGCCCCGCTTGAGGCGAGAATCTTTCCTACCGGAAACGGGGTTCCATTGCACACAGCCTTTCATTATCACCGTCTCATCATCCTGATACGACTGAAAAACTGTTGAAAAGAATATAAAATTGCAAATATTCCATCCATCCATCCATCGTTCATCAGTTCGATGCTGCCAACCTCGTGTAACACCTGTTCGATGCTGCCAACCTCGTTTATCACCATTTCGCCGCTGCCAACCTTATTTAACACCGATTCACCACTGCCAACTTCATTTAACACCGACTTACCACTGCCAACCTCGTTTAACACTGGTTCGCTGCTGCCAACCTCATTTAACACCAGTTCGCTTCTGCTCACCTCGCTTAACACTGGTTTTCTGCTGCCAATCTCTTAATACATCGGTTTGCTGCTGCTAACCTCATTTAACACTGGTTCGCTGCTGCCAACCGGCTTCGAGGTAGGCAGGGGCGGAATACAATGTTTGCCGGTGTTGAATGAAATTGGCAAAGTTATCGAATGACATAACAATTACAGAACGTATACTTACTGTAACACTGCATATTTCAGGGATGACATTCCAAAAATGGAGTATTTGACCATGTGCATCAAAGAGGGTTTGCGGTTACACTGCCCAGTTCCCATTGTAAACCGACATTTAAGTAAGGAGTTAAACATCGGCGACAGAGTTCTTCCTAAAGGAACAGCGATACAGGTAATTTTGATTTTCTGTGATAACTACGTGTATTTAGGCACCTTACCCTAACCCACCTAATTTATATTATAGACGCTTCGATTTTCGAATATTGATAAGCCCGGTTGTTGCCTCAGTATTTTAGAATTGACTTCCTGTTTGCTTCCAAGCGACAAAGCCCTATGAAGCCTAGCGCTACTCTTAAAGGAAAGAATTTGCTCCTAGAACCCAGATTTGAGCAGGTAGATCTAGGTAATAGGCAAAACTGATTTGATTCCCTGAGAGTGTACTCAGAGCACCCATTTATTTTATCAAAATGTTGGCTGAATAACATCATTTTCATACAGGTACCTTCACATAACGGTTACCATTTTCAGCAAAGTGTTTCTCTATAGTTATTTTCACACCTGCTTTACGCTGTTTTCAAGGATGTTATGAAACGAAAAAGAGCTATTACGAAACGAAGAAGAGTCATAGTTACGTTCGGTAACTATGGCTTTTTCGTTTCGTAACAGCTCTTTTTCGTTTCGTGACAGCCCTTGTATATACATAGATAACCAGTGGTGATTTTGTTCTTTCAGATAAACATTTATGCCCTTCACCATAATAAACGGTACTGGGAGAACGATATGGAATATATACCAGAAAGATTTTCTAAAGAAAACCTCACCAAAATAGATCATTATCAGTTCGTTCCGTTTTCTGCTGGACCAAGGTAAGTGCATGGTGGGTGTGCCATTGGCAGAGATCTGAAAGAGTTCATTGCAATAATCGTTATGGCCAAATTTGGTCAAAATCCATTCAGCCGTCCTGTGACATTGTCATTTGAGCAAAATCAGATTCGTAAACACAAAGGTCACTGTGATGTTATTATTTTGCTTCAGGTTTTTATCATTTTACCATTTGGACAACCATTGTCCGAGTAATATTCCATACCAAATTTCAGCCAAAAACAAGAAGTAGATTTTGTTGTGTTTTGCAGGTTTGAGTAACGACAGCCAGCTTGGTTGCTCGACTCGGCTGGACTCCCGACCTGGCTGAACTTTGTAGTTCTTAAGCCATGTAACCGAGTCGTGTTTCACATGAAATTTGAGAATCATGGGTCTAGTGGTTCTGAAGAAACTGTATGAATGGTTTACTTTCATTTGTTAACCACCGAACGCTGGACGGATTGGTATGACAATAGCTCACTATGGCGTTTTGGCCGGGAGAGCTTAACAGTTCATCAGATCTCACAAATCGCAGTCCAGAACATGTTCATGATTTCTTGTCCATTAATTTTCTTTCAGAAATTGTATTGGACAACATTTTGCCATGAATGAAGAGAAGGTTGTTATTGCAAAGTTGCTAAGAAAGTGAGTACAGTCATTTCTCGATATCTCGAACACTAATATCTCAAAGTATCTCATATCAAAATACACAATTTCGACACAATCCCTCTTTTTCTTTACATTTGAGCCATGACACGACAAACCCAACAATGTGGTTGTGCGCCCAACGCAGACTCAGATCAGCCTGGGCATCCGCCCAGTCTGATCAGAGTCTTCGCTGTCCACATGGAGGTAGCTTAGACCCTTAGCTACCATTTGAGCACTTAATAAAGAGCCTGATCAAACAGGGCGTATGTCCAGGCTGATTTGAGTGTGCGCTCGACGCAAAACCACATTGTTGGTTTTGTCGTGTCGCGGCTCATTTTACCTCCTGTTATGTGACCAGAAAATTGACTTTGAGATATCAGTAGTTTGAAATAAATTTCGACTTCGAGATATCGAGAGGTTATTGTATTTTTTAATTTTATCATTATTATTTGTAAAAAGTACAAGTATATGAGAGAAATCGACTTTAGCATCCAAATATCAATATTCTCCTGTTTGCCCTTACAAAAGCGTATCTAAAGGTTGCATTTATACAACAGGCTTACCAGTAAATCAGTCGCAGATTTTGGCAACCAAAACTGAGCAAGATCAGGTTGGAGAAAGTCAAATGTACAGTCTTGGAGCGTTCAATATTAAAACTACCAAAGCTTAAATTTAAATTAATTTTATGCATGCATCCGATATATCTCTAAAATAAGCAGTTGTGAAGTCTGCATAAAGGCCTCCGACGTTAGAGTAAAACATAGACAGTCCGATCAAAACCTGTGAAATGAAAGAAAATCCCAGGCGATAATGAATGTCGGGCTTTAGACAGACACCTTAATGATGTTGAAAGAGAGTTGTTGTTTTTTCAGTTGCCGAATTTATGCGTCTATAAGACGGGGTTTAACTCCTCTAAAGTAACCCAAATAGTTAAACCAGTCATGTATAATTCGGCTATTAGTCTTTTTTCTCTTCCAAAAGAATTCCGAAAATCTAAATCCATCTAGCAAGACGGATCTAGACTTTTTGGGATTGTTTTTGAAGGGAAACCACCGTCTTACGACCAGTTAATACGGATATCTATATTTTTATGCCCCCGTGACGATAGTCAGGGGGCATTAAGATTTGCCCCTGTCTGTCTGTCTGTCTGGCCGTCTGTCTGTTCATCACGCTTTATAGTATAGAGTTTGTGTAATCAACTTCTCCAACAGTTTTCAGTGGATCTTTTTCAAACTTTGCATACATGTTGTGGACATAATGAAGATGTGCATGTGGACTTTTGATGGAGCTAAAATAAATTATGACAGAATTATGGCCCTTTGAACTTAGTCATTTTAGGCAAATTTTTGTATTGTAGGGTATAGAGTTTGTGTAATCAACTTCTACCACAGTTTTCAATGGATTTTTTTCAAACTTTGCATACATGTTTGGAATATATTGAAGATGTGCATGTGGGTTTTTGTTGGCCCTAGAATTAATTTTGACAGAATTACGGCCTTTTGAACTTAGCCATTTTAGGCAAATTTTTGCGTTGTAGGGTATAGAGTTTGTGTAATCAACTCCTCTCACAGTTTTCAATGGATCTTTTTCAAACCTTGCATACATGCTGTAAATGTATTGAAGATGTGCATGTGGGTTTTTGTTGGCCCTAGAATTAATTTTGACAAAATAATGGCCTTTTAAACTTAGTCATTTTAGGCAAATTTTTGCAGTGTAGGGTATAGAGTTTGTGTAATCAACTCCTCTCATAGTTTTCAATGTATCTTTTTTATACCTTGCATACATGCTGTGAGTGTATTGAAAATGTGCATGTGGGTTTTTGTTGGACCTAGAATTAATTTTGACACAATTACGGCCTTTTGTTGAACTTAGTCATTCTAGGGAATTTTTTGCATTGTAGAGTATGGAGTGTGTTATCAACTTGCTCCACAGTTTTCAATGGATCTTTTTCAAACCTTGTCTACAGATTGTGGACATATTTGAAGATATGGATGAGGCATTTCGATAGATCTAGAATTAATTTTGACAGAATCACAGCCTTTTTAACTTAAGTCATTTTGGGCATTTTTTTACATGGTAGGGTATGTTTTCAATGGATTCTTTTTAGGTGCTTTATGGATATACACGTCATGTGACAGGCACTGCACGGGGGCATCTTTAGTGTCTTACAGACACAATTTTCTAGTTTATATATATTTTCAGCTTCACGTTCGAGCTCGCTCCAGATCACTTAGTTAGGAAAAAGGTAGCTGCGGTCATGCGTGCTGAAAACGGGATAATGATGTACGTCAGAAGGCGTCAACACGAGTAAAATGGTGTAACCTCGTTTTCAATCGGAACACCGTTCGGCCAATTCCATGAATTACGGAATTGGCCGAGCGGCGTTCCAATTGATATTGAACTATGTATGGTGTTTCACCACACTTCTTTGATCAAATAGACAATTTTGCTAATTTAGAATATACCATATTCACAGAGGAGTTGATAATTTGATAGACCCTTTAACAGCAAAAAATATCAAAATAATTTCGTCTACTATTCATGGTTTTGTGTTTCTGCAACTCATAAGACACTAAATTAATGGCCATGTTCCATTGTTTCCGAAAACGTTTTGAGAGCCCCATTACTGTTTAAGGTGGTGATTATCACTGATTTGGGGCAAAGACAAAAATCTGCATAAAATGCTGAAAACACAACAGATCTTCCCAAAACTTAGCAGATGCCTTCTTTATGTTGTTTCTCACAATTCAGAATTCCAAAATGCAGGACTTGTTGATGTTAAAAGGGATTTATATAAGAAAAGATCAAAGGGTTATTTTGTGCGAATAAATCTAAAAAATGACCATCATTATTGAAAATGTAACTAGGTCTGAACGTAAATTAATGTATTATGAAGAGCGTCATACACGTCTGTACTGAAACAGACGTCTCTTTAACTGTTCACACTAACATACAAAATGAAAAAGCGTGTTTTTTTAAGTATGGAATAAAAATGCATGTGAATATAAATTTGAAAAATAAAATCATAAAAAAGCATTGAACTATAGGCAAATCAATTATATTATGATACGTGTATGGTCATTTTATGACAGCTGTGAAAACATGTATTAAGGAATATGAAAATTGTGCATAGTCAGCAGGGTTATGCACATGCTCTGCCCTTTCAGGGCATGCACTGTATGCATCGTAGAATACACTAAGTCAGATTTTCCTTTTGACGAAATCTAAGCGTGCTGACCAGACCATTTGTGCAGGCTAGTCTCGACATGCACAGTTTGCATGACGTCATGCGCTTGCTAGTCTCTGCAAGTCGTCGTATCACGGTAGCAGTGATAACACACTGACAGCAGTCACTGCTCACTGCTAATATGACGTTTATGTGTTTTCTAGTCTTGGTTATTTTTATTGTTATTTTTGTTTCATTTGGTCGTTTGTGTTTTGGATGTCATACATCTGCAATTTCATTAAAATGTTAGTTTATGTTTAAATTATATTCGAGTGGCGTCGGGTCTTGAGGTGAATGAGTACACGTTCAGTGAAAACAATTCCACAGGGTATAATCGATTCCGCCAATTTTCGCTTCCTGCAGAGACTGTACATCATATTTGGCTTCCGCCGAGACTGTCCGCGAACTACATGATAAATGGCTTCCTGCAGAGACTGTCCGCGTGATTTTGCTTCCTGCTGAGAGCCTCGGCAGGAAGCAGAATCACGCGGACAGTCTCGGCAGGAAGCCGTTTTTCGAGGACAGTAGTCTCTGCAGGAAGCAAGAGTTCGCGGACAGTCTCGGCGGAAGCCAAATATGACGGACAGTCTCTGCAGGAAGCGAAAATTGGCGGAATCGATTATACCCTGTGAATTCTGTCATTTGCATTTCTGTCTGCTTTCTAACGTGCAATGGGCTTCAACTGTTAAGAAAAGGAAGTTGCTTCTTCAGGAGCTAATTCTTTCCATTAAGAGTAGATCCCTGTTTGGAAAAGTTTGTCAGCTTGGGAATTAAATTATAACAGAAAGCCACAAAAGTTCTCTCCCTTTGAAATAATTGTGGAAAAACTTGGCAGTGTACCTATTTACCTCTTCTTATCTTTTTGTATATTTTTGGAAATATACACATCCATATACCAACCTGCGGAAGCGTCTACCTGGCCAGCTGGTCAGCGCTCCAGACTTCGGATCACGTGGTTGGAGGCAAGATTCTTTCCTTACCTAAACGGTGCCTCACTGCTAAAGTGCACAGAGCCCTTCATAATCACCCTCCTATCTTCTTGATATGACTAAAACACTGTTGAAAAGGATGTGGAATCGCAAGCCATCGGTCCAACCTGGACATACTCTGAGCAGGATGTGAATTTGCGCAGGTCATTTTAATAGGGACGCTTCACATGTATCCAGACGAGGCAATCGGCATACCTCGTATTATAACTCCGGTATCCTCATGGTTAAGGTTGCCATTCACAGTTTCGCATTTGTGGCAGTGGTCAAAAATGCTAATATTTGGGGGTAGGCTTGTATCTTGGGCTATAAATTCTTTTTGCCTCCTTTTATGCAGGAAACTTTTCCTCCCTTTGAGTGAGCATGTGTCAGGAAAGTAAAAACTGAATTTATTTCCAACTCGAAAACCATCCAATCACTGCGCGGCATGGATGCGAAACTATGGCTGCACTGATAAAGCGGGAAATATAAATTGTCAAAATGATGGTGCTCATTTTCAATTAAGAATAGCAGAAAATCTAAACGGCTGGCAGGTATTCAGTTGCATCTGACAGTGATCATCTGTAAGCCCTCTAGGCAAATCTGTAAGCTTTAGGTGACAACAATTGTCCTGGTCTTGAGTAGAGCATGGATAATTCTGCCATTTTTGAAGAAATTTTCTGGCCTCAAAAAGTAGGTGGGGTGTCATTTTCTCTGCAACAATATTCATAAGAGGGCCTTGTAGGGTATATAAATGGCTATAAAGTGTATTTTGGCATATGTACAGCACATTCAAAGAGAAAAAAGAATGATTTATTCATTCAGTCAGGCTGGAATGTGTCTTTGTTTAGTTGACCCCCTGTGGGTTCACCGAGCGATCAAAAAAACTGTGGAGTGCAACCTAAACAGTCTAGGGTTGCCACTGACAGTTTCGCAGTCTTGGCAAATGCTGATATTTGAGGGTAGGCTTGAATCTTGGACTATCAATTCTTTTTGGCTCCTGATATGCAGGAAACAGTTCCTCTTTTTGGGTGAGCATGTGTCAGGGAAGTAAAAACTGAATTTATGTTCAACCTCAAAAACCATCCCACCAATGTGCCGCATGGATGGGAAACTATGGCTGCATTAAAAAGGCTCGAAGTTTAACTGTCAAAATACTAGTGCCTATTTTCAAGGACGAATGGCAGAAAATCTGAAAGGCTAGCAGGTATTCAGTTGAAGCTGACAGTGATCATCTGCAAGCCCTCTAGGTAAATCTGTAAGCTTTAGGTGTCAATAATTGTCCTGCTCCAGAGTGGAGCCTGGATGATTATGTCATTTTTGAAGAAATTTTCTGGTCCCAAAAAGTGGTTGGAGAGTCATTTTCTATGCAACAATATTTACATGTATATGAGGGCCTTGTGGGTGTTAAAAATGGCTAGACAGTGTATTTAGACATATGTACAGCACATTTAAACAGAAGAAGGAATGATTTATTCAATCAAACAGGCTGGAATGTCACTTTGTTTAGTTAACCAGCTGCGGCGCCACTGAGCGATCGAAAAATGTGGAGTGCAACCTAGTTTTAACAAGACAGAAACACAGTCTGATGTTGGATCTGCTTTAAGCTCTCTGTATACAAGAACAAAGTTTGGTCCTATCGTATTTATTCAGCTATAAGACGGTTTCCCCTTCCAAAACAATCGCAAAGATCTAGATCCGTCTTGTAAGACGGATCTAGATCTTTGAGATTGTTTTGAAAGAGACAAATCCCTTTGATAGCTGAATTACACAAAACTGATTGACATATTTGCTGTAATTTTGGAAGGGTAAAGTCCCGTCTTATAACCGAATAAATATGAGCCGCGACACGAGAAAACCAACAAAGTGGTTTTGCCCAGTCCAATCAGATTCTCCATGAAGCGCTTAAAAGGTAGGCAAGGGTCTAAGCTACCTCCATGCGGACAGCGAAGACTCTGATCAGTCTGGCGGATGCCCAGGCTGATCTGAGTCTGTGCTGGGCGCATGACCACATTGTTGGTTTTCTTGTGTCGCGGCTCATATGGTATGGGGCATGACTGGATTTTTTGCAGGTTCTGGGCTTGGTCGGCTTCAGTCGCACAGTTTTAGTTTCATGTTTTTCTATAAATTTTCTATAAATTTTCAACTGACTGAAATACAAGCTAATTCATGCCTGCTCTCTGGTAAATAAATTTACGACAAACATCGGTTCGAATTTTTTTAAAAGGCAAATTTCAGATTATATACCAAACACAACCGTATTCCCTATGTCTTGTCTCAACAAACTTTGTTCTTGTATTTCTCACAAAGCTTCAAAATTAGTTCAAAAGTATATACTGTGTATAGAATGAAGAATTCATAGACACATTTTAAAGGAACTTCTAAATGCAAAGGACGTGGCTAATAGACGGGGTCCCATCCTTACTGGCGAGTTGCTGTAGAAGACGGGATTTCCGTCTTGTTAGGCTCATAGACGGGGTTTCCACGGTGGAATAAGCTGATTCAGTGCTCCAAATAAGGTGTGGGTTTAAGGATAATTCTGAGATATTTTTTTCTTGTTTCTCAACGAATACATGTTGTGACCCCTCATTAGAACCGTCTCAGTGAGTCAAAACATAGGTTTTGGTGCAAAAATATGGAAAATTATCAATAAATTATCCGTACGTGGAGGTGGCTCATAATAAAGCTGTAAATAGGAATTAATAATAATTTGAGCTGAGATATGAGAAGTTGTGCGCCAGCGCACTCAGATCACCCTGGGCATGCGCCCAGTCTGATCAAATTCTTCGTTGAGTGCTTAATGGGTATCTAAGGGTCTAACTACTCAATGCGGAGAGTAAAGACTCTGATCAGACTGGGCGGATGCCCAGGCTGATATGAGTCTTCGCTGGGCACACATGCCACTTTGTTGGTTTTGTCGTATCGTGGCATATTGTTTCTTTGCTATGTTTTTGCCTCATTAGAACCGTCTCGGCAAGCCAGTTTTTACAAGTGACTACACTATATGCCGGAGTTGATAATATACCAGCAGAACTTGTTCAAGCTGGCAGGGAGACCATGATTGATGTTTTAACAGATATTTGTAACAGGATCTGGAGAACAGGAGAATGGCCTACCCCATGGACTCAGTCGCTGATTATTACGCTCCCTAAAAAAAGGCAACCTACAGCTCTGTCAGAACTACAGAACCATCAGCCTCATCAGTCATTCAAGCAAAGTCATGCTGAAAGTCATCTTGAACAGGCTTAAACCACAAGCCGAGGAGATAATCGCTGAGGAACAGGCTGGGTTCCGAGCAGGAAGGAGCACCACAGAACAAATCTTCAACCTTAGAATCCTGAGTGAAAAGTATCTCCAACATCAGCAGAATCTGTACCATGTCTTCATTGATTTCAAAAAAGCCTTTGATAGGGTATGGCATGCAGCCTTATGGGCCACCATGCGGAAGTACAATATCAGTGCAAATCTAGTTCGCACTATTGAGCAGCTATACGACAAGGCTACAAGTGCAGTCCTGATAAATGGCAGCGCAGGAGAATGTTTCAGAACAATAGTTGGAGTAAGACAAGGATGTCTTCTGTCACCCACCCTCTTCAACATTTTTCTCGAACGGATCATGTCTGATGCTCTGGAAGAACATGAAGGAAAGGTTAGCATAGGAAACATTACCAATTTGCGGTTTGCCGATGACATAGATGCTCTAGCTGAGGAAGAGCAGGAACTGGAAGCTGTAGTTGAAAGTCTCGACCAAACCTGCACAATGTATAAGATGGAGATCAGTGCTGAGAAGACCAAACTGATGACGAACAGCGCAGACGGCATCCAGAGGGAGATCAAGGTAAAAGGGCAGAAGCTGGGTACCGTAAGCAGCTTCAAATACCTTGGAGCAGTTGTCTCAGATGATGGCTCAAAACAGGAAGTTCTCTCAAGGATTGCACAAGCCACTTCAGCTCTTACTAAGCTGAAACCAATTTAGAGAGATAGCAATATATCTCTTGGATCAAAGATGAAAATTATGCGATCCCTTGTCATTTCCATATTTCTGTATGCCTGTGAATCATGGAACTTAACAGCAGAGTTAGAGAAAAGAACACAGGCCTTTGAGATGAGATGTTACCGAAGGTTACTGAATATTTCGTACAAGGACCATATAACCAATGAGGAGGTTCGTAGGAAGATCCAAGCAGCCATTGGAGAATATGATGAACTCCTTACGCTGGCCAAGAAACGGAAACTAAGGTGGTTTGGCCACGTCTCAAGGTCTTCTGGTTTAGCAAAGACAATTCTTCAGGGCACAGTGAAAGGAAAAAGAAGAAGAGGTAGACAGAAGAAGAGGTGGGAAGACAATATCAAGGAGTGGACAGGAATGGATTTTGCTAGCTCAGCTAGGGCAGCTGAAGACAGGACAAGGTGGAAAGGGATTGTTTTGAAGTCATCTGTGGTGCCCCAACGACCTAGTAAGGTTATGGGATAGACTAGAATAGACACTATATGTAAAACATATGTTTTAATAAGAAATAGGCAAGGTTATCCCACAATTATAATAATTATCTTGTTTGTCCAGTCCTGCTTGTTTAACGGACAACAGTCCCTGGGTACGAAACCATAACATGCACATTACTTCACTTTGTGTTGGGTTTTGCGTGCATATGTACAGATTTGCCAGCTTTATAAGTAGCACGCCACCGCCTACATTCAGCGACAATGCATTCACCGACAATATCAATTTTTTTCCTGCTCAGGACACACTGGGTGTGTATTACTTGGTCTGTTGGCTTCAATTGTTCGGACAAGAGTCGCCCATGGAAGTCGAAGCACAGCCCCTTGCGTGAAAGGCGAATATTTAATCCACTAGGCCAGGCACTCTGCTATATATCAATCAGACATATTTTTTCTCTGCAACTACAATAAAGTGAAAGACACGAATTGCACTGATGCTATCCCAAAGTCACATTACATTATAACTGGTATTGCACTGGTATATCAACACTTTTTAACGTTAAATTCCTAATTTCCTGACTACTTTTGAAAACCTTATATCCTAGAGCACTATAAACATCTTTACATATAAGATCAATTTTTTGAATCAGGCTCCAGTCTAACGTTTTACTCCACCAAAATGCTGTATTCTTCTCTCTCTCTGTTTTATGTAGGTTTTCAGTGTAATCGAAAACATTTATCTTTTTCACTATTTCATATTTTGATTCATCCAACGTCATTCCTAGATACCTGTATATTGTTTTTACCTTTTCCAAAGGCGCGTCATTCAAGTCTTCGTAATACAGAAATTTAAACCTGTCGGGATATTTCAAATAAAGCTTCTGACCTTCAATAAAGTCATACAGCATCTTCTTACAAAGGGAATGTGTGTTGGCTATAATCTGGGTATTGTCTTTAGTAGGGTACCACTTTGTTTCTATACGAGAGTTTATTATTGCACGTGGATCTCTGAAGAGATGGATAATTTTGAGATCACCCCTTGCTTGTAGCAGGTATTCAAGGTTGTCCGGCGTGAGACGTAAGACTTTGGTTACACGGTGTGTTGCGTTCTTGCATATCTTTGGCATATGACGGTTGACACAGGTTGTCTGTTGGCCGGTGTCTTCGATACATGCTTTTATAGTTGACCAGGACGGGCCTAGAATAAGAGAAAAATTTCATTATTACCCTAAACAGTCAGGGATTTTATGGAAAACTATAACTTTGAAAACCACAAACTATGGCTATCCATGACGAATGGTAGGGTCAAGTCGGGTAAATTCGGATAGCATGTAAATTTGGACAATGACATTGTTTCCTTTATATGTCAGTTGTTTGGAATTAAAACAGATATAAGTGGGAAACTGTGAAAATCCTGATGAGACGGCTCATTATCTGGATTTTCCCTGTTTGCAATGATATGTCCGAATTTACCCGCTATCCGGTTACCCGACTCGACCCTATAGTCAAGGTGATGGCTATCAGTCACCCAGGTTAATTTAGGTCATCGGAGTAATCAGTCTGGGGTCTTACGGTTTTCCATCACACACATTTGTGATGGTCAGCCATAACTCTTACATTTTTCAGTCCAACTCACTAAAATGGCATTTTAACCCACTGACAGTGTTCAATATGACATGTCTACAGTTAAAACTGATAAATGGTCCAGCCCTTAACTATTCTCAGTATGAACAGTCTGTATTTTGGTCATTTCTGTACTATAACGCTTGCATTTTTGTAACGGATGTTAACTGTACGAGTTACTCAAGGTTTTGCACCAGTTACTCGGCAGATAAGTACTGGGGGGGGGGGGGGAGGGGGGGGGGGTTGCCTTCGTTATGGTCAGCCATAACACCAGAAGAAACCAACGTTATGGCTTTCCATCACGTTTTATCCTTCGGACATGTAGTGACGTGGTAAAAAATCAGTAATTATGTTATGGTAAGCCATCATGTCAGTTCATGTAATGTGCATGGTTAACCATCACAAATATGCGTGATGGAAATCCATAAGTCCCCAGACTGGTAATTTGTGTGGTGGATTTCCATGACAATCGAGTTGTGAAGGTGATGGAAACCCTAGACAAACCGATATGAAAAAGAAGATCCCAGGTGTCTTTGTCAGCCTGTAACTTTATATAAATTGTTTGTAGTATTTTTACTCGCGAATTAATTGATAGCAGATGAATTTCTTCATATACAGTGGACTCGACAGTATCGGATCAATTCAATAAAACTCCTGTTTTGTTGTATATGAATGCTATAATTATGTATGTTATTACACATAACTAACGCAAAATATCCCTTCTATCTATCCATGTCAAAATATTTCCGAAATTTATTCCATTAAAGGCAGATAACCTATCCAGAAGTACAAGAGGGTCTTACGACAGTAACGAATTAGGTGCGACAGTATCGGATCATATAATATTATTTTATAGGAGAGTTCCTCAGAGGTGATCTGCTAACCGTCTTAGCTTCAATAATTTGGCTACATAAACAGTTTGTCCTATTAAACTCTAAGGGAACTTGGAACTTTTAAGGCCTTTCAACGATATTTTTCACGTGGTCCTTCACCAGCAACAGTTATGTGTGTTAAATCACAGTTGAATTTGTCAAAATGTACAACCATGTCAAACATTCTTAACTCTGCCATACCCTGCGCCCCTTTTAGCACGGAACTACTCCAACAGTAAAGACCATAATCTGACATGGCAAAGAATACAACCTGATAAGACCGTAGTGTCCGATCAGGATCAACAGATTTGCGGTGAGTTTCCGCCTTAACATTGATATTCAAACAGTGTATAAACGCTGCAAGGTCATTCGACGAGTTCTGCAGCATTAATCTGAGACTGCACAGTGTAAAAATATCCTGATGATGAACGCCAGTCATTAATGTGAGCTGATTTCGAATGTTTCTTCAGAATGTTTAACGGAAGCTTAATTGTGCTACGCATAAACTTCATTATCAGACGCAAGTGTGTGAGGCGTGGGATGGGGGATATTTTACAAAAGGATGATGTGATACCGATCTTCTTCGAAGAAAGACACAGTAACCACTCAGATAGTTGATTTATGACTTGCTTTCAGCATCAGACCATGCAGTCGACATAAAGTTTTTGCAGCTAATGCGTGTATTTCAGCACAAATTATACAATGATCCGTTACTGTCGCACATCGGTGCCCCATTTTTCAAGTCTTTAGTTTCATCAAATACTGGGATATCAAAAAAATAATAACTGCCTGAAATTTTAAGGATGCCAGGACACATTATAAAGCAGAATTAGATTTAATCGCCTAATGATAATACTGTGTAAATAACCGAAATCTTTTTTGGGGGTAACGAGCAACAGACAAAATGCAAGCACCGCTGAAGTGGGGCCAAGCATTTCAACAACTCTGATTTGTTTCACAGCCGCACACCTCGATCGAATTTTTCACACTGCACTTCGTCATTGGTCTAACTTGATAGCTGTAATGTAATGGTAAAAATATTTGCTTCATTCCTGAGAAAAAATGGGTAATAACTTATGAGTGATCCGATACTGTCGATGATCCGATACTGTTGAGTCCACTGTAGCTGTAAAGGCTACCCAGCAGGCATATGACGTCCTAATGACGTCGCACTGTCGTCGATGCGACGTTATATGTGACGTCAGTGCGATGTTCTGTTCTGTTCTGTTCAATTCTCGTATCGACGTTACCCAAGTGGCTCAACGGTACGTAACCAGAGTTGCACACACCTGGCGCCGTGTGTCCGTCCAAAACGTCATGTGTCTGCTGGATATAGTGTAGATCAAAACTGACTGGCTGAAGAAACGCCAACAAAGTACATAATAAAACCAAAGCAGAGAACTGCAACCAGCCTTCAGCTTGTCAGTCTGGTAACAGGACACTTCGGCCCCAAACCATCTCGGCCCCTAGACATCTCGGCCCCTAGTCATCTCGGCCCCATACCATCTCGGCCCCACCCAGAAATAAATTCCTGGACACTTCGGCCCCTAGACACTTCGGCCCCTAGTCATCTCGGCCCCATAGCCCTAGTCACTTCGGCCCCAGTTGGACAAATTTAAAAAAAAAAAAACACTATATTTTTCACTATTTTTGCCCATTGAAATATTTACATCTTATATGTGGGGCGGTCAGCCAACCAATCCTCATTATTATGTGGAATACAGATAGACCCCAATCAAAATTCAACAGCATTTCCGAAATCGAAACCCAAACACCAACAACAAATGTGCATATCAACAAGCGCATCCTTACAATCTGTTTAGCACATTCGATATCTTACATGTACCTGACTCATATATATTACAATACACAGTTCTATTTAATCAAAGCCGATTATCTTTTTTTAAAGATATTTCTTGTGTGTTATATTATTGCTTCAACAGAAAAGGAGGGGAGCTATTCCACTGCAGAATCGCTATAAACCTGACATTTATGATATTGAGAGCTGCAAATTCTCCGTGCCTTGAGACTCTTTATTTCAGCACAAGCATGTGCTTTCTGTAATGTCAGATTAAAAACTTGACTGGGCCGTTTTTTTATAGTATTCATTGTTCTCATTTTTTGTCTATAATTTATTTATTTATATATTCATTTATTTTTTTTATGTCAAATACCATGGTTTTCCTCTATTTAATACCAAACATTTTGCCATGCCGACTCTTTGGATTAAAACTGCCAGGCTTTCATATTTTTAGATGGATAGAAAGGATATGACCAAATGCTACATGCGTATAAACTGTAAATTGTTTAATATTCGCAATACCTTCAATTTTGCTAATATTTGCAACGCCTTCAGTTTTGCTAATATTCGCGAATCGGATTGAAGAACCTCGCCAATGTTCGACATACTTCTAAAGTGACAATGGGGTGATCGTGATATCAAAAACTCGCCGATAACTTGAAAGCGACATTACTTTAAAAACTAAAACGCGAAACTAAACCGTTAACGCGAGTTACAATAACTGAAGTTTATATGAAAGTTGATCTTCCTATCGTCAGGGTCTTTCATCAAAATTCAGTTTTGACAACTGATCTATCTATCTATCTATCTATCTATCTATCTATCTATCTGATTTTGCCATCATTTTTTTCGTCCGACCTTCCCTCTGTCTATATATTTCTTCTGTTTGTCTACTTAAAAGACTTTCGCCCTGCCTAACGTCCAGGTAAGCAGCGGTATCGATTAATCGTGACACGTGACATCGATTAGTGAATGATAACCTCAGGTGTGATATTTAACGATGAGCAATAAACAAACGCACACGAGTTGGACGGACACACGGCGCCAAGTGTGTGCAACTATGGTTGCGTACCGTTGAGCCACTTGGGCAACGTCGATACGAGAATTGAACAGAACAGAACAGAAACGCACATGAGCAAGATCAGGCGTCTTTAATTATCATGGCTGGATATACGGAAAGAAGAGAATTTATATTTGAGTTTTACAATATGTAAATATATATTGAAATTAACATACGTAACCAACAGAATGGTCATTATCAAATGTGACATAACTTAAATATATAAAACGTATATCAAATAATCGGAAAATACTAAAGAAAGTACAACTGTATGGACATACGTTCGATGCCAAAGTACAAAGCCACTTTTTGAGAAAGATTATCTAGAATGCTTTATAACAGTTTGACACTGGTATCCGTCTAGAAAATTACATTCGCTTCCTTGCTATTTTACATGATAGCTCTGAAAAAGTTAAAACAGAATATTAGTTATCGGTATAGGACATAGTATTGTGACAGAAAACATTTAACATAGCCGGAAGAATCGCGGACTGCAATCGAACTCGTTAAACTGGTCCAAATAAAATCGATTGTGGTAACAATCCCGTCCGCGAATGAGATAATTACCCGGGTAACATCACGTTCTTTCTTTATGTCATCTGTTATTCATCTGTAGGAGATTAACGAACGTATAAACATCATATCATGCAAGACCTAATATTAATTTTCTTACTGACTCATGATTTTGTTAATTTGCAGATATATTTTAACTTTTAATTCATAATTATCTTAAACCATAACTTTTTGTAAACTTTTAACTAGAATTTAGATATGATAATATAATGACCAACGAAATTTAGTCACAAAAATTATTTGGAAATGGTAAAATGACGGGGGAGTATATTTTTACCTTTTATCAGTTTTCGCTGTTGTCACAGAGCGCGAAAAAATGAAAGACGGCGATAATGTTACTTATGGGCTTCGCGTGAACATGTACCTTACGGTATGCGAAGACTCAGATCAGTCTGCGCGGCCGATCCTGTAATTTTCGTAGAAACAAACTTTGATTTATGAAGAATCTAAAACAAAGTGGGAAGAGAATTCTGATAAGTCTGAACTAATGTGTAGACTGATTTCAGTATGTCCATGTACTTTGTTTATTGATACTCGTTAAATCACACCTACATTGATAGTGTATATCAGTAATCGATGATCGCTGATTAATCGATACCGCGTATACACCTGGATTTTTGCAAATATGGTTGAATTGCTACTCATGATCAGATTAATAATGTTCACTCCTTTTGGGTCTGCTTCTTAGTTACAAAGGGTCGTCTTTTCAGCGCCAATGAAATTTATTGAAATTTTTAGAGCCGTTTCTCTATACGGTAATTTGTGAGCATTTTTTCAAGATACTGCAAAAGTAATAGCTGTCTACATTTAATGATAATGCAAAACAAAGCCTGACATTCCTCTGAAAAGCGTTTCTGATAGTATTACACATAAATATACTCAAAAAATACGAAAATACAACTGGGGCCGAAATGTCTTAGGGGCCGAAGTGACTAGGGGCCGAAGTGTCCGTGGGGCCGAGATGACTGGGGCCGAGGTGTCTGGGGCCGAAGTGACTGGGGCCGAAATGGTTTGGGGCCGAAGTGTCTAGGGGCCGAGATGGTTTGGGGCCGAAGTGTCTGTAAATCGTCAGTCTGATACGCCAAAGAGTTTTTGAGAGAAAAAAGAACGTCTGAAGACCCCCAAAATATTTTAAACTCTAACTGTTAGAGACAATACTTTCCCTAATGAGTAAAAGTTATAAAAGACAAGCAATATTTAAGCGGTTTCATTATCAACTGCAGCACTTTTGTAGATCACAAATACCTGGGACTGTACATGAACCCCTTTGTCAATAAGAAATATACTGTATTAAGCAAGCGCCTGCATCCAGCAAGCAGTTCTGGTCTCTTTCTCTAAGGTGGTTGCTTAAGACAGGTTTGTCTGTACTTACCTCCCAACTTGACTGTGAGAGTTTTGTCAACAACCAGTCTATCAAAGTCATTGAACTGACAATCATAGATCTTGTACAGGATTTTCTGTGCCAGTCTCAGAGACCCAGTATTGCTGTAATGATATAAAATACAAATGAGCCGCGACACGAAAACACCAACAAAGTGGTTGAGCGCCCAGCGCAAGCTCAGATTAGCCTGGGCATGCGCCCAGTCTGATCAGAGTCTTCGCTGTCTGCATGAAGGTAGCTTAGACCCTTAGCTACCCTTTGAGCGCTTAACGAAGAGTCTGATCAGACTGGGTGGATGCTCAGGCTGATCTGACTCAGCGCTGGGCGCACAGCCACTTTGTTGGTTTTCTCGTGTCGCGGCTCAAATTTGTAAGAAAGATCTGGAAGCAAGGAACGCATCGGTGGAAACGAAAATAGCATATTCGGTTTGAGTCTCTTCATTTGCAGTAATGTTATATTTTAACACTGCCCAAGCCCACCAACAACCCACTAGCTCCGGCTTCAGCGGAACCTTATTTTCAAACTGACTCAGAATGAGCTGAATGATCCAAAAGACCTGAAATTTTATAATATGATCAATGGTAAAGTACAATGAGAACTTTTACGACCGCCAAACGGCACTTAAAACCAGATGCAGTGAAGATAAAACAAGAAATGTTACAGTGTGTAACAAATGCCCCCGAAGGCCCCTTAAACTGAACTGTGGGCCCTAGTTGTGACCTTGACCCTTGGTACAGAACCTGAGTCTTGCACATGATATACATTCTCATTTCGGTTTACTTTTCCAGTAACATCCAAATCACGAGCTGCCGCTGCTAGCCTCAGCAGCAGCTGCTGATAGCCTCGCAGCAGCTGATGACGTTTTACCCCAGTAAGTTTGGTTTTAGCCCACTTTCTAGGAAAGATCGGCTCGATATAGGTAAGTGTTCTTGTAAGGGCTGTAAAGCCCAATATAATAATGACAAATGATGATAATAATAATAATAATTATTAATAACGTCTGTGTTTAAAATAAATAACTGTAGTTGCAGTTATACAATAATAGGATTTATCTTTCGCAGGCTTCTCCCTTGTGCCTATATATAGTTTACAGACATGCTAACTTATTTCCTTTGCGAGAATAATATATACTAGAATGGAATAGCTACAAAAATAAATTAAAAAAAAAATAAATACAAAAAAAATAAATAAATCTATTTCCTTGGCAAAGATTAAAACATGGTACATATAAGAGACTGAATTGGAATAGTTTGCTTCCCTTACATACCAACAAAATATAATAAGCTTCTAAATTATAAATAAAAAAATAAAGTTACCGTCAGTAAGTTACATAAAGTTACAGGTCAGGTCAGGCATAACCTGCTACTGGTACCATGTAAACCAGTACTACCTGTTGCATGTGGGCAGATGGGGCTCATCAACCTGGGAAGGTGTCCTGTCTAAGAGTTACTAGTCTCTAAATAAAACTAGAAGGGGTAGGTGGAGCTCTTAGCCTTGGCAGGCAGTCCACCTGGGAGTTCATTGCTAGGTCTCTAGACAAAACCTATGAACAAAACCTGTGAACACAGCACCATTGGGCGGAAGTCTTCCTAGAAGAAGTCAACGGCCAGAGTGGAAATCTAATCTAAATCAAGTGTTAGCAGACAAACCCGAGCGAGCCCTGCTCAGCTTGGTGGAACAGCTAGATTAAGGGGGTCACTGATAGGTAGGGACAGACCCGATCACTTTGACTCTTTGAATCTGGTTGTCTATATTATAGGCAGTGGACAAGTCAGTGACTTGATGGGAGGAAATAAGACGCTCCCGCCTCCATGAGTCTCCCAGCCCTATGGGTCAACAAGGGGTGGTGTTAACACAGCATCACTGGGCGGAAGTCTTCCTAGAAGAAGTCAACGGCCAGGGCGGAAGAACTCTTTGAGTCAACGGCCATGTGTTCATGACCAAGGCGAGCCATACAATAATCGTGGATTTCGGCTGTGGTCAACATATATAGCCTGGAGAGGGATGGGCTCCGTCAGGCTGAATCCTGCCCTTGAAACACCATGGTTGACAACCTAGATAAGACCTTAATACCGGATCGGTCGCAGCCCGGGTTAACAATGACCGCGCCTACTGTTGGACACCGGGACGTAGGTGACAAGTATGCAACTGGTGTAACACAGATCAAGAAAATCAGAGGTAGGGAGAACATCTCAATTGGCACCTGGAATGTAAGGACTCTGAGGCCAGCTGGGAAGCTTGAAGAGCTGACTCATGCAATGGACAGGTATCACTGGAACATACTGGGGCTCTGTGAGATGCGCTGGAAAAACTTTGGTGAGATGTCAACAGATGACAGACACAAGGTTTATTTCAGTGGAGAAGAGGACAAACATGAGTATGGGGTTGGATTTCTTGTGCATAAGGACATGGTGAGTGCTGTCATGGGATGCCGACCAGTCTCCAGCAGACTGATTTCAATTCGCCTGAGAGCAGCTCCTTTCAACATCACCATCATACAGATTTATGCACCAACATCTGGACATGACGACAATGAGGTAGAACACTTCTACCAGCAACTCCAGGAAATCATAGACCAAACACCCAAGAAGGACATTCTGGTTGTACAAGGGGATTGGAATGCTAAGGTTGGAAAGGATGCACAGGCAGACTGGGAAAACGTTTGTGGACCCTACTGCAACGACGAGACAAATGAGAGAGGTCTCAGACTTCTAGAGTTTGCAACCTGTAACAGCCTAGTACTGACAAACACCCTTGGCCCTCACAAACCATCAAGAAGATGGACATGGCACAGCCCAGATGGGAAACACCACAATCAGATTGATTACATCTTGGTGAGGAAGCGTTTCCGATCAGGAGTCAACATCCATAGGACAAGGAGTTTTCCTGGAGCAGACATAGGAAGTGACCATGACCTGGTCATGATGACCTTCCGAGTTCGTCTGAAGAAGGCTAGAAAGCCAGCCCAGCCAAGACTGAAGTTTGATCTTGAGAAGCTAAGGGACCCAGAGGTGGCATGCACTTTTCAAGCAACAATAGGTGGAAAATTTGCACCACTCATTGGTCTGAGGGATGATGACATTGACATAGATACCATGATTACCACCTACAATACAGTAGTGACTGATGCAGCCAGTGAAATACTTGGGAAGGAACGTCGCAGGAAAAAGCCATGGGTCACTAGAGATGTTCTCGACCTCTGTGATGAGAGGAGAAATTTGAAGAAGAAGAGGTATGAAGCAGGAGGAGCAGAAGAATACAGGGAAGCAAACAAGAGGATTAAGAAGGCAGTGAAGAAAGCGAAGGAGGACTGGATAGCTAGTCAGTGCGAGGAGATCGAAACTTGCCTGAACAAAAACAACAGCAAGAAAGCATACCAGCTGGTGAAGGATCTAACTTCAGAGAAACAGGGTAGATCCACAACTATCCAGGACAAGTCTGGGAAATGCCTTACAGAAGGACAAGAGATTCTCAGCAGATGGACAGAATATTGCTCAGAATTATACAACCATGAGACTGATGGTGACAATACGGTTCTGGACTGCTGTCAGCCCCCAGAAGAAGATCAACAACCGATCCTTCGTGAGGAAGTTGAGATTGCAGTAGCAGCACTGAAGAAGGGGAAATCTGCAGGAGTTGATAATATACCAGCAGAACTTGTTCAAGCTGGAGGGGAGACCATGATTGATGTTTTAACAGATATCTGTAACAGGATCTGGAGAACAGGAGAATGGCCTACCCCATGGACTCAATCGCTGATTATTACTCTCCCTAAAAAGGGCAACCTACAGCTCTGCCAGAACTACAGAACCATCAGCCTCATCAGTCATTCAAGCAAAGTCATGCTGAAAGTTATCTTGAACAGGCTTAAGCCACAAGCCGAAGAGATAATCGCTGAGGAACAGGCTGGGTTCCGAGCAGGAAGGAGCACCACAGAACAGATCTTCAACCTTAGAATCCTATGTGAAAAGTATCTCCAACATCAGCAGAATCTGTACCATGTCTTCATTGATTTCAAAAAAGCCTTCGACAGGGTATGGCATGCAGCCTTATGGGCCACCATGAGGAAGTACAATATCAATGCAAACCTAGTTCGCACCATTGAGCAGCTATACGACAAGGCTACAAGTGCAGTCCTGATAAATGGCAGCAAAGGAGAATGGTTCAGAACAACAGTTGGAGTAAGACAAGGATGTCTTCTGTCACCCACCCTCTTCAACATTTTTCTCGAACGGATCATGTCTGATGCTCTGGAAGAACATGACGGAAAGGTTAGCATAGGCGGCAGAAATATTACCAACCTGCGGTTTGCCGATGACATAGACGCTCTTGCTGAGGAAGAACAGGAACTAGAAGCTCTAGTTGAAAGTCTCGACCAGACCTGCACAAGGTATAAGATGGAGATCAGTGCTGAGAAGACCAAACTGATGACAAACAGCGCAGATGGCATCCAGAGGGAGATCAAGGTAAAGGGGCAGAAGCTGGGTACTGTAAGCAGCTTCAAATACCTTGGAGCAGTTGTCTCAGATGATGGCTCAAAACAGGAGGTTCTCTCAAGGATAGCACAAGCCACTTCAGCTCTTGCCAAGCTGAAACCAATTTGGAGAGATAACAACATATCTCTTGGATCAAAGGTGACACTTATGCGCTCCCTTGTCATTTCCATATTTCTGTATGCCTGTGAATCATGGACCTTGACAGCAGAGTTAGAGAAAAGAACGCAGGCCTTTGAGATGAGATGCTACCGAAGGTTACTGAACATTTCGTACAAGGACCATATAACCAATGAGGAGATTCGCAGGAAGATCCAAGCAGCCATTGGAGAATATGATGAACTCCTGAGGCTGGTCAAGAAACGGAAACTAAGGTGGTTTGGTCACGTCTCAAGGTCTTCTGGTTTAGCAAAGACAATTCTTCAGGGCACAGTGAAAGGAAAAAGAAGAAGAGGTAGACAGAAGAAGAGGTGGGAAGACAATATCAAGGAATGGACTGGAATGGATTTTGCCAGCTCAACTAGGGCAGCTGAAGACAGGACAAGGTGGAAAGGAATTGTTTTGAAGTCAGCTGTGGTGCCCCAACGACCTAGTAAGGTTATGGGATAGAATAGAATAGAATAGAATAGATAAACATTAAATACTTTCAGTAGACATTCTTCCTAATAAACGCACATTTCAAAGAATTATTATATATAGAAGTAAACTGAATCATTAGAGAAAAGCTGCATATAGTCATTCAGGATGGAGATGCTTTGTAAGTGAAAACTGTAAGATTTTATAGTGTTTTCAGCACTTGTAACAAGCAATCAAAGGGATAAACCAGTAAAAATATGTGCGCTAAAAATCATATGCCTCAGAACTTCCCATGATCTGCGCTTATTGGGTCACGTGCGCTAATAGGGTCGATTACAAAATATAAATTTGGACGGCTGTGTGCAACTATAGTCATAGTTACGTATCGCTGACCACATGGGGAACGTCGTTAGGAGAAGAGAAGGGAACAAAACAATATACATAGGACTTGGACGAACACTCGGCGCCAGGGGTGTGCAACTATAGTTACGTACTTGGCGAACGTCGTTAGGAGAACTGAAACAGAACATTACATAAAATCCAATGTCGTTACGAGAATTGAAATACACATACAATAAAATCCAACAGATGGAAACCGCTTAGCCACTTCGGGAACATCGTTACGAGAAATGAAAAAAAAAATCAGCAGTGCGAATGCAGGTTGGGGTGGGGAAGGAGACATTTTCAGCACTCTTTTATTTGGTTGATACATGTAAAAAATGCTGAAAAATAAAGTTTATCATATATCTCAGCCCTGTCTCGTAGATCACACCTGTAATCTCTTTCATCGGAAATTTGTGTTACAACAATAATTCTGGAGAAGCAAGAAATTTTGCTGGTCTAATAAAAGTATTTGCTTTCCCAGTGCGCAGTGAGCAAGTAGAAAATTGTTACATTTGTCAGGTCTTGGTCAGTCCATTTATTGATATCACTTATTCAAAGAATGGATATCACAACTTCGAATTATGGATGTCAAATATCCGATTTTATGGATATCACCAATTCGAATTATGATAGCACTAATTCGATTTATGGATAGCCATAATTAGAGTTATTGATAGCTATGGGCAGTATTATGGAAATACATGAGCCGTGACACGAGAAAACCAACAATGTGGTTGTGCACCCAGTGCAGATTCAGATCAGCCTGGGCCTTCGCCAAGTTTGATCAGACTCTTCGTTTAGTGCCCAAAGGGTAGCTAAGGGTCTTAGCTACCTCCATGCGGACAGCGAAGACTCTGATCAGACTGGGCGGATGCCCAGGCTGATCTGAGTCTGCGCTGGGTGCACAACCACATTGTTGGTTTCCTGTGTCGCGGCTCATATATGTAATTCGAAGTAGGGATATCCATATTTTAAATAAGTTATATCAAGAAATCGGGCTGAATAATTGATATCCATAATTTGAATAGTAAATATCCATAAATAATCGCAGAGCAGTCGTTATTTTAACTTATTATTTGTAACGAAGAATATATGATATCCATAATTCTAATTAGTGTTATACATAAACGGGCCCAAATATTGATATCAATAACCCGAATTATGGATTTTACTTAATATTTGAATTATGGATATCTAATAATCTTAATGATTAATGGATATCACTAATTCGACATTGGTATCACCTATTTGATTTATTGATATCCATTAGTAATAAGTGATATCCGATATCCATAATTCGATTTATGACCATCCATAAATCAAATTATGAATATCCAAAAATCGGATTTGTGATATCCATGATACAAATATCTATTAATAATTATGATTTTCGGATATCCTGAGTTCGAATTATGGATATCGATAATTCGAATTATGGATATCTATAAAAAGATTGATGTTCATAATTCGAATTATCACTAGGATACGTATACAGTGTTTGAGAGTCCGCGTATTATTTAATGTTATTAATTATTATAAATGAAATAAACTCAGAGTTAAATATGACCATTAACATCTTAAACAGCGTTGAATTTCGGAGTTAAAGTACTTATTACAGAAAACGTATTTTTTAAAAAAAAACATGATAAAGTTGTCTCACAATACCGTAATACCGATATATCGCAAATCCGTTTTCGCTCAGCTTGCAAGTTAATTTAAGGTAGGTCAATAGTACCTCTGGCATCAACTATCAACTGCAGCTGTACAGAAAGAAACAGCTGCTGCTGCCTCTGAGACAACACCAGGTCCGCAACTTCAGCTGAGACTCCCGCAGAAGATACTATAATTAGCTATTCAACATGACATTTATTTTTTCTCATCGTTTTTAAATTTTCTTACAGATCTTGGCCACTCTTTTCTCTTTGTCCCTCTCTTCTTATTTGCCTTTTTATTGCTCATTTATCCCCTGTTTTTAGTTTGGCTCTACTTGTTGGGTAAGATCAGGAAGATGTTTGAAAAAAAGACAAGGTCAAAGTTAATTTTCAGAAGTTAATTTTTCAAGTTTATTCATTTAATTACAATTATTTTTTCCTGCATTTAGAGCTTCTAGTGTCATCTCAATGTATGTGTTTGAGGACTAATACTAACAGCATGCAAGACCATGGTACTGGTATAAACAGAGAAATAAAAACAACAGAATCCTTGAATATGCAAGGTCGTTAGGGTTGTTCAGAAAGCCATTGTCAGCATCAACGAAAAAAAAAATATAGCAGCTGATGTCCCTCTGCTGCCATATATTTACGTAAGATTTATTTTCTCTTTTTTCCTTCAAATATGTGTTTTCAGTGTAGACACAAAACTGTTTTGTTTGTTTAGGTACTCAAACTGGTGTTTGCTTTTTCAAATAGCCACTTTGGGTGTTTTGCATGACAGATATGCGTTATATGTAGTTTAGGGCTCGCAACGAATTAAGTTACCTTTCAAATATCCCTTCGGGCACATGGGGGTTTGATCAGCTTTGAGCCAACGTCGATTCGACGTCATGATATCGAATCGGCGTTGGTTCAATGCTGGCTAATCATAGTGCCCGAAGGGATATTACAAGAAGAAGCGTCACACAGTTCTCTTCAATTCGCATGACAGATGTGCCTTATATGTAGTTTAGGGCTCGCAACGAGTTAAGTTACCTAACAAATATCCCGTCGGGCACATGGGGGTTTGATCAGCTTTGAATCAGCGTCGGTTCGACGTCATGATATCGAATCGACGTTGGTTCAATGCTGGCTAAACATAGTGCCCGAAGGGATATTACAAGAAGAGTCACAAAGTTCTCTCCATTTTGCATAAGAGATGTGCGTTATATGTAGTTTAGGGCTCGCAACGAATTAAGTTACCTTACAAATATCCCGTCGGGCACATGGGGTTTGATCAAGTTTGGACCAGCGTCGGTTCGACGTCATGATATCGAATCGACGTTGGTCAAATGCTGGCTAAGCATAGTGCCGAAGGGATATTACAAGAAGAGTCACACAGTTCTCTCCAATTCGCATGACAGATGTGCCTTATATGTAGTTTAGGGCTCGCAACGAATTAAGTTACCTTACAAATAACCCGTCGGGCACATGGGGCTTGATCAGCTTTGAACCAACGTCGATTCGACGTCATGATATCGAATCGATGTTGGTCCGATGCTGGCTAAGCATAGTGCTCGAAGGGATATTACAAGAAGAGTCACACAGTTCTCTCCAATTCGCATGACAGATGTGCCTTATATGTAGTTTAGGGGTCGCAACGAATTAAGTTACCTTACAAATAACCCGTCGGGCACATGGGGTTTGATCAACTTTGAACCGAAGACGATTCGATGTCATGATGTCGAATCGACGTTGGTTCAATGCAGGTTAGGCATAGTGCCCGAAGGGATATTACAGGAAGAGTCACACAGTTTTCACCAAGCAAAGATAAGGTTTAAGTGGGATAGGTTAGGATATAGCTCAAAGGAAAGAAATTAATAGCTTTAAGTATTAATGATTCTTGACTCACATATTATTCTGTATTTATTAAGGTGATATTATGCACTTATTGTACTACCTGTCACATCGTTTATATTTGTATTGCATGTATGTACATGTATATGCTCAAGGGCTACATAACCTATATAGCACTTGAATAAACATTCTTCTTCATATATATATACATATATATGTAAATGCTACGGGTGTGAAAAGAATTTGTGATGCAACATTTGGTGGTGAGAGAGACACTTCCTGACACTCTTTTTATTGCAAGACTGACATCTTTTGATATTTTGTGCTGGGGACTAATATTTGTTGTTTCTAGTTGTTGATAGAGAGTGTTGCAACTTTTTCTACTTTGTTGCTGTTACACTGCTGCTTCTGTCCGTGGTATGATAGTGACAACTGATGCTGATGCTTTCAATATTCTTTTCTTTTTTAAGATTGATATGTGCTGCCTGTGAAAATGGTGTCATTAAAAGTGTCAGCCACTGTTTATAGTAAGGATTTAGGCTTATATTACTGTTTTTGCCGTGTGTAGTATTTGCAGACACTAATGTTGGTGGTTTGACAGGAGTAACATCTGCTGCTCCGCCAGTTTTCATAAGCAGATGCTGATGTTTGTACCAGAGACCACATCATCTGTCGATATTGAAGATCAGAGGGACATCAGGTGCTGCCATTAGTACTGAGAATAACTTTTGCTGCTGCTGTAAGTACAAGCAATAGCTGCTGATGGAGAAGTCAGTTCCTGATGCTGGTGTCATAAGCAGCTGCTAGTGTTTTTTTTTATAGTTACACCACCATCTGCCGATATCGGAGAACAGAAGGACATCAGCTGCTGCCATAATGTATTCAGGATAACTTTTGCTGCTGTTGTTGATGAAATCTTCAGCTGCTGATAATGTAGTCAGTTGCTGATGGTGGTGTTATAAGCAGCTCCTGATGTTGTTTATTAGTGATAGAGACACCACCATCTTTTGATATTGGATAACAGCGGGACATTAGCTGCTGCCATAAGTATTTAGAATAACTACTGCTGTTGGTGAAAGCATCAGCTGCTGATGGTGATGTCAGTTGCAAATGGTGGAGTCAGAATGAGCTGCTGATGTTATTATTAGTGACAGTGACCCTACCATCTGCCGATATCGGAGAACAGAGGGTTATCAGCTACTGTCATTAGTATTGAGAATAACTATTACGGATGCTGTTGATTAAGTATTAGCTGCTAATGGTGATGCCAGTTGCTGATGGTGGTGTCATAAGCAGCCGCTGCTTTTAGTAAATGACACTATCATCTGCCTATATCGGAGATCAGAGGGATGTCAGCTGTTGCCACTAGTGTTTAGAGTACATTTTGCTGCTGCTGTAAGTAAAAGCATAGGCTGCTGATGGTGGTGTCAGTTACTGATGGTGGTATCATAAGCAGCTGCTGGTGTTGTTTTAGTGGCACCACCATCTGTCGAAAGCATTAGCTGTTGATGGTGGTTTTTAATTGGTACAATTGCTAATGCCGCAGTTGCAGTTAGTACGGCTTATCGCTTTTGTCTTATTCTTTTCTGATGATAGAAGTAGCAGATTTTATGGGCTTTTTTTAATTCACACGCTGCTGCAGCTGGTTGTAAAAGAGCCGCATCCTGCAACCTAGGTGGAGAGTAAGATTTGCTGTTGTTGTCTAAGGGGAGGAATGAAATAACTTCTACTGCTGTTAATTTGAAGATACAACAGCTGCTGCTGTTGTCACAGCAAATATCACAGAAACCATCAGCATCAGTTTTCACTCGTTGATAAACAACAGCACAATATATCACTCTAGTCACGTACACCACAAACTTACTGCAGATATCACTCCGTCCACTGTCAGCAGCAGCTATCACCCTCGTAACAGAAGGCAGCAGCAAAGGTTAGTTTCGTCTCCAGAAGCAGCTCCTGGTATCATGAGTATAGCCACCAACAGATGGTAGAAAAAAGATATAATTCAAGCAGCTGCAACTGAAGTCACTCTCACTACTTTCCTTCAACAGCAGGCAGTCCACAAACAGATGACATATACAGATATTTAATCCAGCAGAAGCAACACCTGCCATTCTCACTACCTATCTTCAACAGCAGGCAGTTCATCAACAGATGGCAGATACAGATATTTAATCCAGCAGCAGCAACAGCTGTCACTCTCACTACCCTTCTTCAAAAGCAGGTAGTCCACAAACAGATGGCAGATACAGATAATTTGTCCAGCAGCAGCAACAGCTGTAACTCAATACCTATCTTCAAAACGGGCAGTGCACAACTAGATGGCAGATACAGATATTTAATCCAGCAGCAGCAACAGCTGTCACTCTCATTACATATCTTCAACAGCAGGCAGTCCACCAACAGAAGGTAGATACTGATATTTAGTCCAGCAGCAGCAACAGCTGTCACTTTCACTACCTATCTTCAACAGCAGGCAGCCCACCTACAGATGGTAGATACAGATATTTAATCCAGCAGCAGCAACAGCTGTCACTCTCACTACTTATCTTCAACAGCAGGCAGTCCACCTACAGATGGTAAATACAGATATTTAATCCAGCAGCAGCAACAGCTGTCGCTCTCACTACCTTTCTTGAACAGCAGGCAGTCCACCTACAGATGGCAGATACAGATATTTAATACAGCAGGAGCAACAGCTGTAACTCTGACCACCTGTCTTTAACAGCAGGCAGTCCATAAACAGATGGCAGATACAGATATCTAGTACAGCAGCAGCAACAGCTGTCACCCTAACTACCTATCGTCAACAGCAAGCAGATGGCAGATATAGAAATTTAATCCAGCAGTAGCAACAGCTGTCACTCTCACTATCTATCTTCAACAGCAGGCAGACCACCAACAGATTGCATGAACAAATATTTAATCCAGCAGCAGCAACAGCTGTCACTCTCACTATCTATCTTCAACAGCACGCAGTCCACCAACTGCTTGCAGATACAGATATTCAATCCAGCAGCAGCAACAGCTGTCACCCTCACTACCCTTCTTCAACAGAAGGCAGTCCACAAACAGATGGCAGATACAGATATTTAATGCAGCAGCGGTAACAGCTGTCACTGTCACCACCTATCTTCAACAGCAGGCAATCCACAAGCTGCTTGCTGATACAGATATTCAATCAAGCAGCAGCAACAGCTGACACTCTCACTACCTATCTTCAACAGCAGGCAGTCCACCAACAGATGGTAGATACAGATATTTAATCCAACTGCAGCAACAGCTGACACTCAGCTGCTGCTATTAGTAGTAAGAATAGCTTCTGCAGATGCGTTTGATAAAAGCATCAGCTGCTGATGGTGGTTTAGCAGTAGCTGATGGTGGTGTCATAAGCAGGTGCTCATTTTCGTATTAATGACAATATCATTTGGCGATATTGGAGAACAATGGGATATCAGCTGCTGCAATCATGAGAAAGAATAGCTTTTGCTGCTTTTTTTAATTAGAACATCAGCAGCTACTGTTGATGGTTTGGCAGCTGTTGGTGGTGATATGGTGGTGATGTGATAAGCAGCTGCTGTTGTTAATATCTGCGACAACATCATTTGCCGATATGAAAGAACAAAAGGACACTTGCTACCTATTAGAAGTAAAAATAGCTTTTGCTGCATCTTTTGACGAAAGCATCAGCTGCTGATGGTTCTTTGGCAGCTGATGATGGCGGTAACATAAGCAGCTGCTGATGTTACTGTTAATTACACCATCATCTGCCGATATCGGAGAACAAAGGGACATTAGCTGCTGCAATCAGTAACAGGAAAAACTTTTGATGCTGATTTTGATGAAAGCATCAGCTGCTGATGGCGGTTTGGCAGCTGGTGATGGTGGCATAAGCAGCTGCTGCTGTTATTATCAGTGACCACATAATCTGCCAATATGGAAGAACAGAGGGGCATCACCCTCTGCTATTATTAGTAAGAATAGCTTCTGCTGCTATTAGTAGTAAGAATAGCTTCTGCAGCTGCGTATGATAAAAACATCAGCTGCTAATGGTGGTTTAGCAGTAGCTGATGGTGGTGTCATAAGCAACAGCTCATCTCAGTATTAATGACTAATTTGCTGATCATTTGCTGATATCGGAACAGAGGGACATCAGCTGATGCCATCATGAGTAAGAATAGCTTTTGCTGCTGATCTTGATAAAAGCATCAGCAGCTACTGATGGTGGTTTTTTGCAGCTGCTGGTGCTGGTGTCATAAGCAACTGCTGATTTTAATATCAGTATACTGGGCAAGCAGAATTCTCGGTTGGAAAAGAATTATCACATAAATGGTTTATTAGGAGTGAATCTATAGTCTCCCTTGAAACGAAATACTCAGAAAATTATGTCCGGAAAATGCTATTTATTGTGCAGTCTACAGGTTCAAAAGCCGTTCTTCAATTAGCAATATAATCTGCCTGAATTATGTATTATCTCATGTGCTTTCAGTTTGTGTTGCTAGTATAATTTAGTTAAAACGGCTGAGAATTGGAAATTATGCTAATGAAGTTGGTATTTGTCTATAATATCTAGTTTATACCTATAATAATTTATATGCTACGGTAAAGTGTGATTGTATATTCTGATACAATTAATAAGTTTTCCAATAGATACCAAGTTTTACCTAAAAAGTCTTCTCAGGAACACAAGTAGGCCTACCATGTTTTACTTGATCTCAAATTTCTGAAATCTGATCTTTGCTAAATTTCCTCACCCCTTAACTCTGGGGTTGGGCTGCAAAATACGTTCACTTAAACTAAAATAAGCTTGCTAGTTAGTGTTAGGCTATAGAGGAAACATTATCTGAAATCATGCCATTTTTCATTAATGTAAATAAAATCATTGAATACAAATTACTTTTTTTTTCATATTCTCAGACAAGCTCAAAAGAAGAACCCGTGGGGAGAAGGTTTGCTATTGTTCGTCTGTCTGACTGTCCTCGACTGGGACTGGTCGTCCGTCTGTCTGTCCTTATCTGGGTCTGTTCGTCTGTTCGTCTGTCTGTCTGTCTGTCTGTAGGACAGTATTTGTTCGTTAGTCCGTACAACACTATTGTTCGTGTTTAGTGTTAGACAGGGCTATTGACCTGCCCGGGGGTGCTGATTGGGGCTAAACGGACAAATACTTATGTGTATAAACTTGTACAAAGCATAAGAGAGCCAATATGATAGAAGATATAGTGCGATATACTATTTCAGGACAGTTTAATACTTAAGTTGAGAGCTAACCTATTGCGTTTTTTCCCTTTGAATTATTAAAGGGCTCGTCCAGTTACATTTTTGGGGCTCGTCCAGTTACATTTTTGGGGCTCGTCCGGTTACACAGTGACCAAATTATCTGCCGATATGGAAAAACAGAAGAACACTTGCTGCTGCCATAAGAAGAAAAAATAGCTTTTGCTGCATCTTTTGATGAAGGAAACAGCTGCTGATGGTTCTTCGGCAGCTGCTGATGGCGATAGCATAAGCAGCTGCTGATGTTACTGTTAATGATACCATCATCTGCCGATATCGGAGAACAAAGGGACATAAACTGCTGCCATCAGTAGTAAGAAAAATCTTTTGATGCTGCTTATGATGAAAGCATCAGCTGCTGATGATGGTTTGGCAGCTGCTGATGGTTGTGTCATAAGCAGCTGCTGATGTTAATATAAGTGACCACATCGTCTGCCGATGTCGAAGAACAGAGGGACAGCAGCTGCTGCCATTAGAAGTTAGAATATCTTTTGCCGCTTCTGCTGATGGAAACATCAGCTGCTGCTGATGGTTTGGCAGCTGCTGATATTGGTGTACAAAGCAACTGCTGATGATAGTTTTATTGACAACATCATCTGCCGTAATCAGAGAACAGAGGGACATCACCTGCTGCCATCATGAGTAAGAATCGTTTTTTCTGCTGCTTTTGATGAAATCATCAGCTGCTGATGGTGGTTTGGCAGCTGCTGATGTTGGTGGCATAAGCAGCTGCTGCTGTTATCATCAGTGACCACATCATCTGCCAATATGAAAGAACAGAGGGGCATCAACTGCTGCTATTAGTAGTTAGAATAGCTTCTGCAGCTGCGTTTGATAAAAACATCAGCTGCTGATGGTGGTTTGGCAGCTGCTGATGGTGGTGGCATAAGCAGCTGCTGTTGTTATCATCAGTAGCCACATCATCTGCCGATAAGGAAGAACAGAGGGGCATCAGCTGCTACTATAAATATAAAGAATAGTTTTTGCAGCACCTTTTGATGAACGCAACAGCTGCTAATGGTTCTTTGGCAGCTACTGATGGTAGTATCATAAGCAGCTGCTGATGTTACTGTTAATGACACCATATATCGGAGAACAAAAGGAACATAAGCTGCTGTCATCAGAAGTAGGAAAAACTTTTGATGCTGCTTTTGATGAAAGCATCAGCTTCTGCAGCTGCGTCTGATAAAAGCATCAGCTGCTGATGTTGTTTTAGTAGTTGCTGATGGTGGTGGCATAAGCTGCTGCTACTGTTATCATCAGCGACCACATCATCTGCTGATATGGAAGAACAGAGGGGCATTAACTGCTTCTATAAGTAGTAAGACTTTCTTTTGCTGCACCTTTTGATGAAAACAACAGCTGCTAATGTTTTTTTTGGCAGCTTCTGATGGTGGTAACGTAAGCAGCTGCTGATGTTACTGTCAATGACACCATTATCTGCCGATATCTGAGAACAAAAGGGGCATAAGCTGCTGCCATCAGTAGTAGGAAAAACTTTTGATGCTGCTTTGAGGAAAGCATCACCTGCTGATGGCGGTATGGCAGCTGCTGCTGCAGCCGCATCTGATAAAAACATCAGCTGCTGATGGTGGTTTAGCAGCTGCTGTATGGTGGTTTGGCAGCTGCTGATGGTGGTGGCATAAGCAACTGCTGCTGTTATCATCAGTGACTACAACATCTGCCGATATGGAAGAACAGAGGGGCATCATCGGCTACTATAAGTAGTAAAAATAGTTTTTGCTGCATCGTTTGATGAAAGCAACAGCTGCTTATGGTTCTTTAGCAGCTGCTGATAGTGGTAACGTAAGCAGCTGCTGATGTTACTGTAAATGTCACCATCATCTGCCGATATCTGAGAACAAAAGGATCATAAGCTGCTGACATCAGTAGTAGGATGAACTTTTGATGCTGCTTTGAGGAAAGCATCACCTGCTGCTGCAGCTGCTTTTGAAAAATGCATCAGCTGCTGATGGTGGTTGAGCAGCTGCAGATGGTAGTTTGGCAGGTGCTGATGCTGGTGGCAAAAGCAGGTGCTGCTGTTATTATCAGTGGTACAATAAGCAGTTTCTGATGTTACTGTTAATCAGTATCAGCTGCTGATGGCGGTATGGCAGCTGCTGCTGCAGCTGCGTCTGATAAAAGCATCAGCTGCTGATGTTGGTTAAGCAGCTGCTGATAAAGGTGTGTCAGGAGCAGATGGAGGTGGCTCTTTGGCAGCTGCTGCTGTTACTTTTAATGACGCCATCATCTGCTGGTATCGGAGAACAAAAAGGACATAAGCTGCTGCCATCAGTAGTAGGAAAAACTTTTGATGCTGCTTTGGAGGAAAGCATCAGCTGCTGATGGCGGTATGGCAGCTGCTGCTGCAGCTGTGTCTGATAAAAGCAACAGCTGCTGATGGTGGTTTTGCAGCTGCTGATGGTGGTTTTGCAGCTGCTGACGGTGGTGACATAAGCAGCTTTGCTCTTACTGTTAATGACACCATCATCTGCCGATATCGGAGAACAAAAAGGACATAAGCTGCTGCCATTAGTAGTAGGAAAAACTTTTGATGCTGCTTTTGAGGAAAGCATCAGCTGCTGACGGCGGTATGGCAGCTGCTGCTGCAGCTGCGTCTGATAAAAGCATCAGCTGCTGATGGAGGTTTTGCAGCTGCTGATGGTGGATTGGCAGCTGCTGATGGTGGCGCCATTAGCAGCTTCTGCTGTTATCATAAGTTACCTCATCATCTGACGATATGGAAGAACAGAGGGGCATCATCGGCTACTATAAGTAGTAAGAATAGTTTTTGCTGCATCATTTGATGAAAGCAACAGCTGCTGATGGTTCTTTGGCAGCTGCTGATGGTGGTCAGTAGCACTATCAACGGTAAGTGTTGTTCCAGTAGCAGCTCCTGTTATCATTACCATCACCAGATACAGATATCATTTCAGCAATAAAACTAAAGTCACTCTAATTACCTATATTTTAACAGCAGGCCGTCCACCAACAGATGGCAGATACAGATATCATTACAGCAGTATTAACAGATGTCACTTTCTCTACCTATCTCTAACAGCAGGCCGTCCACCAACAGATGGCAGATACAGATATCACTCCAGCAGTATCAACAGCTGTCACTCGCATTACCTATCTTTAACAGCAAGCAGTCCACCAATAGATGGCAAATACAGATATCATTACAGTAGTAGCAGCAGATACCACTATCACTACCTAACTTCAACAGCAGGCAGTCCACAAATTAGGGATATCAATAATCCAAAGTGTGGATATCCAATAATCTAAATGAGAAATGGATAGCACTAATTCGAATTATAAATATCACAATTTCGATTTATTGACAACAATAATTTGACTTAGTGATATCCATAAATGGGCAAATTTGTTGATATCTATAAATCGATTTATGGATATCCATGAATCGAATCGGTGATATCCATAAAGTAGTTAGACTAGTTGATATTCATACTTCGAATACTGTACATCTATAAGTCGAATCACGGATATTCATGAATAATTATGGATGTCGCTTATTTGTATAGTGGATAGCACTTTCTCAGTTATCGATATCATAAAACGATAATGAATAGTTAACCGGCACCCCATAGAATTTCGGCGATATCTATCTTATATTACTTACGTAAGATATAGGAAATCCGCTGGTGACAGACGGACGCATAGACTGGCGGATGGACAAAAGGTGTTGCGGAATATATTATCATATACCTCAAGAACCCTTAAGCAAGCTTCATAGTCTAGTTGACATGGTGCATTGCTGGAATTGCTTATAATTGTCAATCTTTAAATAAAGACTCTCTCAAAATCAAACTCTTACAACTGTGAGCTCTGGCCAGTTGGACATGATCAGGCGACATAGTTTCAACGTCTAAGTTCTCGCAAAAAAGTCTTTTTTAATCGTAAACAGGGTTCCATAGCCCACAACCTATCATCATCACCCTCCCATCGACCGGATACATGTACATGTATGACTGAAATCTGTTGAACAGATCGTAAAATCGCAGGTCTTTTCTGAGAAAAAAGTGAGAAAAGAATAAAAAATATAACCTGAAAATGACATTTCTTAAGCAGATGACCCATTCGAACATTCTAAGACTTGTCTCCGAATCAATCCTTGGTCTGTTTTACGTGTATTTATCGCAAAAAGAAAGAAAAAAAAATAAATGAAATATATGCCGTGAATCCAACTCGCTGCATTTAGCTTCCCTATACGTTCCGACTGGACAGAAAAGCGTTAGCTGGGCACCTCGCGTTAAATCAACATTGAGACAACCTTGATTCAGTGTCACGACGTGGAATCAACGTTGAGTCAGTGTTGATTCAACTCTGTGTGCCTGCTGTGAGGAGACAACCGATGGTAGGATAAACCCTTTTCACGGAAGAATTTACAGTTTGAAATTTGCAAAAACCCAATGACAACACTACTGAAAATGTTACATGACGTTTGACTCTCCGTATTTTTTCAGTATTTTCTTGTGTATAAATACCATAAATCATTGCAAGATATTGTTTAGCATTAATGCTTCACCCAAGCACTTAGCTGATTAAAAACACACAAAAACTCTTTCCCTACACATAAATTTGTCTTTTAAACGGTATGCCCAATGAGCGTTGGCATTTTTTTTAAAAAGCGAATACTTGTAAAATGAACGAGAACTGCTAATGTCTCACACTTTCTATAGATGCAGCTGCACTCTCAAATATCAATAGATTGGCATTTTTGTTTTTGTTTCAAATCCAGGCATGTAGCAATCGTTCATTAGGTAGAATTTGCAATATATTAGAGTATGACGGCTTCACACATACTTTCCTGCATGAATTTTAGTCAAAAACTATAATTTACAGAGAAATCCTCAGCAGCAGCTATTGTCGCAGTAGCAGCTGCTGTTGGAAGATCAGCAGCTGCTGTTGGGGACAGCAGCGGCAGCTCGTGATTTGGACCCCTCTCTACTTTTCTGTAATGTTTAAATGCACTTTGGAAGTTTAAGAGGATTCAAGGGGACTTAATTCAACCACTAACCAAACTGTGTTGTGTCCTTGACATTGGGTGTGGGACCCTAAATGTCGCACCTTACATAACTTCGTTATACTTTACTTTTCTTTACATTACCATTTTATCATGATTCTGACTTCGGGCAACAGAACCATAATTTGTTTGTGGCATATTCACTGTTTTATACCTTTTCATGAGGTTAAATGAAGTTTACTTCAGAAGTCTTTAGGTAATTGAGGATGAATGACTTGACCTTTGACCTCTGGCTATGACCTTGACCTTGGGTGTGGGAACCTATGTCTTGTGCATAGTAAATTATCTCATTAGGCTTTATCGTTCTTTAAAGTTTGCTTTGGTACTTTTCTGAGTAATCGCCGAGATATGATTTGACCTCTGACCCCAGATTGTGACCTTGACCTTGGACTTGGGATCATAAATATTGTGTGTAACATACCTTCTTATTATGGTTTACCTTTCTGGGAAGTTTGATGACATTAGCTTCAGCAGGTTTAAATCTATCATAGAGGCAAGATTTGACCTTTGACCCCCAATTGTGACCTTGACCTTGAACCTGGCAACCCAAATGTGATGTGCAACACAACTTCTCATTATGTTTCATCTTTCTGTGGAGTTTCATTAAATTTGCTTCAGCAGTTTATAAGTAATCGCTGAGAGCCAAGTTTGAGACACAATTTGACTTTTGACCCAACTGTGGCCTTGACCTTGGGCGTAGGGACTTAAGTCTTGTGCGTGACACACCTTCTAATTATGCTCTATCTTTCTGTGAAGTTTCGTCAAATTTGCTTCAGTAGTTGTAAAATTATTGCTGAGACACGATTTTGAGACACAATTTGACCTTTGACCCAATTGTGGCCTTGACCTTGGGTATTGAGACTTAAGCCTTTCGCGCGACACACCTTCTGATAAAGCTTTATCTTTCTGTGAAGTATCATCAAATTTGCTTCAGTACTTTTATAATTATCGCTGAGACACGATTTTGAGACACAATTTGACCTTTGACCCAGTTGTGGCCTTGACCTTGGGCGTACGGACCCAAGTCTTGCGCGCGACACACCTTCTCATTATGCTTTATCTTTCTGTCAAGTTTCATCTAATTTGCTTCAGTAGTTTTAAAGTTATCGCTGAGACACAATTTGTAACAGACGGACGGACTGACGGACGGACAGACGGACGGACGGACAGTCGGACGGACGGTGCGATTTTAATATGCCACCCGAAGTTCCTTCGGGGGCATAATAAAGTCTGAATGAATGAATTTTTTGTTTTCTGATGAAAGAGAAACTGCCCAAGTTTAAAACTCTGAAAACAACGCTCATAATCAGTTATTAAAAATAAAGTGTTTTCGGAAACTAGAAGCCTTCAGCTTTCTTATATGTAAAAGTTTGAATGCCGTAATTATAATAACTAAACATTACATGTGCAGTTTTATGCACGTTACATGGAGCGATTATGATTTGTTCATAAGCTTATTCCAAGACCAATTATTCTTAACATACCGATACCAGCATCATCCCGTTTCTTTATAAATTCAAACGTACTATACGCCAACCTTCTTAAGCGCCCTTTTGTTGAGATGTGCATCATATATTCAGAAAGCCTTAATGATGTCAAAATTATCTTTATACCACCAAAACATCATCTGCACATCTTCATAGCAGGAGAAGTTGACATGTATTTGCGAATAGCACATGTAGCTACAGTGTCTACATTGAAAAAGCCACAATTTTGTCAAGAGAAGCGTTTTATTTATTTACCAGAAAAGTAGAATGCGTCTCTTTAATATGCCTGTAATGTGTTCGCAGTTTCAACATGTTTGGTTAAAAAAACTGGGAGAGGAATTGATTGCACAAAGTAGCCACTCTGTATAAGTACATAGCTTTCAAAATGTTTAACATGTCCATCTTCAATATATTTGTAAAATATGTGCAAAGTTTCAAAACTGTAAGAGAAGTTGATGCACGACCGTTTCAGGCACAACATACGGATAAAGGTAAAACATAATTACTCCTACTATAGTCATGGGCATGATAATGAAACATAAAACAGGAATAGCTGAAGCAATGTGTATACAGCTAAGTAACATGTAGAGACAATAAATAAATAAATAAATAAATAAATAATCGGATAGTACCTTGACATTTTGTTGAACATGAACTTGCTGTCCGCATTTACTTCTGGAGACATCGCCCTACGGAAGATAAACAAATGGATACACAATTTACATTGTATTAAATATAGGATGTCGGTAAATGTTGGAATTAAAATGCACACAGATGTTTGAAAACACAGACAGACTGACACACACACATACACAGTGCAATACTTATGCAAAAAGTTTGGCTAGTGTCCCATAAAAAGGGTCACGGCAAATGATGTAGGTCCAGTCAAGCCACCTCAGAACACATCTTAAACTCAGAAATCTCCGGAAAAGATATAATTCAAATCATCGCTATTATAATATCCATCCTCTGTGGATCCATCAAGTCATTAATTGGTTAAGAAACAAACTTTAGCCGTTAAAACCCAACAAGAAGAATCTGGCCAGCTTGCGCTGACCCACTTGCTTTTGCAAAATACGAAAACATTCTCAGGACCATCAATTTCCGTACAATCTCGTCAATTTTCCGAAGACAGCACTTATCAGACAAGTCCTGTCATAAAAAAAAAACGATTGTGAACCTGGCCCTGGTTTCATTGGGCCTTAGTTTCATTCCATGTTAGTCGCTTTAACTGGTGGCTCCTCAATTACAGAACAATGTTTCAAATAGATATATATATCAGGCCACTTGCAGGTGGCATATGGAAAAAATATAGGGTGTTTGCAACTTACCGACATTCTGTGCCATCAGATCGACATATAGTATCATTTCCTCTCCAGTAAGCCCATCTTGCAATCTTCCATAAAGGCTCATATACGTAAAAGGCGTCACTGCGGTGCCCTAAAACCAGCCCCGTCAGAGTACTGCCTCCTCTCATGTAAGAATTCAGAACCACATCGTAGTGTTTATATACTGTAAAGATAATGAAAATGAGCACATGCTCTAAGGCATAGCTGCCTATACGAGTCTACAAGCACATGCGTATTTGAATACTAAAATGTTGTAATTCACAATTCAATATAAACAGCATATATGAGCATGGCCATGTGAATCATGGGGTGTTTGCTGATGTCTTACAACGACCATAAGTTCTTTATTTTACGGTATTACTCTTTTTTTTATCTTCACTCTTCACCATTTAGCAACACATACCACCAATCACATTACAAGATCAGTACAAACATTAAATACTATGCGAAATGAATATAGCAATATTTTGTATGTGTGAGATCCGCCGCATTAGGCCATTTATTGTCACTTTATTGCATAATGATACAAAGGCCGATCGTTCGAGATGGACTGCCAGGTAAAAAAATGCTCAAATGCAGCGTTTGAACTACCCTGACGTCGGGTTTAAGACCATTTTATGTGAATGACATTTCTGATCATGTACAAGAGCCAAAAACAAAATGAGGAGGCTTGTTTGCTGTTAAAATAAAGGAAAACGCTCTTAAAGGTCTATGAGGTTTACAAAGTTTGAAAATTTGACGGTTTCCCTTGTTTTAACGTTACCGTATTAAAACATTGTTTCTGATCGGCATTTCTTGAATCACTTTCGAGTGTGTAATTGTTTGTTATCTACCAATATGATAACGTAAACAATTGAGAAAGAAAATTCTTCCCGGCTACTGAGCATAAGTCAAAAGTTTTAGACTAACCTCATCATTTTCTCACAGTAACGTTACACTCCAGTAATGAGCAAAATATAAAATAATTGCTAAATATATTTTGCATAGTATATATATTTCTGAGCAAACTAATACAAAATACCTCAGTAAATATGTATAGCCCATCTGTTTTTTTGCACTGAATTCCGATAAAAAGTCATGTATGTGTCATGTATGTGATTATAGAAACCTTGAATCCTTTTCTAAATTCTAGCGTCGAAATTATATTTAAAAAAGTCCGGCTCCACTGTATAAAATCTTTATCCTACCGGGGCCTATACTACTGTAGTTATGTCCCCCCCCCCCCCCCTCCACCAAAGGTGAGGGGGGGACATATTGTTTTCAGTGCGGATCCCGTCGGCGTCAGCGTCGGCGACGGCGTGACAGTTTCTTGTATGCGCAATATCTCTTGAACCAATGGATGCAATTTCACCAAACTTGCATAGATACATCATTGGGACAAACTTAAGAGCTGATTACATTTTGGTGACCTTGACCTCATTTTCAAGGTCACTGGAGGACTTAGATGATAATTTCTTGTATGCACAATATCTCTTGAACCAATCAACAAAATTTCACCAAACTTGCATGAATACATGACTTGGACAAGTTTAAGAGCTGATTAGATTTTGGAGACCTTGACCTCATTTTCAAGGTCACTGGAGGACTTAGATAACAATTTCTTGTATGTGCATTATCTCTCGAACCAATGAATAGAATTTCACCAAACTTGCATGGCTATATTACTCCGACAAGTTTTAGAGCTGATTAGATTTTGGTCGCCTTGACCTCATTTTCAAGGTCACTGGAGGACTTAGATTACAATTTCTTGTATGTGGGGTATCTTTCATGGTCACTGGAGGACTTAGATGACAATTTCTTGTATGCGCAATATCTCTTGAACCAATCAATGGAATTTCACCAAACTTGCATGGATACATCAATTGAACAAGTTTAAGGGCTGATTAGATTTTGGTGAACATGACCTGATTTTCAAGGTCACTGGAGGATTTAGATAAAATTTTCTTGTATGTGCAATATTTCTTGACCAAATGGATGGAATTTCACCAAACTTGCATGGCTACATTACTCCGACAAGTTTAAGAGCTGATTACATTTTGGTGACCTTGATCTCATTTTCAAGGTCACTGGAGGACTTAGATGACAATGGCTTGTATGCGCGATATCTCTTGAACCAATGGATGGGAGTTCACAAAACTTGAATTGATACATCATTGGGACAAATTTTAGAGCTGATTACATTTTGGTGACCTTGACCTTATTTTCAAGGTCACTGGAGGACTAAGATTACAATTTCTTGTATGTGGGATATCTCTTGAACCGATGGATTGGATTTCACCAAACTTGTATGGATACATCATTGGGACAAGTTTTAGAGCTGATTAGATTTTGGTGACCTTGACCTATTTCCAAGGTCACTGGAGGACTTAGATGACAATTTCTTGTATGCGCAATATCTCTTGAACCAATGGATGGAAGTTCTCCAAACTTGCGTGGATACATCATTGGGACAAGTTTAAGAGCTTATTATATTTTTGTTGATTTGCCCTCATTTTCAAGGTCACTGGAGGACTTAGATGACAGTTTCTTGTACCCACTATATCTCCTCAACCAATGGATAGAAGTTCACCAAACTTGCATGGATACATCATTTTGACAAGTTTAAGAGCTGGTAAAATTTAGATGACCTTGACCTCATTTTCAAGGTCTTAGGAGGACTGAGATGACAATTTTCTATTACCACAATATCTCACGAACCAGTGAATGGAATTTCACCAAACTTGCTTGGATACACCACCGGGACTAGCTTGAGAGCTGATTAGATTTTGGTGACCTTGACCCCATTTTCAAGGTCACTCGAGGACTTAGGAGGCAATTTCTTGTACCCATAATATCTCATGAACCAATGGATGGAATTTCACCAAACTTGCATGCATACATCTCTGGGACTAGCTTAAGAGCTGTTCAGACTTTGGTGACCTTGACATGAATATATTGTTGTGACACGTTTAAGACATGTTTAGTATTTGGTAACTTTGTCCCGTTTTTAAAGAACATAGTCATCTCTGTAGGATATCTTTAGAACTAGTGGATGGATTTTCACCAAACTTGCCTAGATATTTTACTTTTACAGGCTTTTTTTTCATTAGAAAGAATGGGAAATAGGCTTTCGGGGACATCAGTTTTTCCCTGAAAAACATTTCTAGTGCATTGTAGAAAAAAAAACAAAAAACATTTTGTCCCGAGACTAAGCAAACACCCGTGGCGAATCATCTTAGGGGTTATTTCTCGCCCCTAGATTTCCCCTCCATGTAAAACATGATTCTGTGTATCATGAAATGTAGCCCCACTCCACTCCCTTGATCTCTATTTTTCAAAACAGTATAATATTAAATTGAGTCTTGCAACCTGTTATTGACCAAAGAGACTAGAAACAATACAAAAACTGATTGCAGTCACATTGCATTCTCTTTCTCAACTTCAGCCATTCAAAGTGGCAGTATGAATTCAGAAGGATGTTCATGGGCTGTACATAATCAAGGTTTTCACTCCCACTAACTCATCATTCACTAAATATCAGAAAATATACTCTCCTGGCTTTGAATTCGGGCTAGTTTAAACTACAGACCTGAATACGAGACCTTCTAGTTTTGGTCTGTCAGGACTTTGGCTGTCGTCATGAAAGTCGACCAACTCTACCTCTCGGTAAAATTTTAGGTCGTTCTATTGCCATGATTGCGAAATAACCGGCAAAGTATTAAAGATAAAGAACATTTTTCTCTGTGCTTCACAGAGAGAGAGAGAGAGAGAGAGAGAGAGAGAGAGAGAGAGAGCGCGAATGATCTGAAATTTAACACAGGGATAAATAATAGACTGAGTGAGGAAGTATGCTTATGACTTTACTTACCTTTGGTTCGTTGAGTGAGGTTGGCCATTGCTGTTTCCTGTAACACTGTAATAAAAGAAGGGTGTCTTATGAAGTTTGATAACAAGGAAAGTGGCTTTATAGTGAATAGGTACACCTTCAAGTCTTCCACCATTTTTACGAAGGGGAACAACTTTCGTGGCTTCCTGTTTGCTTCCCTGGAAGGTGAAATATTTTAATATAGTGGTCTACTAATTAAGGAAAGAATTTAAGAAAGTAGCAAATCCTTTCCTTTAAGAGTTGATCCTATTTAAAATGGCAAAACTTTCGTCCTCTGAATGTATACTTGATATTTAGCGAACACTCAGTAAGTCTAACTAATCAAGCCCCGAGGTTATAAAACTTGAGTAAATTCTCAAACTCAAAATAAAGCACACTGATTGACTGCTTCCGAGCAGATGCTTGGAAGCAGCCAATCAGTGTGCTTTATTTTGAGTTTGAGATTATTCTCAAGTTTTATAACCTCGAACCCACAACCACACAGTCCACAGTCTACAGTTCCTGAGGAAGCTATCTAGGGAAGTCTTTTCCAATTCGAAGAAGAGCTGCTAAAGACAGGCTTTTGTTGGTGTCTGCATGAAGCTAGTTTAGACCTCGTCAGACTGGTCTGATGCCCAGACTAATCTGAGTCTACGCTGGGAGCATATGCCACTTTGTTGGTTTTGTAGTGTCTCGGTTCATACGGTAAATGCAGGCCTTTTATGGGTTTTTGAGACTCTACATAAGGCATAAATATGCCACATAATATCACTATTCAGAAAAAAATGCAATTTGACAGCCACTTATCCTTTCAGAAAAAATGCTATAGTAGCTAGCATGTTAACAAAGAAGTATGTGTTAGTAAAAATCATGCTTTAAAATGCATGGGTATACCTCATCTTTTACCACCATTCTCACAAGAGGAGCCACTTTTGTGACTGTTTGCTCCCTAGACGATTAAGACCTTCCAAAATGAGATCTTCTTTAAAGGGAAATAATTTGTTTTTAATGGGACCAATTTCTTTCCTTTATGAGTTGACACCCACTGGAAAGTGCGGCAGAAATGTAAATGGCAAAGTTGCTCCCATTGAAAGGATTTCCTTTTACTTCAACAATGTCAACAGTTTCCTAGGGACGTCGACAGCATTGTATCTTCTGAAAAGCATTGAGCCGCGACACGACAATACTAACAAGTGACATGTTCGCCCAGCGAAAAATCAGATCAGCCTGGACATCTGCCCAATCTGATCAGAGTCTTTGCTGTGCTCTTTAAGGGTAGCTAAGGGTCTAAACTAGCTCCATGCGGACAGCGAAGACTCTGATTAGTCTGGGCGAATGCCCACGCTGGTCTATGTCTTCGCCGGGCGCACATACCACTTTGACGGGTTTCTCGTGTCGTGCGGCTCAATACGTATCATAAGTACTGCCGATGTGTTTTCCTAACGAGCACAACTGACCTAATGGTATTCAAAGAATGATGATGGATGGACGACTTGCGATTCCACGTCCTTTTCAAAAACACTTCAGTCATATCATGACTACGGGATGATGATAATGAAATGTTGTGTGCAATGAAACCCCATTTACGGTTGAAAAAATTTCCGCCTGTAGCGGGACTCGCACCCAGGACCGCTAGATCTGCATGCCAGCGCTTAGCCCGGGCTCTTAAAGAATTGTGAAGAAATAATGAAAAGAGGCGGGGTACAAAGGTCTGCTAGAAATACATAGAACTGTAACTTAGTGAGAGAGAGAGAGAGAGAGAGAGAGAGAGAGAGAGAGAGACTGATTTGGTTCCCTAGGAAGTAAAAGATAAATACCTGTTCCATCGTTGTGAATCGTCATCTGCACCACAGCTGAAAAAGGAAAGAAATCAAGCTGAACCGGTTTGTGATACGAAAAAAGGTGCTTATATCAGGTTACCTTGCAAGGTCAATGGGGCACCATATATGACGGACCCAAGATTTGTACTGGACTACCAATCCAGGGATCGCCAGCTCGATCCCTCACTCTCTGGTAATATATGACGATTGTTGGCGGGGCGTTTAACCAAAGTTCACTCACTCACACCCAAGATTTGTTGTTTAACGTTCCAGTAAACAATATTTCAATCGTTGCCTCCGAATTTGTAGGACTTTTGCCTGACCTGTTGTAGACGACACTCAGGTCCTGCTACAGCTACTAGCAGCTCTGTCGCAAAGGCATCGGGGGCCGTATTCATAAAACGACTTAAGTGGTTGCTATGCTGTTGCTAAGGCTAAATCTCTTTGAAGGAGATTCCCTACAACTATGAAATTTGCTCTGGAGGAACAGTCTTACAAGACTGTTCCTCCAGAGCAAATTTCATAGTTGTAGGGAATCTCCTTTATAGATATTTAGCCTTAGCAACAGCATAGCAACCACTTAAGTGGCTTTATGAATACGGCCCCTGGAAGCCCATCTATTTCGCGTGCCCCGATGGCGGGGGCCAACGGGACACATGAAGTCAAAACGCAAGTCTATTTTACTTCAAAGTGTCTGTACCGTTCGTTTTCAAACTCTAGGATAAAGAAGTTGCGAAAGCTGTGCCTCTGTATAGAGCAATTTCAATCTTAAAAAGTGAATAATAAGTCACAACCATACCCCTTTTTTTTGAAGCAAAATAAACAATTGTATGTCGGGTTGAAAGATTTAGGCAATTTACAAGTTGTCTCTTTTCAAACCTTTCATGAAATTAAACGGGTGTAGCAAACTTTTGAACTAAAATTATTATAAATATTCTTTCACACGCAGCTTGGGGACTGGGGACACGTACATTGACTTTACAGTTTTGGTACGTCACGTGGAATGGCACATACTCATATACATTTGTATTCGGTCTGATAAAAGTTTCCGCGACGCCATACAATTAGTTCTGTTTGATAGTATGATTACTGTATGATAAAGGAATTAAGCTCAAAATGTGTAGAGCACAGTCGTGTGAAATGTGTAGAATTGCAAACAACGTAGATCCAGATGAGAGGTTTGCTAAATTTGGTCAGTCGAGTTGCCGAAAGAGTGCGCAAAAAAAAAAGAGAACAAAATGCAGGTTGGAAGTGTAAAAAAAAGACAAAAAAAAAAAAACATCACCCACACTTGATACTAAAAACAACAACAAATATATATACTGGACAACAAATATAGGGGTGAAACATTTGAGTTGGCATTTCTAGGTCTACCCGAATAATAATCCAAGTTTTGTCTCATATTGTGAGTTAGTATTTTCTAGCACTTTGTTATGCAATCCACTTTAAAATTGCGCACAGCAGTCTTTCCAATACCACCACCCTCAAAATCAAATTAGTCAGAACTTCCAAAAGGAGCAAAATCACAGTATTTTTTTATTTCGTCAATTTATAGAATTTTTGCAAAATTGCTTGATATCATTTCTAAGGTCAGCAAGCTGAAACAAGTTTAAAACGTGCCATTTTAATAGTTATGCCCGAACAAACTGACACATTTCAATTCTCTTTGGGAATTTCATACCACTTTCATTTTAGGGGTAGTCTGACTTAAAGGCTACACTGCAAAAATAAACGGTAGATTTTACGGTAAGATAACTGGCAACCAGCCGCCAGTCCTTTTACCGTTATTTTTACGGGCGCCCCTAAAAATTGCAGGAATCATCAACCAGAGTGGGGCAGAATAGAGTAGATGTCGGTTTGGTTAGATAGCCCTTCAACAATACAAAGTTATTTTCGAGTGCGCCAAGTTAACATAAAACTTCCATTTCGTGATTTCCAACAATGTCTTACAGGCAAAAGCCCGTAAAAATAACGGGAAAAGGACTGGCAGCTGGTTTCCAGTTATTCTACCGTAAAATCTACAGATTTTTTTTACAGTGTAGTCTTGGTCAAGAATAAGGCTATATATCTTGGACGGACGCTCGGCGCCCCGTTACTGCGGCTATGGATTCGTTCCGCTGAGGTGCGGGGAGAATGTCGATAGGAGAATTGAAATACTACTACTGAATAAGGCTTTATGTTCAAATTTTAAGCGTACAAAACTTGCAAAATGAATAAACTTGAAGACAGAAATAATTTATTTACCTAATGTTTGAAATGTTACAGAAATCGCAGGGTAAAATCAAAGTATAAACTACACTGGGTCGCTAGCAAAGTTTACTTGGGCCCCGAAGGGGTTCACTTACTTTGCATGCGACCCAATATAGTTAATACTTCGATAAACACCAGAAAAATGAAATTCATTCCTTAAATAATCTAACCCGTTAAATACTTAAACTTACGTCCGCAAATTGACCAGATGCGTTAAGGGCCGATTCTGGCCAGTTTTGTTGAAAGAAATATAATTATCATTCCCGTGTACTAATGCTTGTTAATTGCGCCAACGTAACTCGGCGTTAAAAAAAATTCGTCCAAGCTGTAGCATACTGAGAACTCAAAGACTTGAGGGCAAACAGTGTAGATCCAGATTCTCATAAGGCGGCTCTGGATGTGCATTGTTTGCATATTCTAGTACTTTCGTTTTCTACGCTTTAAGGGTTAGTTAATCGTGGCTCTGTTAACGCAGCTCGTATGCCCATAGCGTCCGTAAAAGGTAACCTACCTACGATCCATATGAGACAAAGAATAAGTATCCATTTGTGGCGTAAAAGAAATACTTTGAGATTACTACAATTTCGCCTGCTAAATGGCATTTTTATCTAATTTTTCTGTTTTTAATACTCAAAATCCTAAATTTCAAATAACATTACTAGATTGTGTTTTATTACTGTCTTAACGAAGTCTTAACGTATTACACTTTTTTCATTCCATTCCAAATACACACTTTTGTTCCCTTAATCTTGTTTTCATTTAACGACTATATCCGTAATAAGAAGGCATTGTCGAGTCTATATAAAGTAGGGTAGATTCTATATAATTAGAATGATATTTGAAGTGCTCCTAAACACTTATTTTGTTTGTGGCAGTGGCAAGTCATTTTGTTCACCAAATTGTCTGTTAATTGTTTGCGCCGCATCACGCAAAATCGAAACTTAGTGTATTTGCGAACAGTTCCCCCACTCAAACCGATCTGTGAATCCTTGCAGTCCAGCTGGACCTTTCATTTTGTGCCCGTATATTCTTCAGGGTCCGTATATAATGTCTGCGAATAGTAAAAGCTTTGATCAGACTGCGCGGATGCGCAGGCTGATCTAGGCTTTTGCTGTTCGCACATGCGTAAAAGCCCCCTTTTCGCAAGTCGCAACACATCTGACCAATTTAAATTTAGATGTCTACGATCAGCCAATGGCAATAATTATTAGCAAACTACAGAACGTAACCAAATAAATTGCTAAGCTAAATAAGAAAGAGTCTCAGGGCAAATGAGACAAAGAAGTTAACTAGCCTGCACGGGAACCATTCTTATTAGGGTCTTCATATTAACAATCATATAGGTTAATGTCTGCGAACAGTGACGGCTTAGACAGTATTTGACAGGTACGCAGACTTGTCGGAAAACTTTGGTGTTCGCAAGTAACATAGCTCCCTTTTCACTGAGCCCCACAGCCCAATTATTAAAATGATTTTCCGATAAAACCTACATTGTATACCCCACAGTATTTTTAAAGTTGCTTGTAAAAGGAAAGAATAAAACAGACAATTTTAAGTGGCATTTTAAATGTGTACATATCAAAGAAGGTAAATACTTTCACAAACAGTTTTAATCAATCTGTGTTAAAGGTAACACAGAAGGTAAATACTTCCACAAACAGTTTTAATCAATCTGTGTTAAAGGTAACACACAGCACAGAAGGTAACAATAAGGAGAATCTGGGCCCAGGTTGACAATCATTCCTTGATTTAAGGGTAACCTTAAATTTAAGGTGGAGCCCCGGTAGCTTAGTGGGTTAAGCGCTGGTCTACCGAATCTAGCGCACCGGGTTCTAGCCCCGCTTGAGGCGTGAATCTTCTTTACCGTAAACGGGGTTCCTTTGCACACAGCCTTTCATTATCACCGTCCCATTGTCCTGATATGACTGAAATATTGTTGAAAAGGACGTAAAATAGCAAATCATCTGCAGAGTATTAGATTAGTGTCCTACTCAGGTCACAGGTTAATTACTGTTGGAAGAGTTACACTTTTAGTATCAACTAGAGACAAGTATGTTCCCGTAGACTTTGAAATTGTCAAAAACAAAGCAACACCCATATTTGGACTTAAAACTTGTTTGGAACTCCATTTAATTTCAAGACTCTATGGTTTAAACAAATCAGTAACAAGTGAAGAAATTCTTGAAAATTTCAGTGATGTTTTTGAAGGATTAGGATGTTTGTCAACGGAATATAAGATTCGGCTGGATAAAGATGCTAAGCCAGTGGTACATCCGCCAAGGAAAATTCCGTTCGCTCTGAAAAACAAGGTAAAAGAGGAATTAAGTCGACTAGAAAGAATGAGGGTCATTGAAATAGTACCAGAACCTACTGAATGGGTATACGGTAAATTCGCTAGTTGTAGCAGAGAAACCAAACAAAGATGTAAGATTATGTTTAGACCCAACAGACTTAAACAAAAGTGTTTTGAGGGAACATTATCCAATGAAAACAGTGGAAGAGGTAGCAGCAAAAGTGAGTAATGCAAAAGTTTACAGTACTCTTGATTGGCAAATCAAATTGACAAAAGACAGTCAAAGGTACACAACATTTAATACACCATTTGGAAGATATAAGTACTTAAGATTGCCTTTTGGAATAAAATCGTCCAGTGAAGTTTTCCAAAGAACTGTGTCACAGATTCTAGAAAATCAGGATGGTTGTGAAATAATTGCCGACGATATTCTAGTTTGGGGAAAAGACACACAAGAGCATAATGAAAGACTTTGTGCTGTTCTAGAGAGAATCAGTCAGGCTAACATGAAGTTGAATAAAACTAAATGCAAAATAGGACTGTCTGAAGTAGCGTACGTTGGACATATTTTGGTCCAGATGGACTAAATTAAAATCTTAAAAAGTTCCTTCAAGAGCAGAGAATACAAACAGAAGTAGAAACATGGGCCAGACTACGTAGTTTCGGCTAATAAAGCCTCGTCAGTGACCTAGTGAAGAAAAGATTCGCGCTATTCTTGAAATTCCAGAACCCCAAAATAAGAAAAAATTGCAAAGGTTCATGGGAACTGTGAATTATCTAGGAAAATTTATTCCAAACTTATCAGGAATAAATCAGCCACTACGACAACTTCTTGAAAAAGACGTAGCATGGCATTGGGACAATGCACAAAAAGAAAGTTTCAAAGAACTGAAAAAGGCTATAACTACAGCGCCAGTTTTAAAATACTATGATGAAAATGAAGATGTAGTGTAATCAGTGGATAGTTCAAAGGATGCATTAGGTGCTTGTATCCTACAAAATGGACACCCTATTGCATATGCATCTAGGTCACTCAATAAATCTGAGCAGAATTATGCGCAGATTGAAAAGGAAATGGCAGCGATTGTATTCGGAGCAACGAAGTTTCACGAATACATTTTTGCCAAAGGTCCCATTCATGTAGAAAGCGACCATCGTCCATTAGAAAGTATTTTTAAGAAACCTTTATCACAAACACCGCCAAGAATTCAAAGAATGATGTTAAAGGTGCAGAAATATGACCTCAGAGTGAACTACAAAAAAGGTACTGAACTATATATTGCTGACACATTGAGTAGAGCATGTATCAGTAAAAATGAGGATTACATTTGTGATTCTGACTATAGTGTTTTAAAACATAGGTTTTGATGCAAAAATATGGAAAATTATCAATAAATTATCCGTACATGGAGGTGGCTCATAATAAAGCTGTAAATAGGAATTAATAATAATTTGAGCTGAGATATGAGAAGTTGTGCGCCAGCGCAGACTCAGATCACCCTGGGCATGCGCCCAGTCTGATCAGATTCTTCGTTGAGTGCTTAATGGGTATCTAAGGGTCTAAACTACTCAATGCGGAGAGTAAAGACTCTGATCAGACTGGGCGGATGCCAAGGCTGATATGAGTCTTCGCTGGGCACACATGCCACTTTGAAGGTTTTGTCGTATCGTGGCATATTGTTTCTGTGCTATGTTTTTTTTTTGCCTCAGTTTTTTTTTGTCTCGGCAAGCCAGTCAAGTTCTTACAAGTGACCACGCTATATGTAAAACATATGTTTTAATAAGAAATAGGCTAGGTTATCCCACAATTATATTATAATAATTATCTTGTTGTTTGTCCAGTCCTGCTTGTTTAACGGACATCAGTCTCTGGGTACGAAACCATAACATGCACATTACTTCACTTTGTGTTGGGTTTTGCGTGCATATGTACAGATTTGCCAGCTTTATAAGTAGCACGCCACCGCCTACGTTCAGCGACAATGCATTCACCGACAATATCAATTTTTTTCCTGCTCAGGACACACTGGGTGTGTATTACTTGGTCTGTTGGCTTCAATTGTTCGGACAAGAGTCGCCCATGGAAGTCGAAGCACAGCCCCTTGCGTGAAAGGCGAATATTTAATCCACTAGGCCAGGCGCTCAGCTTAATATCAATCAGACATATTCTTTCTCTGCAACTATAATAAAGTGAAAGACACAAATTGCACTAATATTAACCCAAAGTCACATTACATTATAACTGGTATTGCACTGGTATATCAACACTTTTTAACGTTAAATTCCTAATTTCCTGACTACTTTTGAAAACCTTATATCCTAGAGCACTATAAACATCTTTACATATAAGATCGATCTTTTGAATAAGGCTCCAGTCTAATGTTTTTCTCCACCAAAATGCTGTATTCTTCTCTCTCTCTGTTTTATGTAGGTTTTCAGTATTATCAAATACATTTATCTTTTTCACTATTTCGTATTTTGATTCATCTAACGTCATTCCTAGATATCTGTATATTGTTTTTACCTTTTCCAAAGGCGCGTCATTCAAGTCTTCGTAATACAGAAATTTAAACCTATCGGGATATTTCAAATAAAGCTTTTGACCTTCAATAAAGTCATACAGCATCTTCTTACAAAGGGACTGTGTGTTGGCTATAATCTGGGTATTGTCTTTAGTAGGGTACCACTTTGTTTCTATACGAGAGTTTATTATTGCACGTGGATCTCTGAAGAGATGGATAATCTTGAGAGCACCCCTTGCTTGTAGTAGGTATTCAAGGTTGTCCGGCGTGAGACGTAAGACTTTGGTTACACGGTGTGTTGCGTTCTTGCATATCTTTGGCATATGACGGTTGACACAGGTTGTCTGTTGGCCGGTGTCTTCGATACATGCTTTTATAGTTGACCAGGACGGGCCTTGAATAAGAGAAAAAATTCATTATTACCCAAAACAGTTAGGGATTTTATGGAAAATTATAACTTTGAAAACCACAAACTATGGCTGTCCATGACAAAGGGTAGGGTCAAGACGGGTAAATTCGGATGACATGTAAATTTGGACAATGACATTGTTTCCTGTATATGTCAGTTGTTTGGAATTAAAACAGAATTTAGTGGGCAAACAGTGAAAATTCTGATGAGACGGCTCATTATCTGGATTTTCACTGTTTGCAATAATATGTCCGAATTTACCCGCTGTCCGGTTACCCGACTCGACCCTATAGTCAATGTGATGGCTATCAGTCACCCAGGTTAATTTAGATATCGGAGTAATCAGTCTGGGGTCTTACGGTTTTCCATCACGCACATTTGTGATGGTCAGCCATGACTCTTATATTTTTTCAGTCCAACTCACTAAAATGGCATTTTAACCCACTGACAGTGTTCAGTATGACCTGTCAACAGTTTAAACTGATAATTGGTCCAGCCCTTAACTATTTTCAGTATGAACAGTCTGTATTTTGGTCATTTCTGTAGAATTATGGTCAAAATTAGGCAAATATTGCTGTGCATTTGACTTGTTTAATTTCCAAGAAAAAAAAGTTTACTTTCTAACGTTTTATAAAGTGTTACGATGAAAATTGTCTATAATGCTTGCTTTTTGTAATGGATGCTAACTGTACGAGTCACTCAAGGTTTTGCACCAGTTACTCGACAGATAAGTACTGGGGGGGGGGGGGTTGCCTTCGTTATGGTCAGCCATAACACCAGAAGAAACCAACGTTATGGCTTTCCATCACGTTTTATCCTTCGGACATGTAGTGACATCTTGTGGTAAAAAATTCAGTAATTATGTTATGGTAAGCCATCATGTCATTTCATGTAAAGTGCATGGTTAGCCATCACAAATATGCGTGATGGAAATCCATAAGTCTCCAGACTGGTAATTTGTGAGGTGGCTTTCCATGACAATCGAGTGGCGGTGTTGGAAGCCCGTGGCTAATCGATATGAAAAAGATCCCAGGCGTCTTTGTCAACTTGTAACTTTATACAAATTGCGAATAACATTTTTACTCGCGAATTAATTGATAGCAGATGAATTTCTTCATATACAGTGGACTCGACAGTATCAGATCAATTCAATAAAACTCCTGTTTTGTTGTATGTGAATGCTAACATTATATATGTTATTATACATAACTAATGCAAAATATCCCTTCTATCTATCCATGTAAAAATATTTTCGAAATTTATTCCATTAAGGGCAGATAACCTATCCAGAATTACAAGAGGGTCTTACGACAGTAACGAATCAGGTGCGACAGTATCGGAACATATATTATTTTATAGAAGAGTTCCTCAGAGGTGATCTGCTAACCGTCTTAGCTTCAATAATTTGGCTACATAAACAGTTTGTCCTATTAAACTCTAAGGGAACTTGGAACTTTTAAGGCCTTTCAACGATATTTTTCACGTGGTCCTTCACTAGCAACAGTTATGTGTGTTAAATAACAGTTGAATTTGTAAAAATGTACAACCATGTCAAACATTCTTAACTCTCCCATCCCCTGCGCCCCTTTAGCACGGAACTACTCAAACAGTAAAGACCATAATCTGACATGGCAAAGAATACAACCTTATAAGACCGTAGTGTCCGATCCGGATCAACAGATGTACGGTGAGTTTCCGCCTTAACATTGATATTCAACAGTGTATAAACGCTGCAAGGTCATTCGACGACTTCTGTTGCATTAATCTGAGACTGCACAGTGTAAAAATGTCCTTCTGATGAATGCCAGTCATTAATGTGAGCTGATTTCGAATGTTTCTTCAGAATGTTTAACGGAAGCTTCATTGTGCTACGCATAACCTTCATTATCAGACGCAAGTGTGTGAGGCGTGGAATGGGGTGAGTGAGTGAGTGAATTCGGGTTTAACGTCCCACTAACAACGAGGTCATATGGAAACGGGACATCGGTTTAAAGTCTCATCCGAAAGACCGGAGAAGCGGGGTTCGAACTTGCGATCCCCGGATTGGTAGTCCGGAGTGTTATCCACTACACTACATTTTTACAAAAGGATGATGTGATACCGATCTTTTTTGAAAGAAGACACAGTAACCACTCAGATAGTTGATTTATGACTTGCTTTCAGCATCAGACCATGCATCCGACATAAAGTTTTCCAGCTGATACGTGTATTTCAGCTCAAATTATACAATGATCCGTTACTGTCGCACATCGGTGCCCCACTTTTCAAGACTTTAGTTTCATCAAATACTGGGATATCAAAAAATAATAACTGCCTGAAATTTTAAGGATGCCAGGACACATCATAAAGCAGAATTAGTTTTAATCGCCTTATGATAATATTGTGTAAATAAACGAAATCCTTTTTGGGGGTAACGAGCAACAGACAAAATGCAAGCACCGCTGAAGAGGGGTCAAGCATTTCAACAACTCTGATTTGTTTCACAGCCGCACACCTCGATCGAATTTTTCACACTGCACTTCGCCATTGGTCTAACTTGATGACTGTAATATAATGGTAAAAATATTTGCTTCATTTTTGAGAAAAATGGGTGATAACTTATGAGTGATCCGATACTGTCGATGATCCGATACTGTTGAGGCTACCCAGCAGGAATAGGACGTCCTAATGACGTCGTACTGTCGTCGATGCGACGTTATATGCGACGTCAGTGCGACGTCATGTGTCTGCTGGGTATAGTGTAGATCAAAACTGACTGGCTGAAGAAACGCCAACAAAGTACATAATAAAACCAAAGCAGAGAACTGCAACCAGCCTTCAGCTTGTCAGTCTGATACGCCAAAGAGTTTTTGAGAAACAAAGAACGTCTGAAGACCCCCAAAATATTTTAAACTCTAACTGTAAGAGATAATACTTTCCCTAATGAGTAGAAGTTATAAAAGACAAGCAATATTTAAGCGGTTTCATTATCAACTGCAGCACTTTTGTAGATCACAAATACCTGCGACTGTACATGAACCCCTTTATCAATAAGAAATATACTGTATTAAGCAAGCGCCTGCATCCAGCAAGCAGTTCTGGTCTCTTTCTCTAAGGCGGTTGCTTAAGACAGGTTTGTCTGTACTTACCTCCCAACTTGACTGTGACAGTTTTGTCAACAACCAGTCTATTGAACTGACAATCATAGATCTTGTACAGGATTTTCTGTGCCAATCTCAGAGACCCAGTATTGCTGTAATGATATAAAATACAAATGAGCCGCGACACGAAAACACCAACAAAGTGGTTGAGCGCCCAGCGCAGACTCAGATCAGCCTGGGCATCCGCCCAGTCTGATCAGAGTCTTCGCTGTCTGCATGAAGGTAGCTTAGACCCTTGGCTACCATTTGAGAGCTTAGCGAAGATTCTGATCAGACCGAGCGAATGCCAAGGCTAATCTGAGTCTGCGCTGGGTGCACAGCCACTTTGCTGGTTTCTCGTGTCGCGGCTCAAAGTCCTAAGAAAGACATGGAAGCAAGGAACGCATCGGAGGAAACGAAAATAGCAGATTCGGCTTCAATCTCTTCATGTGCAGTAATGTTATGTTGCAACACTGTCAAAGCCCCACCCCCCACCCCCACCCTCTAGCTCCGACTTCAGCGGAACCTTATTTTCATACTGACTCAGAATGAGCTCAATGACCCCAAAAGACCAAAAATTATATAATATGCTCTATGGTGAGGTACAAGGAGCCTTTGACGGCCGCCAAATGGCACTTGAAACCAGGCCCCGCGGTTATACAACTTTTTTCATGACTCCACCCAGCTGAGCATGAAATTTCACCTGCTTATAAATAGCAACAGTTAGTTTTATGCTCTGTTTAGCTGAATATGAAATTTTCTCTGCTTATGAATATGAAAATGCCAACGATAGAAGTGTCATTTTCGTATTTATCAGCAGAGAAAATTTCATACTCAGCTGAGTTGAGCACGAAAAAAGTTTTATAATCTCAGGGCCAGATGCAGTGAAAATAAAATAAAGTCTTAATGAATTTCTTGCTTCCTGTTAAAACAGAGATACTGTCCAAGTTTAAAACTCTGGAAACAACGCTCATAATTAAGTTATTAAAAATAAAGTGTTTTCGGAAACAAGAAGTCTTAAGCTTTATTATGTGTAAAAAAACAAAAACAGAATTCCCTAACTATAATAACTAACATTTTGAAAATTTGCATACATGTGCAGTTTTTTTTTCCAAAATACTTGGAGCGAGTATTATTTTGTTCATGAACTTAATCCAATACCAATTATTCTGAACAAACTGATAGCAGCAGCATCCCTTTTCTTTATAAAACCGTATACCCCAACCCTCTTTCCCAATGGGCACACAAGGTTGAATCAATATTGATTTAAGTTTGTTGTTCCTGCTAGGAAGGGCCTTTTGTTGAGCTGCGTATCACTTAGTCAGAAAGCCTTTATGTTGTCAAAATTATCTTTAATCCACCAAAAAATCATCTGCACATCTTTAATATGTCAAAACTATGCAAACTGCATAGAAGGAGAAGTTGCCATCCTTATTAGTACACGTAGCTAATGTATCTACTTTGAAAAAGCCAAGTTTTGACCAAAAATGCCTTTATTTACCAGAAAAAGTAAAATGCATTTCTTTAATGTCTGTAACGTGTGCGCAGTTTCAAAATGTTTGGTTAAAAACCTGTGACAGGAATTGACTTGCACAAAGTAGCCACTCTGTATCAGTACTTAGTAGATGGCACGACATACGGACAGACAGACGGATAAAGGTAAAACATAATTACTGCTACTATAGTCACGGGAATGGAAACGAAATATAAAACAGGGATAGCTGAAGCATTTACAACTAAGTAAAATGTAGAGGCGAAAAATAAATAAACAAATAATCGGAGAGTACCTTGGGATTTTGTTGAACATGAACTTGCTGTCCGCATTTACTTCTGGAGACATAGCCCTACGAAAGATAAACAAAATAAAAACAAATGGATATGCAATTCGTTTATTAAAAGAAATTGGATGTCGGTAAATGTTGGAATTAAAATGCACACATTTGTTTGAAAACACACACACACACACACACACACACACACACACACACACACACACACACACAGAGTGGAATAATTATGCAAAAGGTTAGGCTTGTGTCCCATAAAACGATGTAGGCCCAGTTCAGCCACCTCAAAACACGCCCTCTATTGTTTGTCTTAAATTCAGGAATCTCTGGAAAAAGGTACAATTCAAATCATTCCTGTAAGATCCCTAAAGTCATTAATTTGCTTGGGGGATCTTACAGCGATGATTTGAATTGTTGACTTTCCGTAGTCATTAATTGGCTTAGAAACAAACTTTATTAGCGGTTAAGACCCACCAAGAAGAATCTGACCAGTTTGCACTGACCCACTTGCTTTTCCACAATACGTAAGTATTCGCTCTGATCCGTCAGTCTCCGTATAATTTCGCTAAATTTTCCGATTACAGCACCTCACGCACATTAAAAAGAAAACGGTCTTACAAAAGGCATGCCTTAGACCTAAATAGCTAAGTCCTGTCTTTAAAAATGTGAACTTGGACCCTGGTCTTATTTAGCCTTAATTCCACTCTATTTTAGTGGTTTTAACTGGTGGCCCCTATTTAGTAGGCCACTTTCAGGGGGCATATGAAAAATACAGAGAGTTTCCAACTTACCGACAATCTGTGCCATCAGATCGACATATAGTATCATTTCCTCTCCAGTAAGCCCATCTTGCAATCTTCCATAAAGGCTCGTATACGTAAAAAGCGTCACTGCGATGCCCTAAAACCAGCCCCGTCAGAGTACTGCCTCCTCTCATGTAAGAATTCAGAACCACATCGTAGTGTTTATATCCTGTAAAGATAATGAAAGTTAGCACATGTTCTTAGGCTTAGCTACCTATACGAGTCTACGGAAAGTCACACTTACAACATTTTAGCTCGCACATGCGTATTTGTATACTCAATTTTGTAAATCAGATGACAGTTCAATACAAACTGCATATAGGCAAGTCCATGTGAATTACTGGGATGTTTGCTGATGTCCTACAGTGGCCACCAGTTTTTTTTCTACACTCTTCCCCATTCAGCAACAGTGTGATTATAGATAAAACTTGAATCTATTTCTAAATTCTAGGAATTACAATGCCTAAGCTCAATCGTAGAAAAACCCTCATCCTACCGGTTCGTACCTATAGTTTATTGTAGATTTTTTGTGTGCCAAGACTAAGCAAACACCTGTGGCGAATCACCTTAGGGGTTATTTCCCGCCCCTAGATTTCCCCTCCATGTAAATCAAGATTCCGTATATCATGAAATAGCACCCAATTGCAACCCCCCCTCCCCCCCCCCCCGCTTACTTCTACCTTTCAAAAAATATGATATTAAATTGAGCCCTGCAACCTATTATTGACCAAAGAGACTAGAAACAATACAAAAATTGATTGAACCCACCCCCACCTCTTACTCAACTCTAGCCATCAAAGTGGCTGTATAAATTAAAGAAAAAAAGATGCTCATGACCGGTAAAAGTAAGGAAGAAAATTCTCGGGAACTGACACAATTCAATCCCAAATCCAACCCAAGATACCATATGAGAAAGAGACAACACAAAATTAGTCCACCAAAGACAACACCAGCGACAGCAGTGTGAAAAGCCATTTTCCATGTAGGTGGTCAACGGGCTAGCCTGAACATTATAATGTACACAGGGTATAATCGATTCCGCCAATTTTCGCTTCCTGCAGAGACTGTCCGTCATATTTGGCTTCCGCCGAAACTGTCCGCGATCTTTTGCTTCCTGCAGAGCCTACTGTCCTCGAAGAATGGCTTCCTGCCGAGACTGTCCGCGTGATTCTGCTTCCTGCCGAGAGCCTCGGCAGGAAGCAGAATCACGCGGACAGTCTCTGCAGGAAGCCATTTATCATGTACAGAAGTCTCGGCTGGAAGCAAGAGATCGCGGACAGTCTCGGCGGAAGCCAAATATGATGTACAGTCTCTGCAGGAAGCGAAAATTAGCGGAATCGATTATACCCTGTGATGTATCAATAACAGACATAGCAACTAACAACACATAAAACAATCAAGAAGAACCAAAACAGAACTGACACCTTCGGACGGCCAGTAATGAAATTACTAGGGGGCTTTACCGGTTTGTGTCGACCAGCCCTCGCCCTCTGTTCTGCCTTGGTTCATCAGATACTTAGTTGTTCAACCCAACAAAAACAACCACCGCCCACACATCAGTCTTGTAAAAAGTACCGACCCTGACAATGAACAAATTATACGTAAAACATTAAACATCTATTTTACCTACTTTCAATTTTTAAATGTCAGGGCTAGCCTTAACATAACAAACCATATATCAAAAACAGGCAAAGCGACAAACATCACATGAAATTACTGGGAGGGGGAGGGGGGGCGCTTAACCGATATGCGGTCGAGTCCTTGGACCAGCTTTGGTTCATCAGACACTTAGTTGTTCGGTTTACGTGGAACATTCGTAGCTCATAAGTGTAATATCTCAGGAACATAGAAATCAAAATTAAAACTAAGAAAAACCATACAAGAGGACTTACAAAAATAGCAACACTGAAAACCTACCAGTTAAACCACGGTGGACCCAACCCAAGACGTCCCGGAACGGGTGTCAGGCTCTAACCGTCTGTGTTACTATTTAGTAAGGTTTAGTTTGGCTCTCATAAAGTCTGAGACCCGACCCACCGTCATGCAATCGAAGAGGTAAGCAAAGCTGTTAACCTGAATTGGGTTAACCACCAAACATGCAGTTTGTCGCAAAACATCCATATTATAACAAAACTTTTTACATCGAATTATTATCTTCTTAAAATGATAAGGATAGTCATTTTGAACGATTATTTTTCTGAATTTATACACCAAGTCGCATTAAAATTCAGGCCTTGCAGAAGAAGTGTTTTCAATAACTTACATCAACTCAACATTCACTCAAATATCAGAATCAGGCTCTCCTAGCTTTTAATTTGGGCTAGTCTAAAATATAGAAACAGAATGCGAGACCTTCTAGTTTGGGTCTGTCAGGATTTTGGCTGTCAAGACGACCAATATCACAGGGTATAATCGATTCCGTCAATTTTCGCTTCCTGCAGAGACTGTACATCATATTTGGCTTCCGCCGAGACTGTCCGCGAACTCTTGCTTCCTGCAGAGACTACTGTACTCGAAAAATGGTTTCCTGCCGAGACTATCCGCGTGACTCTGCTTCCTGCCGAGAGCCTCGGCAGGAAGCAGAATCACGCGGACAGTCTCTGCAGGAAGCCATTTATCATGTACAGAAGTCTCGGAAGGAAGCAAGAGTTCGCGGACAGTCTCGGCGGAAGCCAAATATGATGTACAGTCTCTGCAGGAAGCGAAAATTAGCGGAATCGATTATACCCTGTGAATATCCTACCTCTCGGTAAAACGTTAGGTCGTTCCATCACCAAATAACATAACATAACGCACCAAATAACAAAGTATTGAGCCGCGACACGACAAAACCAACAATGTGGTTGTGCGCCCAGCGCAGACTAAGATCAGCCTGGGCATCCGCCCAGTCTGATCAGAGTCTTCGCCGTCCGCATGGAGGTAGCTCAGACCCTTAGCTACCCTTTGAGCACTTAACGAAGAGTCTAATCAAACTGAGCGAATGCCCAGGCTGATCTGAGTCTGCGCTGGGCGCACGACCATATTGTTGGTTTTGTCGTGTCGCGGCTTTATTATAGATGAAGAATATTTTTCTCTGTACTTCCCATAGAGAGAACGATTTGAAAGGACTTGTTATGATAAGGGCCATTTTTGTCCCCCCATTCAAATTCTCTTAAAATTGCATAGTTTCTATTGCTGATCTTGTTCGTATAGGAGCAAACAGATATGATATATTTCATCTTTGTTAATTCTCAGAAAAACATGATTTATGACATGCCTATGTTGTTTCAATAACATGAAGGAATGTTGCAAGAAAATTTGAGTTTAATGCATTTTCCTTTAAAAGAAATAAGTCCGTTGCAATAGTTTTTGAAAGCTCTTGATAATAGGCTTTTGATGAAAAGCTCATATGTTGGATAGCACTGTGAATCACCTGCGCACAGCACAAGGCTGTCCAGGTACCTCAACCACTCAATTTGCAAGTCCAGAGACGCTATCAAACAGATCAAAATGAAATGTGTACCAAATTATTCCTTGTGTTCTAAGCATATGAATACCCACAACATATGTTTATTTTGTCTATGAGCTGAGACATGGATGTTTTTATGTTGTGAAAACAGGAAAAATGTTCCAAAAGCTGCAAGCTTGGTAACAAAAGTTACAAAAACACATAGAGCCCGGTCTCCAGCACATTTAATATTTTCATGGCTTGTAAATATTTCAAAATTTTGTCTGTATACAAAATGTGCTGGAGACTGGGTTCATATATTTTGAAAGCCGCAAAGGCTACCAAATTCGCCATTTTCTCCAAAATCCACTGGGGGTATGGGTATGTTCAAGGTAAAAACAAATATTTATGCAAGAACTGGTTAATTTTTGGTTTGCTGTTACATTATAGGTTTGAAGTTTCCTAATGAATTCATATCCAATTCAATCGAAATAGGACGTTTGAAAAATGAGTTTTCTGGGAGCCAAATATGGGCCTTATCGTACCAGGTCTTTTTATATATACTGAACAAAAAAACAGAAACGTTACATACATTGAAAAACTAACTTTTGATTTTCTACCCCAGGCCTGTAGCTTCAAATGTTCTGGCGTGAATAAAATACGGATTGGTAATGAATGAAACCATAATAGTGACTTCTTTGTTCAAGTTTTTAGCCTTAGATAAATTTTGAAATTTGAGTGAAGTGTTACTGGAAAAAATGATTTAAATGTTGATGTAACATTTCTTTTTTTTTGTCCAGTATATAATAGACTGACAGTGAGTGTGAAAGTAGTTACCTTTGGTTCGTTGAGTGAGGTTGGTGATTGTTGTTTGCTGTAACACTGCAATAAAAGAAGGGTGTCTTATGATTTTGATCACAGATGAACGGGTACACCTCCAAGTATTCCACCATTTTTACGAAGGGGAACAACTTTCATGACTTCCTGTTTGCTTCTCTGGATGATGAAATATTTTAAAATAGGAGTCTGCTCTTAAAGGAAAGAATTTAGAGAGTCTGTTCCTAGATCAAATTCTTTTCTTTTAGAATTGACCTCTTTAATATAGGAGGTAAAATATAAATGGCAGACTTGTTTCCCCTGCATCTGTACCCCATTTACCTTAACAGCGAACACACAGATCAGCCTGATCAGAACCACACAGCTCGTGTCAACAGTCTATAGTTCCTGAGGATGCTTTATCTGGAGGCTAATCAAACTGAACAGAAGTGAGGTCTGACTGGATCTAAGCCCCAGTGACGAAATAAGCAAAATCTGTAAACAGCGTAGATCCTGATGAGGCGGCTCATAATGAGCCGCCTCATTTAGATCTACACTGTTTGCCCTCTAATCTTTGAATTCTCAATATGAAATGTCTTGGACAAGGCATTTTTTTTAATTTTTGCAGACGTAAATTTTGTCGTCTGCTTTTTGGTGCTTAAAGAGTTAAGGTGTATGAGTACGCAAGTATGTTTCCGCATTTTTACACAGGGAAACAAGTTTTGTGTTTTCCTGTTTGCATCCCTGGATGAGACCCTTTGAAATAGGGATATGCTCTTAAGGGAAAGAGTTTGCTCCTAAAGGAGCAAATTCTTTCCTTTAAGAGTTTATCCGCTTTCAGAAGGGAGGCAGAAAATAAATTGACAGTTACATCCCCCGAAAGCATACACACTCACCCTAATAGCGATCACAAACACAGTCAGCCTGAACAAAACCACATAGTTCGCTTAAATATAGCCTATGGTGGCTGAGGAAGTTTGTGGAGAAGTGCAGGCTGATCAATCTGAACAGAAGTGTAGTCTGACTGGACCTATCGTATACAATAAAATGCCGGCGCAGTAATAAGGCTAGCCTGGGCATGCGCAGTTCATATAATTGCTTTAAGACAGGTTTGACGAGCTGACGAGCTTTAAATGTTCTTTAAATTCCGTAACGTTTTCCCCAATGCCCATAACGGTGTTCCCCAGGACGCTCAAGGGAACAAACCCATAGCAAGTATACCTTCTGGAACCGAGTCTGTCCGTGTCATCACTAATTCGAAGAAGAGAATGTAAAGGCAGGCTTTTATGTGTTTTTGAGATTCGAAATAAGGCATAAATATGCCGCATAATAACACAAAATAGAAAAGAACATACGAAGAAGTCTGTGTCAGTAAAAATCTTGCTTTAAACTGTATGGGTTCACCCCCATGTGTTACCACCATCCTTTCAAGAGAAACAACTTTTGTGACTGTTTGCTCCCCTTTTCAACATGAGGTCAACTCTGAAAGGAAATTATTTGGTTTTAAGGGAGTATATTCTTTCGTTTAAGAGTTGACACCACTGCAAAGGGCGGCGGAAATGAAAATTGCAGAGTTGCTGCTACTAAAAGTGTGCCCTTTCACTTTAACCATATCAGCAGTTTCCTAGTAACGCAGACAGCGTTGTGTCTTATAAACCAAACACAAATTATAAGTACTGACGATGTATTTTTCCTAAGCACGATTGTTCAGGCACCTAAAGTAATTCAAAGAATGGTAAAGAATGGATGACTTGCGATTTTACGTCCTTTTCAGTAGTGTTTCAGTCATGTCAGGGCGGTGGGATGGCGATAATGAAAGGCTGTGCCTCTAACAGGACTCACACCTTGGACCGCTAGATCAACAGGCCGCCGCTTAATCCACTGGGCTACCAGGGTTTCAAAAGATGGTGATGAAAATAATGAAAAGAGGCGGGGTACAAATGTCTACTAGAAATACGAGAAATACATAGAAATGTAAAACCTGGGGGCAGTGTGTGTGTGTGTGTGTGTGTGTGTGTGTGTGTGTGTGTGTGTGTTTGTGAGAGAGAGAGAGACTTTCTTCATACAGATTACCTAAGGAGTAAAAGATAAATACCTGTTTCATTGTTGTGAATCGCCATCTGCACCACAGCTGAAAAAAGAAAGAAATTATGCTGAATCGTTTGTAGGAGCGGCGATAGTATAGTGGATACTGAATAGTGGATACTGATAGTATACTGAACCCAGGGATCGCAAGATCTATTCCCCGCTTCTCCTTTTTTTCGCATGAGATTTTAAAACGAGATCACGTCTCCTATGATCTATGTGTTGATGGGATATTAAACCAGAGTTTACTCACTCACACCCAAGATTCGTTGTTAAACGTTCCAGTAAACAATATTTCAGTCATGTCGAGACGCTGCCTTACAAATTCTAGGACTTTTACCTGACCTGAAATAGACGACACTCAGGGACCGTATTCATAAAACGACTTAAGTGGTTGCCATGCTGTTGCTAAGGCTAAATTTCTTTGAAGGAGATTCCCTACAACTATGAAATTTGCTCTGGAGGAACAGTCTTACAAGACTGTTCCTCCAGAGCAAATTTCATAGTTGTAGGGAATCTCCTTTATAGATATTTAGCCTTAGCAACAGCATAGCAACCACTTAAGTGGCTTTATGAATACGGCCCCTGGAAGCCCATCTATTTCGCGTGCCCCGATGGCGGGGGCCACCGGGATACATGAAGTCAAAATGCAAGTCTGTTGTACTTGTCCCTCTGTAAAGAGTACATGCAATTCTTTCCAATCTTAAAAAGTGAATAAGTCACAACCACACTTTAACTGTTGTATGGTGTGATAAGAGTTTCCGCGACGCCATGAAATTATTTCTATCTGATAATATGATTACTGTATTATAAAGGAATTAAGCTCAAAATGTGTAGAGCACAACTGTGTGTTTTCGATTGTTAAAATGTGCAGAATTGCAAACAACGTAGATCCAGATGAGAGGTTTGCTAAATTTGGTCAGTCGAGTTGCCGAAAGCGTGCAAAAAAGAGAACAAAATGCAGGTTGGAAGTGTAAAAAAAAAATCACCCACATTTGATACTAAAAACAACAACAAATAAATATACTGGACAAAAAATATAGGGGTGAAACATTTGAGTTGGCATTTCTGGGTCTACCCAAATAATAATCCAAGTTTTTTTATAGTGAGTTAGCATTTTTATAGCACTTTGTTATGCCATCCATTTTAAAATTGCGCACCCTTTTGTTTAAGCACAGCAGTCTTTCCAATAACACCACCCTCAAAATCAAATTGGTCAGAAGTCCAAAAGGAACAAAATCAAAGAAAGTTTCGATTTCATCAATTTATAGAATTTTTGCAAATTTGCTTGGTAGTAATCGAATTTAATCATTTCTAAGGTCAGCAAGCTGAAACAAGTTTACAACTTGCCATTTTAAAAGTTATGTCCGTACAAACTGACACCTATCAATTCTCTATCGGAATTTCATACCACTTTCAATTTAGGGGTAGTCTGACTTAAAGCCTAGTCTTGGTCAAGAGTAAGGCTATAAGTTCAAACTTCACGCGTACAAAACTTGCAAAATGTATAAACTTGAAGGCAGAAATAATTTATTTTTCCAAATGTTTTAAATGTTCCAGAAATCGCATGGTAAAACCGAAGTATAAACTACAATGGGTCGCTGGCAAAGTTTACTTGAACCCCGAAGGGGTTCACTTACTTTGCATGCTACCCAATGTAGTCAATAAAAATCGATAAACAGCACCAGAAAAATGAAATTCATTCCTTAAAAACTTTAACCTTTAAAACACTTAAACTTACGTCCGCAAATAGACCAGATGCGTTAAGGGCCGATTCTAGCCCCATGTCAGAAGCAAATTTTGTTGCCAGAAATATAATTATCCTTCCCGTGTACACTGATGCTTGTTAATTGCGCCAACGTAACTCCAGCTCCGTAACTCGGCCTTTCAAAAAATTCGTCCAAGCTGTAGCATACTGAGAATTCAAAGACTTCAGGGCAAACAGTGCAGATCTAGATAAGGCGGCTCTGGATGTGCGTTGTTTACATATTCTAGTATTGGGTTGGTTAATCGTGGTTCTGTCAACGCAGCTCGTATATGCCCCATAGCGTCCCCAAAAGGTAACTTACCCACGATCCATATGAGACAAAGAATAAGTATCCATTTGTGGCGTAAAAGAAATACTTTCAGATTACTACAATTTCGCCTGTTAAATGGCATTTTTATCCACTTTTTAAGTTTTTAATACTCAAACAGTTTCAGATATGCTAAATTTCAAATCAAACTAAATTGTATTAAGCCCAGAGCAGATTACTGTCTTAACGTAGTCTTAACGCTTTCCTTTCCAAATACACACTTTTGTTCGCTTAATCTTGTATTGTATACAATATTTTCATTTGACGCCTATATCCGAAATAAGCCGAAAATATCCGATATCGAAGGCATTGTCGAGTCTATATAAAGTAGGGTATAGTCCGTTTGCTCCCAAGTGCAAACGGGGTTTTGCTTATTTTCTCGAAAACGATGAAAGTTCCATCAAATGTTCTAATGTCCTAATGATTCCTATAACTATACATAACAGAATACGGAAGGTCCAAATTTTTGGATGCTTTTGTAAAATATTTTCCATTGACAGTAATGCAAAAACTGAGCAGTTTCACTAAAGGGCGTCGTATGCTTGTTAGAACAGCCAAAATATTGATGATAGGCAATAGCGTAAACTCGTTGTTTACTACAGGTGTGGGCGTATATGAATGAAATAGTAAAATGTATTCACCTGTCCGCACGCGTATCGCATGGTATCACAAGTCAGGTGATACTATGTTGTAAATAAACATTGAACTATTATATTATTTTGCGAGTAAAAATTGTATGTTTTGACATTTGATAATATATGGGTGAAACAAAAAGTAGAAAAAATGGATTCAGAATAAAATTTCAATTAATTACGCAAATTTTGCTCTAGGGATAGCATACATTGGTCACATGCTCTAACACGTAAAACTAAACGGGAATTCCAACAGCCAACTTTTACTCCCTTGTAATTAAGAGGTGAAAATGACATATTTTAGGTCCTGTTTTTGTATAGAATTTTTTTTGTGCAAAACCTCACATTTTTGCAAAATTATGATTTTGTTATGTATAGGATGAAAATTAAGAATAAGCAAGTCGAAAATCTTCTACTTCTCACCAATTTTGAGAAAATATTGGGGATGCCGTTTGCATTTGGGAGCAAACGGACTATATAAGTCCGTTTGCTCCCAAATGCAAACGGCATCCCCAGTATTTTCTCGAAATTGGTGAGAGGTAAAAGATTTTAGAATCGCTCATTCTTAATTTTCATCCTATACATAACAAAATTATAATTTTGCAGAAATGTAAGGTTTTGCATAAAAAAAGTTTCTATACAAAAACAGGACCTAAACATGTCATTTTCACATCTTAATTACAAGGGAGTAAAAGTTGGCTGTTGGAATTCCCGTTTAGTTTTACGTGTAAGAGCATGTGACCAATGTATGCTATCCCTAGAACAAAATTTGGATAATTAATTGAAATATTATAAATCCATTTTTTCTACTTTTGTTTCACCCATATATTATCAAATTTTAAAACATACAATTTTTTACTAGCAAACTAATATAATAGTTCAATATTTATTTACAACATAGAATCACCTGACCAGTGACACCATGCGTTACGCGTGAGGACAGGTGAATACATTTTACTATTTCATTCATATACGCCCACAACTGTAGTAAACAACGAGTTTACGCTATTGCCTATCAACAATATTTTGGCTGTTCTAACAAGCATACGACGCCCTTTAGTGAAACTGCTCAGTTTTTGCATTAAGGTCAATGGAAAATTTTTTACAAAAGCATCCAAAAATTTGGACTTTCCGTATTCTGTTATGTATAGTTATAGGAATCATTAGGACTTTGGAACTTTTGATGGAACTTTCATCGTATTCGAGAAAATAAGCAAAACCCCGTTTGCACTTGGAAGCAAACGGACTATATATTCTGTCTAATTAGTATGGTGTTTGAAGTGCTCATATAAACGTATTCTGTTTGTGGCAGTGGCAATTCGTTTTGTTCAGCAAATTGTCTGTTAATTATTTGCGCCGCATCACGCAAAATCGAGACTTAATGTATTTGCGAACACGATCAGGTCTTAAGCCGATTGGTGAATTCGTATAGTCCTACCACACAGGGTATAATCGATTCCGCCAATTTTCGCTTCCTGCAGAGACCGTCCGTCATATTTGGTTTCCGCCGACCCTGTCCGCGTACTCTTGCTTCCTGCAGAGACTACTGTCCTCGAATAATGGCTTCCTGCCGAGACTGTCCGCGTGACTCTGCTTCCTGCCGAGAGCCTCGGCAGGAAGCAGAATCACGCGGACAGTCTCTGCAGGAAGCCATTTATCATGTACAGTAGTCTCGGCAGGAAGCAAGAGTTCGCGGACAGTCTCGGCGGAAGCCAAATATGATGTACAGTCTCTGCAGGAAGCGAAAATTAGCGTAATCGATTATACCCTGTGCTACCACTCCTTTCATTTTATGTCTCATGATTCCTCAGTGTCCCTATATGATGTGTGCGAACAGTAAAAGCTTTGATCAGACTGTGCGTATGCGTGGTCTGATCTGGGCTTTTGCTGTTTGCACATGCGTAAAGCCCCCTTTTAGCAAGTCGCGACACATCTGACCAATTTAAATTTAGATGTCTACGATCAGCCATTGGCAATTATTACCGAACTACAGAAAGTAACCAAATAAATTGCTAAGCTAAATAAGAAAGAGTCTCAGGATAAACGAGACAAAGCTAGCCTGCACAGGAACCATTTTTATTAGGGCCTTCATATTAATAAACATACAGGCTCTGTCTACGAACAGTGAAGGCTTAGACAGTATTTGACAGGTGCGCAGGCTACTCGGAAAACTTTGCTGTACGTACGTGACTGAGCTCCCTTTTCACTGAGCCCCACAGCCCAATTATTAAAATGATTTTCCGATAAAACTTACATTGTATACCCCACAGTATTTTTAAAGTTGCTTGTAAAAGGAAAGAATAAAACAGACAATTTTAAGTGGCATTTTAAATGTGTACATATCAAAGAAGGGAAATACTTTCACAAACAGTTTTAATTAATCTGTGTTAAAGGTAACACACAGTACAGAAGGTAACAATAAGATGGATCTGGGCCCAGGTTGACAATCAGTCCTTGATTTAAGGACAACCTTAAATTTAAGGTGGAGCCCCGGTAGCTCAGTGGGTTAAGCGCTGGTCTACAGAATCTAGCGGACCGGGTTCTAGCCCCGCTTGAGGCGAGAATCTTCTCTACCGTAAACGGGCTTCCTTTGCACACAGCCTGTCATTATCACCGTCCCATCGTCCTTATATGACTGAAATATTGTTGAAAAGGACGTAAAATCGCAAGTCATCCATCCATCCAGCCATAAATTTAAGGTGAAACTTTCACTGTAAGAATTGGACGGACACACGGCGCCAAGTGCGTGCAACCATGAGCCACTTGGGGAACGTCGTTAGGAGAATTGAACTGAACTGAACTGAAATTCACTGTAAGAGAATACATGTATAAGTTTAAATCATAATGATGAGGCGATCCTACTGAAAATGTCCCTTGATTTGTAACGTGAAAGGAAAATCAAACAATTTTTTTTTCGTACTTGCTTTTATTTACACTTGAAATTTTCTAGACTAGACTAGAAATTTTCCGACGACTTAAATGTAAGGTTGTCCTTAAGTGTAAGAAAGGGCCCAGGGTCACAATCATTCCTTAAACTTAAGGACGACCTTAAAGTTAAGGTATAAAATTTCATGCGTAAATAAAAGCTTAAAAAAATTAAAAGTATTTTGATTTTTCTTTCATATTACATTTCTATGACAATTATCAGCAGGATCACGTTTTCAATATTGAAAACGTGATAATAATAATAATCTTTATTTATTTATATTATTATTATAAATAAATAAAGATTATTATTATTATCACGTTTTCAATACGATTCAAATATGGATTTTCTAAGGACGATTTTTCCACCTTAACTTCAAGGTGGTCCTTTACTTTAAGAATAATTGTGACCCTGGGCCCTGGTCACCATTGAAGTAGTTATAGTAATCTTCAGTACAGAGCTTATATGTGTTCTTGGTTTTAAGTGATTATGATTTATTCTTTGATGAAGGAAGCAGGTGTGGAGGGGCAGCATATAAGCAGTGATACGCAACCGAAGGCTGCATTCTTTGCAATACAAAACATTTGCGAATAGCGAAGACTAATCAGATCAGAGTCTTCCCTGTTCTGCATCAACCAAGTCATATACTCTGGACTGTAATCTGTGAGATCTGATAAACTTTATGTGAGTTTGACCAAATCAAAAGGGACCTGCATAAAAATCTTTTCCTAGCTCACCTAAACGGGTTATACATATATACATGTATATGTTTTTGTGCAAGAAATGAACATAGCTTTATGTACTTACTTACTTACTTACTAATTCTTGTTTATTTTTTTCATAAACTGAAAATGTGGTCAAAAATATATAAAAAAAATTGCTAGATAAATCTTTTATTTTTAATTAAGATAAAAACCAGACCTCCGGCTAAAAGTCTACAATTCATTTACACAATATTTCTTAGACCTGGGGGCATTGGTCATTACCATAGTGATCGATGTCTGTTATTAAATTTGTACCAAATCAGTCAAAAGCACAAACCAGCTGTACCGGTATGTCAGAATACATACCTGTAATTTTTCCGGTGCATTTTCAAGTTTACGTTACATGTACAGCATGTTCACCCAGACAATAACTGGATTTTACAGCTCTGGACAGCGAAAGGTCCCTGCCCCCAACCCCCCTACCGCACACGCGCTATTGCAGGACTTGCAGGACTAGGCACGAGCGGTTTGTATTGCTTATTAAGGCGTCTTTGTCAATGTTCGACTTGGTTTAGTTTTGCTCGTCGCGCAAGACATAGCCGCATACATGCATAATAACTTTGGGATAACTATCTCATTATTTCAATGTCAATTAGGCATGAACGCTAATTCAATTCTATGAAGGATTCTAAATGAATGTGGTCAAAGTACCCAAATCATAAATCCGAACTCGTAAGTCATTTTAACATTGACAATGTTAAATGAGAGATTCTAACACAGTGCGCCTATACAATGGAAAGTTGCCGTGTTTCATTCTGCAACAATTCACTGTTACGGAGCGCGTGAGTCTAATTGCTGACGTCACTGCAATTACTGACGTAATTTTGTGACGTTTTGAGACGTTAGACGGTGTAACGTCTCTTTTGTTTCTAAAATCGCCATAAAAACGTACATTTATCTGAGATACAGTTAAGAATAATTGCGAGGGTATGAATGCGCTGGCAGGAAGGTTGGGAGAGTTTGCACGAAAAGAATAGTTTTTCAGCGTTTTTGAGAGTTAGAATCGAAATAGTTCAGCTCTATCATTGAATTGTTGAGTAATAATTCACTGTTTGTCGGTCAGTTGTAAGTAGATATATCACTCGCACGCCACGCTCGTGATATAATCTACTTTACAACTAATCTCCAAACAATAACTTATTACTCAACAAATCCCTGCTAGAGCTGATCTATTTCTTAAAGAAATGTTTTACTGCGACCATAAATGTACAGACCACCGGTGCTTAATATCCTAGCAGAAACATTCTTTTCTCATGTTTCTTGGTTTGAGGCTTTGTTCTGTGCAGTCTGAAAAGCAAACTGTGCGAATGAGCGGACATCTTCGAAGTCATGTCGGTAAGGTAACAGCTTTACGTTGGAACAGTCTAATTAAAACAAGAAATATCTTTAAAAAAAGATAACCGGCTTAGATTAAATGGAAGTGTGTATTGTAATATGTATGAGTCAGGTACATGAAAGATATCGAATGTGCTGATCAGATTGTACGGATGTGCATGCTGATAGGCATATTTGCTGTTGGTGTTGGGGTTTCGATTTCGGAAATGCTGTTGAATTTTGATTGAGGTCTGTCTTCGTTGCACATAACATTGAGGATTGGTTGGCTGACCGCCCCACATATAACCTTAAAAGTGTCACAGTTCCAACACAACATCAACAACTGAGCCAGCAAGAATTACTTGATTTCGTCTTCGATTTCTGTGTCAAGTAATTTTGTTGGTTTCATATTTTACACGAGGGACATAGCAGGCGAAATGTTCTTTATGCAAAAAGTATGGTGGCTGGTTTGTGCCATTTCGTCTTTTCGTCTTTTCGCCGCGAAAAGACGCCAGGCGAAAAGACGAAAAGACGAAAAGACGCCATGCGAAAAGACGAACAGACGAAAAAACGCCATGCGAAAAGACGAAAAGACGAAATAACGCCATGCGAAAAGACGAAAAGACGAAACCCGCCACGCGAAAAGACGAAATTTCAGCGCGAAAAGACGAAAAAACGCCATGCGAAAAGACGCCATTTGAAACTCTTATTTTGTCGTCTTTTCGCGTGGCGTCTCTTCGTCTTTTCGCATGGCGTTATTTCGTCTTTTCGTCTTTTCGCGTGGCGTTATTTCGTCTTTTCGTCTTTTCGCATGGCGTTATTTCGTCTTTTCGCCGCGAAAAGACGCCACGCGAAAAGACGAAATAACGCCACGCGAGAAGACGAAAAGACGAAATAACGCCACGCGAAAAGACGAAATAACGACACTGCATTTTTTCCTTCCTTCTCTGTGAGGGACAACACCTAAAGGAAAGACTTTGCTCCTGTTGGAGCATATTCTTTCGTTCAAGAGCAAACCTCTTTAAGAAACGATTTCTAACCAGGGAAAACTTGAAGAGGAAGTCGCAGAAGTTGTTCCCCTATGTAAAGATGGCGGAAGAAGCATTAGCCAAAAGAGCAGTCTGAACAGGTTCTGCTCTGTCTGCGATCGGCACGTCTTTAGAAAACTATAAATTTGTTCAAATTTTGGGTTATCTGCAGGTTAAAGTATGCCATATTCATATCATGTTTCAGTGTTTATATAAACACTTGTAGCTTTTCCTCCATAATTTGTGGGAGATTAGATTGTCAACAAGGTACTTAATCTTTTTGGTAGTTTAAGATCAAAACGAAGATATAATTATGATGAAATTGATTTGAGTATTTTTCTCCAAAACATAAGGACGGCTTTTTTTCTTGTCTGTCCGTTCAGTAGAAATACCATAATGACCTTCCTCATATTTTTGGTGATGTTTCCAAAAAAAAAAAAAAAAAAAAAATCCGTGGCAAAAACTGCAAACCGTGATTAGTCCACTTCTCTACAGATTGCATTCTGATCAGGGTCTACACAGTTTAATCAAAAACACTTGTCTTAGTATAAGTGTCTTAACTGTAAATATTTACATTCTTGGTGTATTTACTGAAATGCCCTATAGTAAACCATTGGAACGTAATGTAGTTTACATTCCAATAATTACATTGAGACACGCGACGTTAATGACGTCAAAATAAACAATGGCTCTCAACAACCTGATTGGACGTCAGCAACGTCATGACGTCATGCATGCTGTTCTGCTGTTTGCTGATAAAACTGCGTGTACATGTTTTACTGCTTCAATTCTAGCGCTTATATAAGATTTTCCATGAAAGATTTGATTGAAACGAATGTAAATATAAGCAATGAACTTAATTTTTCAGATGTTTATTGAAGTGTAAACTACATTGGGTCACTAGCAAAGTTTACATAAACCCCTTCGGGGTTCATTCACCTTGCGCGTGACCCAATGTAGTTTACACTTCGATAAACCTCAGAAAAATGAAATTCATTCCTTAACAAGAATAGGATATTTATACACCTTAATTGCAAAACGGTACCATACTGACCGAAGTCATCTGTGGTGCCCCAACGACCTCACAAGATTATGGGATAAACTAGACTAGACCAGCGGTTGCAGTCAGTTCGACCCCCCCTCTACACACACACACACACACACACACACACACACACACACACACACACACACAATCGCCTCAGTGATCCTTTAGATGTGACTCTAAACCGCGAGCCGCTCTTCATATGACCTTAGCATTGTTGGGACGTTTTACCCAATTCTCTCTATCTCTCAGTTTGAACAATAATATTGTAGCACAGTTTACTCAGAAAATACATTAAGTAGTAGATTAGGTGCTAGCATTAAGTAATAAATTTGGTCCAAGTTACCATTATGATCCTAAATCCTAGGACATATGTGTCCTTGGAAAACAGTGGTCTGGTCAATCTCTGCATTGGTAACCATTCTGCGTATGTTATGATACAGCTCGATATATTAAAATCTACTTGGTCAAATTTATAAAAAAGAAAAGAAAAATTGTTATTTTTACGTAGGATGCATGGAGACACAGGCTTCAACATATTTGCACCTGTGCTTAAGGTGAACGGGACCACTCTCAGGGGAAGCAATTTTGCATTTATGCCTCCTTTCTTAAGGAGGGTCAGCTCTTGAAAGTAGAATTTGGTCCTCCAGGAGCAAATTCTTTCCTTGAAGAGTAGACCTATTTAAGAATCGAACTTTCTGTTTGCTTCACTTTCCTCTATTGGGAAGCAAAGAGAATATCACAAAAGTTGTTCCCCTTTGTAAATATGACAGAAGGGGACAAAATGTTCAATATTAGAGAGATCTTTCTTGGAAGTGTATACATTCAGCCATTGACTGATTGGTTGATTTATTGCTTAACGTCCGCAATAAACATCTATGGTCATGTCGGGACGGTCAGTTAACCTAACCACACTATTCCTGGGCAGGCTTAGACCTCCTAAGCGGCTAAGCAGTACTAAGTGCACATACTTTCGCCAGTAACTGACAACTGCCCTTCTTGAATCAGCGGAAGGAGAAACAAAAGTATGTGGTCAGACCGGGTATCGAACCCAGAACCTCTGACTTATGAGTCAGGTGCCCTACCGATTGTGCCACGCGGCCCGGCATACATTCAGCTATACAGTCAAACCTGCTTATGGTCAGCTATACAGTCAAACCTGCTTATGTGGTCACCTCTATTAAGGGATCACCTGTCTTAAGCAGCCACCTTTTCTTGGTCCTTTGAACCAAATACAGTGCGAATGAAATGTATTAAGGGGTCACCTGTCTTAAGATGCCACTTTTTGTCCTTCCCTTGGGTGACCCCTTACGACAGGTTTGACGGTATTTCTCAAAAATGCTTGCGACAACAATGTACTAGATCTGCCTATGCTCCTCAATGCGTAAATTTTCGTCTGCTAATTTTTAGGTCAACATGGCCCTGGTTTTTTAATCAATCAATAACTGTAATTATTGCCGACACCATACTAATACTTATAGCTATCCTTTTCACTTTTAACAAGTTTTTTTCTGTCCGATAAAATAGAGTTTCAGTGGCAAATCCCTTCTAATTTTCATAAGACTGCTGCTTGACACTGATTATCTTGATTATATCTGTGTTTGATCTCAGTCAACAAGGCAAAAATTTGTTATTCAATCTAAACGGTACCATACTGACCGAAAATGTTGCCGATCCCAGTGCACGTTAATTTTATAGTCTATCCTTACAATTTTTAGCTGTCAAAAAGATATATTAAACAGCATTTCAGTGGCAAATTCTGTGATCAGACTGCTTCTGTAGCTGCGTTTGCAGTAGTCTGATATGAGTCTATATTGATTACTCAGACAAACTGTCTGAGTATTAGGAATCAATACAGGAATCAATAAGGGTATTTGTGTGTCGTTATTTCGTCTTTTCGACTGGCGTCTTTTCGCATGGCGTTATTTCGTCTTTTCGCGTGGCGTTATTTCGTCTTTTCGCATGGCGTTATTTCGTCTTTTCGCGCCGAAAAGACGAAAAGACGTCATGCAAAAAGACGAAATAACGCCATGCGAAAAGACGAAAAGACGAAATAACGCCACGCGAAAAGACGAAATAACGCCACGCGTAAAGATGAAAAGACGAAATAACGCCACGCGAAAAGACGAAAAGACGAAATAACGCCTCGCGAAAAGACGAAAAGACGAAATAACGCCATGCGAAAAGACGAAATAACGCCATACGAAAAGACGAAAAGACGCCAGGCGAAAAGACGAAAAGACGCCACGCGAAAAGATGACAAAATAAGAGTTTCAAATGGCGTCTTTTCGCATGGCGTTTTTTCGTCTTTTCGCGCTGAAATTTCGTCTTTTCGCGTGGCGGGTTGTGTCTTTTCGTCTTTTCGCCTGGCGTTTTTTCGTCTTTTCGCGTGGCGTCTTTTCGCGGCGAAAAGACGAAAAGACGAAATGGCACAAACCAGCCATCATAAAAAAGCGATTTGGACCGAAATATCTAGATTCACCACGACACGGTTTATAGGTAAACAGTCAAATGAAAGTGAAAGTAGAATGAGAAAGCGAAAGTAAGCAACTTACATCAAAGTTCCGGGTGTATTTATATTGGCCAATGAAATACTTAAAATTTAGGTCAATAGTAAGGTTATGGAGCTTAAGTCAAAAAAAGCCATAACACTTCTGACCACAGGCTACAAGATAGATTCTTGCGAAGTTTTCGGCATAAAACTGTGTATTTATGGAATGAAGATGTCCATAAGTTGCAAAGCTTGTTATCTAATCCCGCTGTATGTTTATTGTTATTACATTTGTAGTTATTCACTGAATAAAATATTGTTTAAACTAACTTTATTTTTTTGGTGTTTATCGAAGTAAAAACTACATTGGGTCGCGTGCAAAGTAAGTGAAGCCCTTTGGGGTTCATGTAAACTTTGCTAGCGACCCAAGGTAGTTTATACTTCGATAAACACCAGAAAAATTAAGTTCATTGCTTACATGTACATTCTTCTCTCTCTATTAATTGACCACAAATATGCGTTAGGAGCTACAGTTGGAGCAGAAAAAAACATTTTTACGCAGTTTTTCTACTAACAGCGGAACAGCGCCAACGACGTTATAACGTCGACTATGTCCAATCAGATTGGAGAGAACCATGGTTTATTCTGACGTCACCTAACCTCATGTAACGTCGCGTAAACCGATGTAGTTATCGAAGTATAAACTACATTCACTGTTTGGAGGTCACTTGTAAAGTAGATCATATCACGAGCGCGGAGTACGAGTGATATATCTACTTACAACTGACCGACAAACGGTAAATTATTACTCAACAATTCAATGCTAGAGCTGAACAATTTGATTCCAACGCTCAAAAACGCTGAAAAAGTATTCGTTTCACTCAAATTCTCCCAACCTTCCTGCCAGCACGTTCATGCTCCCGCTAATTTTCTTACCTGTACCAAAGATAAATGTACGTTTTATGGCAATTTTAAAAAGAAACAATAAAAAGAAGACGTTACACCGTCTAACGTCTCAAAACGTCACAAAATTACGTCAGTATTGTCAGTGACACCAGCAGTCAGACTCACGCGCTCCGAAACAGTGAATTCTTGTAGAATAAAACGCGGAAACTTTCCATTGCTTCTATAGGCGCACTGTATTAGAATTACATATAGACAGAGAATCAGAAGATGTGGGTATAACTATTATCTGCTGCAAGGTAGCGGTCAAACTGTATGACGCCAAATATTGTGCAAGTTGTACATGAGCTTTCCGTTTTCTTACACTATAGGAGAAAACACGGTGACGTCATCGATAAGGATTTCCAAGGTATTCCCCACACTGGTTGGCAAAATGTCGATAATCAATCACGCTATATTGAACGTTATTGGGTGATGTTAAACTATGTAATTAATAATGCCGTGTATTTTGCGCATTATGATGCATGTTTTTTATATATAAATGGTAAAGCTGAGAAATGTAGGTATTTTAGTGTGAAATATTGTTCTATTCTCTCTCCTAATTCATTTAGATTGGTTCCACATGAAGTGCTTTTAGATGTACGTTTTAGCATGGATACTCTAAAAAATGTGTCTGTATCTGGTGTACATTTTGAAATTAAACCGGTTGATTATTGTTTATAAATGAATGTATCCGGTATTCAGCGGGTCTTTTGATAAGGAATGTCTTTAATCATCATTAAACGCCGCAGGTGTCCTACAGTGACAATGTCATACCGACTTGTATAATATAACCAACTGTTTTTGGCGGTGTGGCTAATTTAAATATCAAACAAAACTCGATTATTATAATCTATGATATTTTGATATTAGTGTGCTTGTCCGCTCATAAAATATAACGAGCAAACAATGAGAGAGAGAGAGAGAGAGAGAGAGAGAGAGAGAGAGAGATAAATTGTTGTTTAGATGTCATGAGCTCGGACTAAATACTGTGGTAATTACTGCATTTCAAAACAGAGAAGATTCTCTGTTTATATATCATCCTTTACCGTTTTATCAAACCATTAGAGAGAGAGAGACAGAGAGAGAGAGAGACAGACAGAGTGAATTTGTTTTTCAGATGTCATGAGCTCGGACTAAATAATGTGGTAATTACTGGTAGTATTTTCAAACCAGAAGTTTCTTAGCTTATACATGTATATTATCCTTTACCGTTTTATAACATACTCTTTTTTGTTTAAACAATATTTTATTCATCAGTTACAACATAAGTACATCAATATACAGTTTTATACGTTCCAGGATCTGGCTGTAAGCTTTGAGCTTATAAATGCCATTTCCTGCCACATCATCAACAAACTACAGCATTTGTGAATGAGTGCTAACATTTATCTGTGACTTGTGGTACATGTACATCTCGACAAAGAACTGTTAACACAAAGAGGAAAAAAAATAACTGGAGTAGAATGTTAAACAGAATGATTGGAAAGCAAGAAAAAAGAAAACATTCTCTTTTGAATCGCAGTCATGACTATGAATTCATTTACTTATTCATTTTTTACATTTTCTTATCCCTAAATCGGATCAATATGTTTTATTAATTTTGCATTAGTTCTCGTTGGATACAAGTTTCTATATTTTATTGTCTTTCATTTTCTAGTACCCGAGTTATATTTACTAATCAACTTGATTGTCGAAAAGGTTTAAAGGTTAAAATACTGATCTTTAGTATCTCCGATTTATGTATTTTTATTTCATTTATTTATTTTTCTTTTTCAGTCGAAGTTATTAAGAGAAAAAGTCCTGTTCCGAAGCGAGTCAATGTATGTCGAGTAAATAAATATCTTTAAGTAATATTGAATAACTATCTTTTTTCGCCCGACAAGCGATTAAGACAATATTTGCACTGGTTTTATCGGTTTCTGTTTATTCGTAGCTCTCTAAACTATATTTTACGCATTTCAGAGGTTAATTTTAAGCAAAATGGCATAGAAGACCACTGTCTGTCGCTATCTTTTTGCCAACCAATCTACCCACGTGATCACTCGATGACGTCACTCCGGGGATTCCCGTTATCTCCTATTAGAGGATAGTTAACAAATAACCATAACAAATTGTATCTGATCCTTCAGCCAAGAGACCCGTGTGAGGCTGTAATAAGGCTGTGAGCCACATGTGTGACACTGTAAATATTTCAATTGGAAGCTTGTTATTCACAAATGCTACTGAATACTGTTCTCATTACCACTGACGGTTACTACTGGTTGTGATCGGAGGGAAATACCTACTATCTGCCGAGATCTGCCCATCACATTGTTTCTTTTCATTTATTTTTTCAAACTTCTGGGGCTTAGCGACACTATAGAAATTTGTCGCACTGTGTTCGGAATATTATATCTTTAATCCAAAACGTAAATTAATCTGTAACGTTAGAAACCCCAATGAATGACCCTGCAATATTATTGGGGTCGACCCGGAAGTAACCCTTTCAAGACTGAGAACCCGTTTTAGCAACAATTGCAAACAGTGCAAACCCAGATCAGACGCCGCAGAACGCGGCGTCTGATCAGGGTGTACACTGTTTGCTTGCAGGTATTTGATGCAAAATACAATAAAAATGAAGACATCCACCAGAAACCCCTAAAACTAGACTCAATGGACTCATTCAAATGATAAGCATGGACAGGTCCACTGGTCAAAAAAGGGTTAAGCTGTTGAAATTGACAAAACTTTTTAGGGACGGGAACTCACTTGTTAAGATGAAGCCAAAGAGAGAGAGAGAGAGAGAGAGAGAGAGAGAGAGAGAAAAGAAATACAGAAACAAACAAAACAACAATAATGAAACTTACTGTAAAAGACGAAGAAAATGCAGATTAGCACTGGAACAACACATCTGGCTGCTGACATCTTCCATGTAATCACAACTGACGGAGCAGCCATCTTGCTGAATAATTCAGTCCAGCATAGTCTTATGAATCAAACCAGCGGGTTTATAACGTCAAACCTCATAACGCCTTGTGAGGACATTTGCATAGAAAACCTTGTTCACGTCCTAAGATGTTACTAGACATGTCCCTCATAATATTATATATGTTTTGTGGAAATATACACAACAATGCACATATACTAGTAGATACAATTTTCCAGTCACAGTTCATCGAATGTTATAGACTATTATGTAAAGTTTCCCCGTCATCGAGTTAGCAGAAATTCTTTATACTATCACCATACTATTTACGAAACAAGAACTTTTCTGAATCAATGCAAATCAATTGTTAAAGAATCTTTCACCACTGTAAAATCGAATAACTGACTGGCGTCGTGTGAAATTGACATTCAGCCCTATCCGTATGTAAATACTCAAATCAGCCTGCTCACAATCTGATTAAAATCAGAAGAAGTTAGAATCATTTACTCGTATATTTTAACATGTTTAACTTACGGATTTAACATCGAGTTTTTAGAAAAGATTGACCTACGACAGGATTAACAGACTCAAATCAACCTGAGTATTCTATGCGGACTGATCAAAGTCTTAAATTTCCACTTCTTAGATATTCAAGGATTCAGAGAGAACATACGAAAAAAGAAGACTGATCAGCATGCGCGGCATCATAGGCTGATCTTTCTTCCCGAGTCGTACAAGCTCTTGCATACCCTATCCAGGTACCTTTTCACGTGAAGATAATATTGATATACGCGCCCGGTAAACGCCAAATTCTATTCTCAACCGTAAAATTAAAATATGAAACCGGCAACATAACATTGCTACTCAACTCATATGTATGTAAAGCATATTTGTTAAAAATGATGCTTTTAAAGTAACAGAATTAATAACAGAGTTATCAAAGGCCGACTGAAACTTTCACGAATTTTATGAGATCTCCATCAGCTTATCTTTTACAAAGGTAATTTTTTTGGTACTGATAAATTCACATACATATAAGTTGAAGAGCATTGTTGTATTTTGACCAGGGTCTGAGGTTATAAAACTTGAGTATGATCTCAAACTCAAAATAAAGCACACTGATTGGCTGCTTCCGAGCATGTGCTCGGAAGCATCCAATCAGTGTGCTTAATTTTGAGTTTGAGAATGTACTCAAATTTTATAACCTTGTGGCCAGAATTTTTTATTATTTTTTTGCAGAGGCTTGAATATTTAATTTCAGATGGAAATAGAGCTGAACATTTACCAGCGTGAAGTAGAGATATGTTCTGAAAAGTAAGATCCTTTGGAAGCAAGGAACATACCAAATAACTCTATTTTCAAAATTACTCAAATGAACTCAATGATACCAAAGGACCAGAAAATATAATCTGCACTATGATGATGTACGGAGAGGCTTTTAACGGCCGCCACACGGCACAACCACCAGCTCCAGTGAAGATAAACATGTTCTGAAAAGTAAGATCCTTTGGAAGCAAGGAACACACCAAAGAATAGAAAAAAGCAGACTCGGTTTAACTGAGTCTGTTCATGACTAGTAATGGAATGTGCGACACCAGCCACGCACCCTAGCACAGCCTTAAGCGGAACTCTATTTTCAAAATTACTCAAATGAACTCAATGATCCCAAAGGACCAGAAAATAGATATCTGCACTATGATGATGTACGGGGAGACGTTTTACGGCCGCCACACGGCACAAACACCAGCTGCAGACTTTACAATATCTGCAGACTTTACAATATCTGCTTCGCATGGGGCACACAAGGTTGAATCGACGTTGATTCAACCTTGATTCAACGTCATGTCGTTGAATCAAGATTGATTATGTTGATTCAACGGTGTGTACCTGCTGGGTTGGTTGTCAAATTTATTTGACTCGACTTTTGTTCTGTATAATTGCAACCAATATATGCAGTCCTACATTTTCCAGTTAAATTGAATCCGTGCAGTGAACAGCTTATGCTGGGGAAAGTGGAGTACTGTATGTAATAGATGACGACAATATTTTAGATGACTCACACATACTGAAGCTGGTTCAAGCTAAACCGTCAAATCAGGAACATGTACCTTGCTTGCAGACCCCCCCCCCCCCCACCCTCAAGAGCGGCCAAGTCTTTCCAAGCCCATCTCCTTTCGCTGCCTTATCCTTCCCTGATTCGAAAAAGGTACCCATTTACTGCTGGGTTGACAGAGAGAGTTTTCCAGTCGTCGGATGGCGACGGTGAGCCGCGAACTCACGACCTTCCGGCGACTTTCTGCACCATAATCGAGTCACTCTAACCACTCGACTACGGCGCCTCTTAATACGGCACACGTGCATGTATTGGCTATAAAAAGACTATCACTATTGTCTAATCCAGCAATGAGCAACTAATCTTTACTTCATCCGAGTGCATTGAAACTTACAGTGCATTATGTTAAGTAGTTTGAACAAAATGTTGACTGAGGTTCTCTTGTTTTATTAAGAAATGTCTACGGAATCGGAACCAGTCACAGTGGAGCTAGTTAACATCCTCTGCCCTTGCCGAGTTAGCCTGACAATATCAGATGTTAACCATACATACATGCGTATAGAACATTACGGTTATATTTACATATGTAAACGCAAATGCCGACTTAAGAGTACGTATATAATAATTGCAGAAGGATTCCAGATTCCACAAATTTATCAAGTTTCAAAATTCCATATAAATATAACCACAACAAACTTGTGTAATAAATCTTACGACGTTCTCTGTACGCTTTTTATCAGATTAATTAATAGACATTATAACCATATTGGCCACTTAATGGCATACACTGAAGGTCGTAAAATATTTGAAATCTATTATATAAAATACACACAACTGAAAAGGTTTTGTTGTTGCTCTTTCCGAAATATTTGCCTAAATCACGGTGGCGTAAAAGAGGACTATCGAACGTTTACAGACAATTTGTGACCCAAACTTGACTGCCCACGGTGATTACCCTATTAATCCTATTAAACGCCCCGGGCACGTTGCATTTTGCGAAGGGGATGTAGGCGTTTTTAAAGCCTAAAATAAAGTAAATCAGTCGCTCCCAAAATACCTCTAATAAGCAATATATATATTGATTTGTTTACTTTTAAATAAAGCAGCTCTTCTATTTTTGCCTCCTTTCTTAGTAGGGGTCAACTCTTAAAGGAAAGAATTTGCTCATCTAGGAGAGCAAATTCTCTCCTTAAAGAGTAGACACTGTTTCAAAAAGCTACCTCATTCAGAATAGCAATAAGAAACTTATGCAAGTTAATATAACATTATTTTCAGAAAAGAGGTAGGGCGTTTATTATAGCAAAGGCGTTTATCAGTATTAATACGGTATACGTAATAAAACTGCTCAGTGATTCTGATAGCTGATGCACACTCATAATCCCCATCAGCGGTCACTCCCAGGAGCTGCAATTCTTAATATGAGTTATCGATGATAATACATGATGTCGGAGTGCAAATCGCGAAATGTTAATTCACGACGGCAAATAGGGACTGATGCTGCGGGAAACGTGACGTCGGGCAGACGCAACTATAAAATTCACTCCAGCTTCACCATCGTGAATTCATATTTCGCGATCTGCCCGCCAACATCGATAATTCACCGGCAAAGATATATTATAGATTCTAACATACAAAAAGAAAAATGCAAGATTATTGCGACTTTTTCTATAGGACGGAGACAATAAAATATTTATGTAAATATTTATGCCTTGTTCTCTCCACAAGTCTCATGAAGCTTTATAATTGCCCACAGTTTTGTGAAAATGTCTTCTTTACAGTTATGGAGTGGAACACGTTTCGTGATTGTTACGAAATGGATCGCATCGCAGGTGTTGTAAAGTCTCAATTCTTTTTAATTCTTTTTCAGTCAGTGAAACCACAGTGAATCGATACAATTAAAGAAAGTGCTGCGCATTGTATTACTGCATTATAATGTTTTGTAATTTTAGGAAATAGTTTGTAATACTTATGGCTGTTGTGCTAATGTACGTATATTTGACGCCGAGCGACGTCAGTTGCATACACGTTATTACGGCGTCAGTACATTTTACATGAGGTGGTTTACTTTCTTGTGCACGTGGCTAATAGAATTGGATTGATTTGTAATGAAACTAATTTACAGACTCGACGTCAATTGACGTCATCCACACGCACCGCATTAGTGTTTTTGTATGTACTTAAACAGTAACATTTGGTCGTCATACGTTTGTTTTACCTTCACTATACGACGTCATATGGTATGACATTATTGGCTTCGTGATGTCAGATCAAACAAAATGACCATCAAATGTATTAGTAATATCTGATAAGCCATTTATAGGATCTATTGTATGGCAGGCGATCATACGCTTAGTTTGAAGAAATTGGATTAATAGGCGTGCAAGTTAGATTTTTGGTAATTGTATTCAATGTAAAAAGTCATTTGTTTTGATCATTTATGTTTTATGTAGGATATGTCATGGTAATACCTGTTGACGTCAGTACAATTCTTGACAATGTTTTGACGTCAGATCCTTCGACGCATATGCGTGGTCGGATCTGCGTGTTTCTTCATTGATGGAATTTATCAGCACGATTCTAGTTTTTCATCGTGTGTGCGAGTTGTGTCTAGTGACACGGCTGGCGTGTGCGCGTTATGCATGCTCGGTATTTACCGAAGTCGTTGTATGGTATTTCCAAGACAAGCCCAGGTCTTACGTATTGTTATAGTATCATTATAATGTATTAAGTGTAAGTTCGTTAATTTTAGACACTTCAAGTCCGACAGTCAATTGTTAGGACTGAGAGCCACTCCTCACCTGGAGAAACACCGCTTCAGGTCCTACTTCACCTGGAAGTAAATATCTCCAGGTTGATATCTACCCGGGTTATCGATCAAACATAGCACACCCTAGCAGAGGCGGGCTACATCAAGTGTGAGTTCGATCCTGTGAGAAAAATCGCCGCGGCATAAAAATGTTTTGAATTCATAGAATTCAATGGAATTCTTCCACCAGTACATGTTGTGGAACACAATAAGGTGTTAGTACCTATCATACAGAGGTGTACAGGGAGTGATCGATCTCGAGGTGCCGGCAAAGTTTTGAAAGGCCTTTTCTCTAGAGTGTGAGGTTCAGTTGACGTGTATATTTTTTTTTTGTTCTTTTGTGTATTTTCAGTTCATGGCGCTAAGCCGAGTACGGTAGCGTCAGTCTGTAATTGATTTGCGTAATGTACGCAGATCGACAACAGATTTGAGACAAACACCTTACTTGGGCCAGTGACATGAACTGACATGTATTGTATATCATTGTATTTGCGTCAGTTGTAAATTGTATTGTTTGTATATATAACTTGCATTATCATATGATGCGCAACGCATGAAAAGGGCCTTTAACGTCGCTGACGTTATTTTGAGTAAATGACGTCGGAAGTCAGCGAAACATTTTCTTGCATATTTGTATAAGACAGACAAAAGGAAGTGAACTTTTCAATAAAGAAAACGATCCATTCCAGACAAAATGAATCGAGATGAATAAAGCGATCTAATATTAAAACAAATATGGAAGAAGAGAAATGTCTGGAGGTTCTCTTAACCAACCAGTTTCCGATTAAACAAAAAAAATAATAGACCCTAATGTTTTTCAGCAATGCCTCTTTCCATGACAACACCAGAGTGTGTTAGATAGATCACTCTACTTTGCTATTGTCCACGGTGCTAAAACTTTGACAAGCTTTTACTGCAGTGACGTCACAACCCAACGTCACCATGACAGTTCGGCACGCGCACTTTAAGGTTGCTATCGCCAGGCAAGAAAACACTAGATTTTTTTTTCGGAGACTGCGAACTATGTAGTCCGACAAGTCAGCACTCAAAACAATATTTTTTTCTGATGGTCTGTTTCAAAGTCTGCAGGAAAATATTTTGTATATGCATATAAACCGCTTAACTTGCTTATTCCTTGAATAATTTTTAGCATAGGCTATAAACATTCACACAGGATGAAAATGAGCAAAACATGTCATTTTTTCTTATAAAAAACAAAACAAATTAAATCATCGTTTTTCGCTCGAAATTGGATTATCTCTATTAAAATCATAGTTTAAGTTCAAAATTTTCAGAACTTAGGCATGTTGAAAAAACCTGTTATTTCTTACCTAAAAATGTTTAGGCCCTATCATTTTTATTTTTAAGTCACTGTGACATCGGCAATTTTTTCACATTGCATATTAATCTAGAATCTGATGTCAGCCAGACCTAGTGTTTTGTCTATGCTCTTGAATCAGACCGCCAAACAGACTTTCAGAATACCAAACATTTTGAGGGCAAACTTGTCGGTTGTTTTATTGTTGCATTTGAGGTTTAACGGCCCGGTAGACAGCTAAGGTCATGTCAAACCGGTCAGCTAAAGTACTCACACTGTTCCTGGCCAGGCTCAGAGCTCTAAAGTGGCTAACCAGTACTGAGTGTAGGCCTAAACTCCGTTCATTAATTCTGAAACTGGATTTTTCGCTGCTTATACTTTTATAAGCTAATCAATTAAAGTAAGACTGTGCATAGTGATAAAGCTCGACTTCCGCCGATTTCTCATAAAGGTCTCATTTACCTTAGCCTGGCGCCTGATGCTGCAGTTACGTGCGTGAAACAGCAAATTTCAAAAACTCGTCCGCAAACTAAGAGCATTTGATGAAAATTGACAGCCTAAAGTCATACATATTCACATACTTTCCACGTGGATATCACGCTGGTCATTCGGATAATAAGTGTTGGCCCTCCAGCAAAGTCACACGAAGGATGATTCCAGAAAAAACGCTTTGAAACCCGGCTGCTTAAAAAAATACTGCATGAGCTACATTTTTTCCTCTGTGCCCACAAAGCCACACATCGGATGTGCGAAAAGCAAACGCTCAGATTAGCTTTCGCGTATATATGTTCTGCGCGAAGTAGGAATCGGTACAATTCCGGAATGGTCTTGCGCAAAGTAGGAATTCTCACTTTGTCGCGCAAAGTGGGAATTCTTACTTTGCGCAAAACAATTCCGGAATTGTCTCTGCGCAAAGTGAGAATCGGGACAAAGTGAGAATAATTAAGATGGTATTGCGGTTAACCAATACATGCTTGCATTTATTTGTTCTGATATGGTCATTTTTTTTGTAATTAAAATTGTGACAGAATAGAATATATGAGCCTTTGGCATTAAAAACTACTTTCGATTTGTTTCTTACATCTGTTCAAAGTTTCAAATTGATTCCTTAAAACTGTGGAAGAAACTGACTACAAATTAAAGCTTGTCATCTTAAATCACCCTAATCAGAAATATTTCTAAATTCGGAAAAGGAGTCATTTTTTTTTCTTTTCAAAAAGCACATGCACAGTAACAGTATTATCTATAACATCTGTATAAAGTTTCAAACTAATCGCTTACAATTTTGGAATTGATTATATGAATTTGTCATCAAGTATATAACCTACAAATCCCTACGTTCTAAAAGGCCGTAATTTTGTCAAACGAATATTTTACTTTTCAAAAAGCTCATGCACATCTACATATGTCTGCAGTATGTGTATAGAATTTCTAATCAACTTCTCAAAACTCTGGAAAGAGTTGATTATACTATCTTGTCATCCTGTATTGGCCAAAACCAGAAAAAACCCTAAGTATGCGAGTCGGTAATTTTAACATACATTATTACTAATTTAAAGATTCCTCATTTAAAAGTCTATTCCATGTTACTAATATCAAATGACTATTCGATTCTCACTTTGTCCTAAAGATTCCCACTTTGCGAAGACACATTTACCTGTTCGATAAACCACCAAATCCCTTTCGCAATTCTAGAATTGTACCGGTACAATTCCGGAATTGTAACACAAAGTGAGAATTCCCACTTTGCGCAGGACAATTCCGGAATTGTGCCGATTTCTACTTTGCGCAGAACATATATTCCCTATATTGAGGCCAGGACAAGTTGATTTGCACGCTTGTGAAAAGGTACCCTTCTATTGTACAAACAGGGAAGGCTCAGACTGTGCAGTCATATCAGAGTCTACATTTTTGCATTAACTTTCTTAGATAATATAAAGAGATCATAGTGAAAAGCCAGTGCAGTTGAGTAGTAACAGTATGCACATGACATAATATCCTTTCCAGATGACGCAAATCAAATATGTGAACCTCTCAGCTTTTACTTTTAAACTCAGTACCGTGAGGTTGACTTCGACCCCATTTGACTCTGATCAGACTGCCTCCTGTTTTCGCAAGCCCGTGAGGTTCGAGGGTGTAGTATTTACATTGAGATCTTCCTTGCGTATATATTGTTAGTGTCGAGGTGTAGAGGTCGGGTGATAGACCGAGGGAATAGCGGTTTGTTGAAAAGTTGGGGGGGGGGGGGGGGGGGGGGGGAGGCGTAGCGTGTCTAGATACTAGGGTGGAGGTTCGGGTGGTAGACTGAATAAGGTTTATGTTTGCGAGGGGATCATATCGAGGGATGGGAGTTTGGATGGTAGACAAATGGGAGAGGGGTTGTAGGTAGTGCGGTGAGGGGGGGGGGGATTATTTTTCTTTTTTTAGAGTTTGGTTGGGGGGGGGGGGAGGAGGAGCAGATCGATTGAGGGGAGCTGTAATAATTTAAGAGATGCACGATTTGGTCGTTGTATTTAACTTCGCAATTCTAACGCAACCTCGGTATTAAATGTTTTGGAAATTCAGAAATTTATTAGAAACTGCGGAAAGCTGTAATAGTTGCGTTAAAGTAGCGCCAGTGAACATCATTACGTCGTACTGACGCTGATATAACGTCATTCAGACGTTGATTGTCGGTGGTGAGGACTACGGTGAAACACTGAAAACCTTGTCCAGTGTAAATTTATGCGGTGTGATCAATTTCAAATCGAGATAGAATTATCTAGATGAAAAGCTTGTTGTCACGCTGACTGATTTCGCATGCGCAGAACATGTGTTAGAATACTAACCACACCCTACACAAAACTATTTATAGCGACCACTTTATATGGTATTAAAAGGCGTTTCCAACCTGTCCGATGGACTTAGTCTCTGGTTGAAAATATGTTATTTGCATTTTCGTGCAGGTTAGCCCAGCAGCCTATGAAAGTCAGAGTCACTGGACACATTGATGAGAAATCGGCGGAAGTTTAGCATTATCACTAAGCACAGTCTCATCTAGATTTATTAGATTATAAAAGTATGAGCAGCGAAAAACCCAGTTTCAGAATTAATGAACGGAGTTTACATACTTTCACCAGTAACTGACAACTGTCCTACACCCCTTGATCTGCAGTCCAACCCGCTTTCGACTGAGCAAGCGGAGCCGGCCGACTTGTTAAACTGCGCACTGTGGAATCACACGTGTGTTAGGCCTATATATAACTATAATTCTATAATGTGCTCAAAGAATCGTGTGTGTGTGTGTGTGTGTGTGTGTGTGTGTTTGCGGGGGGGGATAACGATGCACAGCAGCAAAACAGGTCAGCAAATTTTTATACAAGAGATGAACCATGGTAGATCTAGGTCTGCGCATATAAAAAAGAAATATCTACTTATAAAGTGAAAACAGCTTACCGTCAGTTTGCGGTGGTGCGCAGGTTGGTTTGAGGTTGCAAAGTGCCTATTAGCATCTAATTAAAAAAACGTCGCTAATGTTTCTATAAATCATGCCTAATAGCTTGAATCCATTCATGTATTTTCTTCTATAGAACGATATCTACTCTTAAGAATGCCCCTTAGATAAGTACCCTTGAACAATTCTGCTGTGTGAACAGTAAAGGCTCTGATCGGTATGCGCTGCATTAGCTGTTCACTGCATAGGTTTCGCGGAGCCTTAGCTTGCTGGTGCAGACAGGGACAACTCCAACTGCGCAGGTGCAGAATAATCGTCCATGGCATGACCACGATGGCCGCGAGCAACTTTTCTTCTGGTACGGCTGACGTTCTCCTATACGATATATTTGCATAAAGATTATTTATCCCCTCTCAATCGTCTGTCCGTATGCTAAACTTAAACCAACTTACAGCACACCGGGTAGGCGGCAATCCTGAACACTCGTGGCAATCCTGAATGCGGGTCAAAAATTTACGCGATTGTTGAGGGTAACTCAGTTAAACATGTTTTATTTCATTTAATCTAAAAGTTTGTGGTAAAACATTTATTACGGATCTAAAGCAGTATGTCTGAAAATTTCCCTCAAATAGAATTTACATCACAAGGTCTTTACTAAATGTCGCAATGCCTACTTACATTTTAACCATGCAATTTTAGACTGGCAAATTCTGTTTTCTGACTCATATTCTAAATTATTCAAGGTCAAATTAAATAAAGCATAGTCTTCTGATATACTTGAATGTCTTCCCTAAACACCTGTAAAAGTTCTAGTGTCTAAGTTAAATTTTGACCGTACTGGGAGGGGGATGAAAATGCAAGGGTGAAAATTTCTGGCAATCAAAAACGTCTTTTCCTAAACTCGGTTGCAATCGACTAACGCAGGGCATGGCAATCGATGACGAAAATGGTTTAAAAACAAACTGTTTCTAGATTAAAATAGGCTGCATTATTTTGCATTTAATGACATGCACCCTCAAGATTGAGTGTTTCTGTTAACAGACACGAGATTGCATTGGAATCCATGTATGTCTTAAAGAAAATTTATGCCTGGAAACATTAAAATACATTTTATATGGGTAAAAGCATTTTGATTGTTTTTGTCGCTGAAAATGTTGTTCTTGATATTGACTTGTTGTGGAGGCCGTTGTAATTATTGCTGTCTTTGTTTACGGTATTTGTCTAAATCAGACTCTCGAAAAACACAACGAGCGCAGTGCATGTATTATTGCTATAAGTAACCATCTTTCTCCTATATCAAACAGAGTCTACGATGGTTGCTGTTGTGATTATTGTTATAGCTGTTGTCAGGCTCTCTCATCCCAAAAAACACAAAGTGATCAATATTCTAATTCCCTGCATCAGTTTGCTAGCATGGAATTTGCCATTTAACGACGAATCTCATGTTTTGTCCAGCTTGGTATCGAATACCATAAGGTTTGCAATTCGAAAAATCCAATGCATATCCCAGTGGGCACATGACGTTGAAACGACGTCGCACTGGCGTCGATGCGACGTCGTTTGCTTGGATGGTATTTGAATCTTATGCATAGTATTGGATAGCATTGGATTCGCCATTCGACGAATACCATGAATGGTATTCAAATCCCATGCATGACATTGCACAACATGATGTCTACTAGTATGAGGTTCATTATTCATGGGATTCGAAATCGATACACAGTATTGCCCAGCATGGTTTTTGATAACATGGGGTTCGCCATTCGACGAATCCCCTGCATGGTATTGCTCAGCTTGTTATTGGCTAACATGGAGTTTGCCTGTCGACAAATCTCACGCATACCAGTATTCAAATCCCATGCGTAGTATTGCTTAGCAAGGTATTGGCTAGCTTGGGATTCGTCATTCGATGAAATCTATGTATGGAATTTGAATGAACAGCATGACATTGGGTCGTATGTTTGCTTTTTGACATTTGATGAATCCAATGCATGGTACATGTACTCGAATTCCACAATGGAATTGTTCAATACCTTATTGGGAAGCTCGTGTTGGTTATTCGACGAAGCTTATGTATGGTATCTAAATCTCATGCAAAGTATTGCCAAGCATGAAGCATGGTATTGACTAGCATGGTATTAGGCATTTGATTAAACCCATGCATGGTATTCGAACCCGGTACCATACTGGGCATAACACATACATGTATGCTATTCGGATATCATGCATGACATTCCTCGAATGGCAAACCCCTGACTACCCACAATTCTGCTGGGCAGTACTGCCCATGGGATTGGGTTCTGTGCATGGGATTCGTCAACTGACAAATCATCCTATGCCAGTCATACCATGCTGGGCAATTCCGTGCATAGACTAGCCTGGAGATAGCAGTTTGACGAGTTCCACGCATGGTATTCGAATCATTTACATGATATTGTACATCATGGTATTGGCTAGCATGGGATTTGCCTCTCCACGAATCCCAGGTATGTTATTCGACGAATCCCATATATGGTATTCGAATGCCATGCATAACATTGCCCAGTTTGATACTGGCTAGCACGGAATTGGCAATCAACGAATCCCGTGCATAAACAGTATTCGAATCCCATTCATAGTTTACCCAGCATGGTATTGGAAGTACGGTTCCATACGACGAATACCATGCATGGTGTTGCCCACCATCGTATTTGCTAGGCTACGATCACCATTTCACGATTTACATGCATGGTATTGGCCAGCATCCTATGCATAATTATTCCACCATGGAACACATGCAATCCAATAACGGGATTCGTCAAATTGTGAGTGACTTCATGCTAGCTAATACTATGCTTAGCTATACCAAGAATGGGATTCACATAACGCGCATGGAGTTCGTTGAGCTTTTAACCCCATGCTTACCGATACCATGCTAGGCAGTGTCATGCATGGATCGAATAACATGCATGGTATTTGCCGGATGAAGAACCACATGCTACTGAATACCATGGCTGGTAATTGCATGCATGTGATTTGAATACCATACATGGGATTCGTCGAATGACAAACCTTGTGCTAGCCAATACGATGCTGACCAATACTATGCACTGAAGTAGTCAAATGGTGATCATAGGGTAGCAAATACCATGATGGGAAATAACATGCAGGTGATTCGAATATTTTAAGAAAAAAAATGCAAGCCAGTTACATGCTTGGCAATACCATGATTGAATTTAGAATATCGTGCCTTGGCATGACATATTTACATATGTAGGAATCGTATACCATGCATGGGACTCATCAATGGCAAACCACATACTAGCCAGTATCACACTGGGCTACACCATACACCACTGGTTGGGAGCGTACAGTACATGTGACCAGGTTGTCGGATTTGTATAGTGGACAAATCTTTGTCCGTTTTGTCACCTTCAGGACGTGTCTGCGTGAACTCTGCTTTCGTTTATTGATTTTTTACTATTTGGATTTAAACAACTTGGTTAGCGGGTTTTATTTATTTATGTTATCCATTATGGACGTCTTTGGAGCCGCTTTGATTTTGCTTTCTTTGCTCTAAATCTATTTTTTCATCCGCAAATCACTGGTGTTTGTAATAAGATTATTTCACCTGTAACTAGAAAATCGACCGATTTAGTGTTGAAATTCGAAAAACTTGTCAGTAAATCCCTTTTTAAGAGAGATTAATAATCTATAAAGAGATTTACTCATGATAAATATCCTTAAAGTACGGGACGAAACCACACGACAAGCAGGACTGAGTGTCCCCATTTTTTTCTGACTGTATTGGATGTCTCATATTTGCTGTATGGTTTGTCATATGATACGCTGTTTTGACTGTATGGAATGTCCTATTTAGGTGTGATACTTATTCAAAGATTTATTGCATTTTTGTTTTATTCAATTAAATATAAATGTTTAAACGCCTAGCAAATCTTTGTTACAATAGCAATTACTCATTAATTCACAAAATCTTGGAGAAAAAGGCTGAAGTACTAGTCTATTGAAATGACCACAAGCAGGAAGTATGACCTATTCTACACAATATCTTGGTTCAAAAGGTGCCAGAAATGGCATTTTTCACAGTCTGTCACTCAAAACGGGTTATGATTTTTACCCCACCTTGGCCTTTATGCTCATTCGTGAGCTCATAGTATAGCCATGCTAAGGGAAGATTTACTATTACAAGGTTGGGGTGGGGTGGTGGGGAGGGGTGGCGGGTGCATTCGGGCGTGTGTGTTAAGGGGGGGGGGGGTTAGGAGGGGGAGTAGAGGGTAGGGATCGAAATAGTTTTGGTGATCTACAATAAGCATAGGAAGTGCCCGTGACCTGGTGATGATGGCCTTACGAGCTCGTCTGAAGAAGGCTACAAAGCCAACACAGCCAAGACTGAAGTTTGATCTTGAGAAGTTAAAGGACCCAGATGTGGCATGCACTTTTCAAGCAACAATAGGTGGGAAATTTGCACCACTCATTGGTCTGAGGGATGATGACATGGACATAGATACCATGATTATCGCCTACAATACAGTAGTGACTGATGCAGCCAGTGAGATACTTGTGCAGGAACGTCGGGAGCCCTGGATCACCAGAGATGTTCTCTACCTCTGTGATGATAGAAGAAATTTGAAGAAGAAGCGGTATGAAGAAGGGGGGGGGGGGGCAAAAGGATACAGGGAAGCAAACAAGAGGGTTCAAAAGGCAGTGAAGAAAGCGAAGGAGGACTGGATAGGTATTCAGTGCGAGGAGATCGAAACTTGCCTGAACAAAACAACAGCAAGAAAGCATACCAGCTGGTGAAGGATCTAACTTCAGAGAAACAGGGTAGATCAACAACTATCCAGGACAGGTCTGGGAAATGCCTTACAGAGGAACAAGAGATTCTCAGCAGATGGACAGAATATTGCTCAGAACTATACAACCATGAGACTTACGGTGACAATGCGGTTCTGGACTGCAATCAGCCCCCAGAAGAAGATCAACAACCGAGCCTTCGTGAGGAAGTTGAGATTGCATTAGCAGCACTATAGAAGGGGAAGTCTGTCGGAGTTCATAATATACCAGCAGACCTTGTTCAAGCTGGCGGGGAGACCATGATTGATGTTTTAACAAATATCTGTAACAGGATCTGGAGAACGGGAAAATGGCCTACCCCATGGACTCAGTCGCTGATTATTACACTCCCTAAAAAGGGCAACCTACAGCTCTGCCAGAACTACAGAACCATTAGCCTCATCAGTCATTCAAGCAAAGTCATTATGAAAGTCATCTTGAACAGGCTTAAACCACAAGCCGAAGAGATATTTGCAGAGGAACAGGCTGGGTTCCGAGCAGGAAGGAGCACCACAGAACTGGGGCCAGTTTCACAAACGATCTAAGCAAGAACTTTTGACGTAAGTTATAACTTAAGTCAAAAGTGTATACTTACGTGGTTTCACAAAAAATCTTAGTTGAAACTCTTTTCTTAGATTTTGCTATAAACTTAAGTCAACCAGCGAGGTGACTTAAGTTCCAACTTAAAATGTGTAAGGTAGATATGCTGATGATAGGCTGTCATAATTCAGGATATACCACAAACTGCGTTTATAAATGAAGACTGTTTTGTTCATTCGTTATGCGCTTCGAATTCTTACTTGTATTTTATGTTGTATTGTAACCTATAAGCGGTTCAGAACACAAGCAAGTTCGCTACTTCACGTCCAATATGTGGTTTCTGTTCCGATTCCTCTTTGTTCATTTAGTAGACACTGTACATGAAAGGGTTTGATTTCGTCCTCCTTCAGTCTTCTACTGTCCGTGCTCCGAAAACCGTATCTTCTGTAATTGTGGCCATTTCTGGGTAAATTCACAGCTCTGCCACAGCTGAACCAAAGCTACTTAAACTGTTTACATGAGTCATGTAGACGAGTACTTCTGAAGGTGGTGAAGACAGGGCTCGGACAGAACCCATTCTCTGCGGCACTGAGTGCTTACCAGGTAAAACGGTATGTACATGGCAGCCCAGGCCTGTACATTCAGGACGTTTTCTCACGACACGGCCGATAAGTTTATGAAAGCCTTATACGAACGCATTCGTAAACACACTGATGTGTGTCTCTTTTTATAAAATAATCAATTAAAAAACATCATCATCATCATCTCTCTCTCTCTCTCTCTCATTCTCTCTCTCTCTCTCTCTCTCTGCAAGGGGTGTGGTTTGGGAATGCTGGTAGCGTAAAAGCGTCAGCGAATGAAAATGATCGTACTACATCCTATAGTCCCCTTTTCTATATTCATTATTGCACACACCGGGAGCCAATCGGGAAACAATGGGCTCTCAAGTTACATAGTTATATAAAACCAGAATCAAACATTAAAGAGAAAAATGGAGAGCTGAAAGAAAGTGTGTGTCCGCATGTTTCATCTTTGCTCATGGGAAAACAGCTATCGAAATATTATCTTCGTCTTTCTGCGCCTGTCAGTCATACAATGTGTGTGTGTGTCGGTGTGCGCATGCGCTCGTGTGTGTGTGTGTGTGTGCGCGCGTGCGTGCGTGTGTGTGTGTGTGACTTTGGATTCCGACAAGCGTGCATTTGCGTGTATGTGCATGTTTAGTGCACGCCCGCACGCAATGTATGTATGTGCTAATTTTCATGTATATGTGTGTATGTGCGTATGAAAATGCATAAATACTAGTTATGGCAAAAGGGAGAATTTCCACCGAAAAGTTCATGTTTTATATTCATATTTCTAGTCAAAAGTAAGGCTAGTTCAAATTTGTGTGTGTCTCATTTGTATGCTTATCCCTCTTTCTATCGATAAGAAGAAATTATAAACTAAACCTACACTTAGGTTCCATGTAGAGTGACGCCTAACCTGCGACTAGTTGATTGTTTTTAGCGTAATGACCCCGTTAAGACAGATTTTACTCAAATACTGCACCTACTGCAAAAGTAGCAGGTCCTTGCTCTAACTTGGGACGTCCAAATGTCGAAAGTCTCGTGGTTTATGTGCGAGTTTGTGGATGGTCTGCATGATCATTCGTGCGTAAATGTTTTTGAACGTGCGTGCCTACATAAAGGTGCATATTTTAGATCGAGGAATTCAGATATGATGAGAGTGGGAAATGCCAAAGTCCCATAAAATTCTCCTGTAGCCATGTTTCGGTGGAATAGAAGAGTTAGGTGAAGTGAGAAAGTGCCTATCCGATGTAGGTATATTCACTAAATAGTCGACTTTTATTTAAGAAGCAAGAGCAGAGCTCCAGATAAGAAGGGATAACATTGATCATTCTGAGATATTTTTCATTATTTATGAAGGAAAACATATGCTGTGACTCTTATTAGAACCGTCTCGGTAACACGGATCTAATGAGGGGTAAAACGTATGTTTTTTATGGAGAAATATTAAAAATTATCCCTAAATTATCCGTGCTTCCCCTTCTTATCTGAAGAACTGAAAGTGGGACCCTGCTTTCTGGCACTGACCATTGTACACACTGCTGATAACAGCTAAAGATCTCAGCAGTTCTAATTCCATTGATCAAGTTTTCGACCAGACAACTCTGTCACTTCCTCACTTACGGTGTCTGCCGCAACTGAACGAGGCATAAACGATTGGAGATTAAGTTGCTTGATCGTTTTTGGTTTAACGGCTCTTAGAGACAGTATTTAAGTCTGTATCGAACCGTCTCTCAGACAGAGAAAAATGTCCAAACAATGCCCGCCCGCACCTACTGCAAACACAGTTGGCCCTTGCCCCACTATTATCCATATCAGTAGGACGCCCCAGCACTGAAAGTTACCCAGCATCATCTTCCGAGCACGACCGTCCCCAAAAGGTTGGAAAAAACTTGAAACATAGTTTTCGATAACGACATGCGTGTCAGGAAACTTTTATACTCGCTTTAACTTTAGGATGCATAAAAATTAGGGAACACATTCAAAGCCGTACCATATTAAATTAAAGTATCGTAAATAAATGTAAAAAAATGAAATAAAACAAACTGACAAAAAATGAAAGGAAAAAGTGGAGATTCGAACCCGTAACTGTCTGTGCTAGAGCGCAAAACGCTATCCACCACACCACCGCCTCAGATACGTCATCATATTGTTTGGTACATAAAAGTATATTGCAGACTTTTAACACAGCTAAAAATAGACTCCTAAAAATAGACAAGACTTAAGTCAAAACAGATTAAGTTTTTGCTTAGATGAATTTGTGAAACGGCTTAAGTTCGAACTTAAGTCATTCTTACTTTTTTACTAAAGTTATAACTTCAGTTGTAACTTAAGCACAAATCTAAGATATGTTCATGAAACTGGCCCCAGATCTTCAACCTTATAATCCTGTGACGTCGCGCACGATGTTCGAACATTGGACACTTCCAGAGGGTCATTTGCAAAAGAAATCTTTATATTTAAGCAGAAGCTGTTCATGTTATACATCAAATGGAAGCTAAAACTTTGCAGAATATGACTGTGTAAATTTTAATTATTTCAAATATACCATTTTAAAGAGGCACGACAAAGCTATACGATTTTCAGTGCAAAATTGCATGTCTTTCGTTACATTTTTCGGCCACTTCCAATCATAAAATAATAAATGAACCGCATGAAACATACGAGAATATATCACGTTTTTAACAGATGTTTACTATAATGAACGTTTAAGACAATTTTCGTTGTTTTTTCCATACGGGCGTCTTTTACGGTGAGAAAATCTGAAGTATAATTGTAAATAGAAAATGTCCATCTACAGAAGAAATGTCACCGTCGTAATAAACAAATACATATAAACACGGAAGGAAAAGGAGGATGGCTAAGATTAAAATATATCTTAAATGCACAATGGTTACTCTTTATGGTGGGATATGTTTCGTTAAGACTGCTCGTCGAATAAAATTTTTAAGATACCAGTTTCAATTTCTCAGTAATTGTCCCATGACGTAAAATCGGCGTCTCGATTTATGAACTGCTTTGAGAAAACTTAATTTGTCAGATTTTGAACTAATATAATTGAATTAGCGAAGTTTATAGGAAATGCACATTGTTTGTAGATTACAGTAATATGCAACTTTCTGTGTTGCGCTTTAAATTTTAAAAATAAAGAATATCATTTTGATTTCTCATAAAATGTCCCAGGAACGCGATTTTAGCTCTAATGACGCAGTCATTCCGTGTTGTATGATAATTTCAGTATGGATGTCCAGCCGTTGATATATAATTTTATAAAAATCACCGAAAAATAATTCATTAGATACAAGTGACATTAAACATTTCAGTAAAAGGAGAATTTTTGTTAATTAGCAGCAGTAACTGATAAGAAGTAGCGTAGTTAAGGGCTTGTATTATGGACAAAAGAGAGAGAAAATAAAGAATTAAAAAGAAAGAAAGAAAAAAAGACGATCACTAAGCCTATTAAACGCCAAATTGCCTATGTGTATATGCTTGCCGTTCAGTATACATGTGCAGAAGCGCCTGACGATATCAAGGCAGTCATCTTCTCTGTGAAGTAAAATGCGCGTTAAATCTGTCTTTATTTAATTTTTATAATCATTAAACCAACAATTAAAAAAAATCAATGAATAAAGTCACCTCTCAATATCTCAAAGTCGAAGATTATCTCAAAATACTGATACCTCGAAGTTAATCGTCTGGTCCGAGGAAGTTTACTTTAGTACCAGTAGTTTGAGGTGTCCGGAGTTAAAATGGAAAGACAAAGAGAAATATGTCCGATCTATATTCTCCGATATAACGGGACCTATGATATATTAGTGTTTGAGATTACGACAGTCAACTGTATACAAGTCTGTCAGTCATTGAGTCAATAAATGAATATGAATAAATGAGCAAATGAATGAGTGAATGTATTACCGAAAGGATTGGTAAAATAAACGAACGAGCGATTGAATATTCTTTGTGCGCTTAATTTCTAATAACCACGACGTCATTTTAATGTAACGCTTTACGACGAACATCGTGCGCGACGTCTGTGTGAAAAGTATGTCAACATCAGCAGAATCTGTACCATGTCTCCATTGATTTCAAAATAGTCTTTGACAGGGTATGGCATGTGGCCTTATGGGCTACCACGCGGAAGTACAATATCAGTGCAAATCTAGTTCGCACCATGGATCAGATATACGACAAGACGAAAATGCAGTCCTGATGAATGGCAGCACAGGAAAATGGTTCAGAACAACAGTTAGAAGAAGACAAGGATGTCTTTTGTCACCCACCCTTTTCAACATTTTTCTCGAACGGATAATGTCTGATGCTCTGGAAGAACATGACGGAAAGGTTAGCATAGGCGGCAGAATTACCAATTTGCGGTTTGCCGATGGCATAGATGCCCTAGCTGAGAAAGAGCAGGGACTAGAAGCCCTAGTTGAAAGTCTCGACCAAACCTGCACAAGGTATAAGATGGAGATCAGTTGTGAGAAGACCAAACTGATGACAAACAGCGAGGGCATCTAGAGGGAGATCAAGGTAAAAGGGCAGAAGCTGGGTACAGTAACAAGCTTCAAATACATTGGAGCAGTTGTCTCAGATGATGGCTCAAAACAGGAGGTTCTCTCAAAGATTGCACAAACCACTTCAGCTCTTACCAAGCTGAAATCAATTTGGAGAGATAACAACATATCTCTTGGATCAAATGTGAAACTTATGTACTCCCTTGTCATTTTCATATTTCTTTATGCCTATGAATCGTTGACCTTGACAGCAGAGTTAGAGAAAATAAAGCAGACCTTTGAGATGAGATGCTACCTAATGTTACTGTACATTTCGTACAAGGACCATATAACCAATGAGGAGGTTCGCAGAAAGATCCATGCAGCCATTGAAGACTATGATGAACTCCTGACGCTGGTCAAGAAACGGAAACTGAGGTGGTTGGCCATGTCTCAAGGTCTTCTGGTTTAGCAAAGACGATTCTACAGGGCACAGTGAAAGGGAAAAAAAAAGGTAGACTGAAGAAGAGGTGGGATGACTATATTAAAGAGTGGACAGGGATGGATTTTGCGAGCTCAGCTAGGGCAGCTGAAAACAGGACAAGGTGGAAAGGGATTGTTTCGAAGTCATCTGTGGTGCCCCAACGACTTAGTAAGGTTATGGGATAGAATAGAATAGAATAGAATAGACAATAAGCCGTTCTCGGAGGGGGCGAGGGGGGGGGGGGTGGTGCAGGGGCAAACAGGGCGTGAAGTCATATGTTTTGTTTGACATATGGTGATGTGAGTTCAGAATTCTTCCACCAGTCTTCAAATTCGCCCCACAGACCCCCCCCCCCGTCACCCCGCCCCCTCATTACTCCTCCTTTTTTCAGATTCTGTTTATTCAACTTTAAAACTTCAAAACTTTTTTAAAGACGATTTCATCCTCTAGTAAAATTAATTCCTGCGTTTGTGGTATCAGATCTCCTGGGGTGCCTTGCCATCAGCAAAAACTGCTGTGGCTGCTGGCGACTGCGCCCAATACCCCAATTAATATTATTACCAGCTTTATAGGGCTTTGATTGATTGATTGATTTGTTGCTTTACGTCCACGGTAAACAGCTATGGTCATGTCGGGACGGTCAGATTAGCTAACCACACTATTTCTTGGCAGGCTTAGACCTCCTAAGAGGTGAACCAGTACTAAGTGCACATACTTCCGCCAGTAACTAAGAACTGCCCTTCTTGAATCAGCGGAAGCAGAAACGAAAGTATGTGGTCAGACCGGGTATCGAATCCAGGACCTCTGACTTATAAGTAAGGTGCCCTACCGACTGCGCTACGCGGCCCGGCCAGCTTTATGGGGCATTCAGCGTCAGATTTCTGTTAATTTATTTTCTGCTGCATCTTTTTGCTGCTTATGCTCATCCAGAAATCAAATTAACCTGTATATTTTAAAAAAATGTTCTTTGTGTTTCACACAGGTTTGATTAAGGCCAGTCTGACATAAAATAGGTAATATGCTGTTTGTGTGAAGAGTCGCTGTGGGGCGTAGGGGTTTCTCACCTATCGAGGGGGAGAAAGGCTGGGAATTCTGATGAGACTGAGGACTGAGAGGGTCGTAAATAAATAAGTGAATCACATGAAAATATACTCCTGCCCCACCCATCCCACCCCAACCTGATGATAAATGAGTCGTCCCTTAGCCAATCATCAGGTGGACAAACGAGAAAAATAATGGCCGTGTCACAGTACTAAGTCTATGTTTAAAGAGTGTGTAAACACACCCAGATTGTTTTGTGTAAGCAGCGAAATTGACAGTTTATATTTCTTCTTCGGTTTATAAGCTGTTATTAGGCCAAGTTTCTACATGCCCAAAACATTAGTTGTAATATATTTGTAGCCTATCCTACGAAAGTATTGAAAAGAGTTCTGTGCTATGTTATCACACACTATACAGCATAACTGAGACACAGCATACAGTACTGAGAATCGGTTTGCGACACACGATACAGAACAGATTTTGACCCCTCTATCATTTACTTTGAAAATAATCGCCCTTACTTAGCATGATATCTAACAAGATCAATGACTCCTGAGCCGACATACACCATAAAATAATTGCAACGAAGATACGGTCGGTTCATGTAAAATTGATGGACAGATTTGAAGAAATGGTACGGATGCACCTTTTGAAATCGAAAGTAGAGTAGTGATTTTCTCAAATGAAATGTGAAAATAAAGCACATCATAACAATCTACAGAAAATCAAGGTAGCATGTCGAAAAGATCTGTAGTAAGGCTTGTCGAACTATCGGTACTAAGTTGAAAATCCCTTACTTTATATTTTTAAAACACAAAAATAATCAGATCTGAAACTTACTCGCCATATTTGAACAAAGATGCGTCCACTATACACCTTTCCTATAATTCAGAGTCTGTCCCTTGCAACGCCTATGACGTCATCTATAGGATAGACTATTGTTTTTCATTGTGTAACCAAATAGATGCCGGTTTTCCGTATATTCAAAACTAACATTCTATGGTTAAGATGAAGACAACTGTGTTGTTCCAACTATATTTAGCTCATTCTTTGTCGGAAAATAAGCTTTATAACTTATAGCATTTGGGAATTTGACATAAAACTAAAAGATTTCCCACTAAAATTTCGGGCCAAAATTACCGTAATCGAAAGAGTATGTATCACCAGAACAGCTTCCAAAACATATTAAAGGAAAAAAAAAGAAAATCGCAGAAGATGTTCAGACCGTTATTACAAAAGATACAAAACGAACGATTAGCTCATTATAAAGCAGACACACGCTTAAAAGTGTGCTGAAACGGAATTCGTTTGTGTAATCACCGACTTGCGCGCATTGCCGCAATAAACAAACACCTATGATTGTGTATTACACGTGTTCGGAAGGCAGCTTTAAGAACACCTACCGTGAAATGGATCAAACAAATAATACCGAAGATAAGTAAGAGAGGGAAAAAATAATATAAATTCAACCTCGGGTTCAAACTTACGGAAAACTGTCTGGATGCTGATGAGTTGAGATCGGTGTATCGCACAAGAAACCATAAATATCAGCGCTATAATCTGTCCGGTATTTATAGTAGTTACTATCTGAATGTCGGAAAAATGGAAACTTTTCAGATTTACGAAACTTATTTATACGAAATGTAACTTTTTTTATATTGAATAAACGTGAATGTATTGCCGGGGTGTTAAAACACGGCGTTGATGAAAGGGGTCATGAAAATCAAGAGCGACTTGTCGAGATTCTCAATATGATATTGAAATAAAAAAATAAAAATATATGTAAATGAAAAGTGTTACATGAAAACGGGGCAATTATACTTTAATTTGGTCTTTCAAAGATTTTTTTTGCAGTTTACATTTACAAAACGTCTGCTTTATGCATGTTATGTGTGCTTGCAGTTGTACTGAATTATATGGGATATCCTATAGATGACGTCACAGTCTACTTGGGTAGATAACTCGTGCGCGACTTAATCGATTTATAGGAAAGGTGTATACACATCGGTACAACGGGTCACATGTACTGTACGCTCCCAACCAGTGTACACGTCAAATGGCGAATTCTATGCTATTCACTGGTACCTGATACGTGTCTTCAAACGAGAATACATATGAATCGCTTGTACTATAAAACAAACAGTACATTACATTAATGACTGGCCCACGTTTTCCTGTAACGTACAGAGAAAGTAGGGGTTTGCAGATTTGAATATTATTTTTTTATAATTTTCACTCAAAGTATACATGGTTGGTTCTCATTAAACGTCTCAATGGGGCAGTTATGATGAGTACCACAACTTATGTTTTGAGAGAACCTAACAAGGGTCATTTATCAGCAGTACAGGAGTATTAGCGAAATGAGTCAAAATATTGATGGTTGAATAAGTTTGGTGTTTTATTGTGTTGATTCCAGAAGTTAATCAGTATTGGAAACAACATTTACCACAATAGTAGGACATCTGACGTATTTATCCCAAATGTACATGTGTTGCATGTTTAATGCCTGGAGCATTTTGTATAAATAAATAAATTAAGAAATACATAAACTCATTCTACTAATTCTTGGTTACGTTTGTATGAAAATGACGCATCAAAACTGCTGAAGGTATAAATGTTCATCGATTGTCTGTCGAATGGTTGTTTGACGTTAGGCGATTGCCTTGAACATCGTTTTCGATTGCCACCGTTTTCTACCCCGTCATTTTCAAATCGATGTAACTTCGTTTGTGTACAAGACAGAGTCAGTTGAATACACACAGTCTATCCAGAATACATTCAATTTTATCTGACTGTCGCGAAAACGATCACAACTTGTATCAACTTGAGGATTTTTGTCTATTTTGTAGTTTGTGGGGGTTAAAAGTCACAAATTTTGCATTTACGCCTAAACCACATGCAATTTAACAAGGATTCAACGACAAAAATTCGTGAGGTATATCTTTGAACATATCTAAAAATCGTGGAATAGTTGCCCTAATTTTTAAAATATTCTTCTACCTCAAAAGAGAGGTTTTGTCAGCCTACACTAAACAGCCGCTTACGTTTTTTTGAACCGCGTTCTGGATTGCCGTGATGTTCAGGATTGACGCCTACCCGGTGTGTACAGGCTAGCAAAAATGCAAACGATGAAAGCCCGGACCAGAATGCAGTCTTACTTAGAGCCTTAGTATGTCGCCAACATGATTACGCATTTTAGAACAGTGAAGTTCAGGATCTGACCGTACGGATGTGCTATGATTCTGTGAAATCATGGTGCTGGAAAACATGTAACCCATAGGACAAGAAGAAGTTTCAGATTTTTGTCGCAACTGCTTTAGCAAGCCGGCAATCTAGGTATCCGGTTTTCCATCCGTCCGTCATTCCTTCCATCCGTCCGTCCACAATTTACATCGGTCTTAGAGATAAATCCCTCTCTATCTAAAACCAATAGGTGGATTTTCACCACACTTGCATGGATACATTATTGGGATAATTACTAGATTCCATTAGGTTTTTATGACCTTGATCCCATTTTCAAGGTCACAGGATGACTTCATGTCTTCACATCGATCCTACAGTTAAATCCCTATCTATTCTGAAGCAATGGGTGGATTTCCACCAAACTTGCATGGATATATCAGTGGGATAATTCCTAGAGTTTATTTGGTATTTGAGACCTTGGTCCCATTTTCAAGGTCGCAATACGACTTAATGTTGTTGTTTTTTGTCGATCCTAGCGTTAAATCCCTCTCATTCCTATTAAACAAGTGGGTGGATTTCCGCGGAACTTGCATGGATATAGCAGTGGGATAATTCCTAGTCTAAAATTTATAAGGTTTTTGTGACCTTGACCCTATTTTCAAGGTCAAAGGATGACTTAATGTCCATCTGTCTATATTTTACGTCAACCAATAGGTGGATTTCCTCCAAACTTGCAAGAATATATCATTAGGACAGTACTAATAGGTGGTTAGGTTTTGGTGACCTTAACCCCACCCCCCAAAAAAAAATCGTGGTCACAGGAGCCCATTTACATATTTTGAATTCTACCAAGCTCGCATAGATATTTTATTATGATAAGCTAAGGAGATGACTATGTTATGGTGGCATTGACCCTGTTTTCAAAGTCACAGGACAAATATTAAATATCTGTGCAACCTGTTGACAGATTTTGAATTTTCACTAAACATGCATGGATATATCGCTTAAAGAAGCCAAAGAGATAAAATTTTGGTGACCTAGACCCAATTTTCACAATCAGAGAATTACTTTGCATGTTATGTTAAATATATCTTGAAGCTATTGGCAGATTTTGACCAAAGTTGTTAAAATGTGTAATTAGGAAGAGTTACTGTGTTCATTTCAAGGTCCGCGTGGCACCATACCAAGTTTTCAGGAAATTCATTCGTGAGGAATGCACTGTTATTCTTTCCCTCCATTAACACATCACAAGACACTAATATTTGTGCATGGCAGGTGCGAGATATCTTTCCGTGGAGTTCTTGTTTTCCTTCTTACTTTGACAAATGCGTGAGAATAGGTACCGTATGGCATGTGTCTGTTTTTGTGACCTTTTGTGACACTCAAGGTTGGTTGGTTGGTTGGTTGCTTGGGGTTTAACAGCCCTCTGAGACAGTATTTCAGTCTACATCGAGAGAGAAGAGAAAATATAGATGAGAGAAAAACTGCCAAAACAACCCCCTACTGCACCTTCTGCAAACACAACAGGTCCTTGCCCTACCTCAAACCGATATCAGTAGGACGCCCCAGTGCCAAAAGTTCGTGGCATCTTCGCTCCACCAAACCAACCTGCAAACACTTTTCAAAGTCTTACATTTACAAATTCATAAGGATTCATATAGAGTTGGGGCGAACAAGGAATACTTCGAGCACATGGCACGTATACGCTTTTTGATTTGTCTCTTCATGTTTGAATGTATCCCGTCACGGAGGACCAGACAATTTTAAAACTGACGATATCGTTTTTCGACGCATACGTCATCAACAATGCAACGTTAGGTCAGAGGGTGGAAGTACTAAATTTCGTATTGTGACGTCAAACAAATGAATTTTGCAAAAAGAAGTGTACCACTGGAAAGGTAAAATATTGCTATATAAAAATGCTAAAAAGTAAAAATGAGAAAATTTGCCCTTAAGGGCCCTTTTGCTGCGTTGAGCATCATATATAAATTTCCAAACTTCTAACGTTGTTAGAGTTATATTGTTGGTGTTGCACATTGGTTGATAACGCCATTAACCGGAAGTCACCCTCCGCCGTCTTGGCGACGCACAAAGCTCTACACTCCGGTGTAGAGTTTTCTGCGTACCAGTGATAATAAAAGTAATGAATGGAAACAATTTTGTGACAGACAGACATTTGTGTTATTGTTTTACGTCCGCGGTAATCAGCTAAGGTCCTGTCGGGACTGTCGGTTAACCTAACCACACTATTCCTGGGCAAGCTTAGACCTCCTATGCGGTTAACCAGTACTAAAAGCACTTACTTTCGCCAGCAACTGACAGTCTTAAGTGGCCGGACCAGGTATCGAACCCGGGACCTTCTGGCTCTTGAGTCAGACGCGCTACCGACTGCGCTACGCGACCCGGCTGACACAGACAGAATGAGGACATACGGACAGATATGGAAAACATGCCTGTATGCTTCCCCTTCCAGAGGGGGCTTGGGGTCGTAGCTTTACAAGCAGGCCCAAGCGAAGTATCCATAAACCTGTAACAATGCTATTCGATTTGTATTTATAAAAAGCATATTTGTGCATATTCTGGTGGCGTTTTCACGTAAATCCTAAAACTGAATTTCGGTTTGGCCAGTTTTTGAAGTTATGTGAGAACTCCATCAGTATAATAATGTGACAGTGCTTGCGATTTTGAGCCTTGTGGAGGTGCGACGTTGACGTCACGAAACGTGAAATGAAAGTGACGTAATAAAATTTGCACGTAAAGTTAGTTGTATTTCCGCGCACTGACTAATAAATTTCAAGGCGTCACCTGAAAAGAGTGATTCAACATTTCTATCGGCGTGTTTAATTTTCTTCATCTTCACTCTTTTAAGAATGTTCGCATTGCAGATCTTTGAAAAGAGATGTCATGAACCAGAGCTATAAAGGTTTATCCAGCTAGTAAGTGAATTGTATCCAATCAGTAAAACGAAAACAAAGAATCGGGTGGGTGTGAATTTCGTTTGCTTTTGCAGTAAACCTTAGTGTTATTTCTCTGTGCTTCTCAAAATCTATTCTGGAAAAAACTAATAAATATGAAAATGTTAAAAACAAAATTTCCGATTTTCGCTCCATAAGGCTCAAAATGCCAGACACTGTCACATATATATATATACGGGTAGAACAGCATTGTTATATTTTGACTTGCAGTGCAGTTTTAATTTCCAGGTGAAAACATAAAACTTCGCGTTTACAAAATATGTGGAGGCTTTGGTTCCCAGCCCCGAATCCAGAGAGTGGGCATTGAGGCTTCAGCCTCAGCATCTGGGCCTGGTTAGATTAAAATATATGTTGTGACATCTCATAAGAATCGCCTCAGCAAGGCGATTCTAATAGATATCACCATATATATTTCATGGCAAAAATTCTCATCAGATTGATCCCTTATTATGTCATATATTTTCAAGCCCACTCCTCCACACACACACACACACACACACACACACACACACACACACACACACACACACACACACTTTCAATTCTCCAGCCCAAGGATGTCGTTTGAAAGTGTTGAAGACAGACAGACAGACGACGATATGCGACGACAATAGACAGCTGCCTATCCCATAAGCTCCCCCGGAGCTTTAGGCTGTGGTGAGCTAACAATGAAACTAGAAAATGTTTTTGACAAAAACAGATGTCCCCCACCAGCGCTTTCCCAGCAGTATCATTTTCCCTAAATGCTGCCAAGTTAATACTCCTGTGACTTTGAAATATGGCCAAGGTCACCTATGACAGTTTGGTTCAAATCCATCCATCCAGTCAGGAGATATGGTGCAGACAAGCACTTTTTTAACATTTTTAACCTCCTGTAACCTTGAAAATTGGGTCAATGTCACCAAATTATAATCGGTTCTTTTGCATTTCCCAATTATATATCTGTGCAAGTTTGGTTCAAAACAATCCATCCATTCAGGAGATATGGTGCAGACAAGCCATTTTTCAAAATTCTTTGACCTCCTGTGACCTTGAAAATTGAGTCAAGGTTACCGAAACCTACATGTAATCAGTTCTTTGCCATCTCTCAGTGACATTTCTGTGCAAGTTTGGTTCAAATCCATCAATCTATACAGTAGATATGGTGCAGTCAAGGCATTTTTCAACACTCTTTGACCTGTGACCTTGAAAATAGGGTCAAGGTCACCAAAATCTAATCAGTTCTTTGCCATCTCCCAATGATATATTTATGCCAGTTTGGTAAAAAACATCAATTCCTTCAAGAGATATGGTGCAGACAAGCTATTTTTCATCATTTTTTGACCTTTTGATTCTTTGGCAACCAGCTGCCAGTTCATTTCCCGTTATTTTTTCGGCCGTTTCTACCGTAAAATCTCTCTCTTTTTTTACACTACAAACGATGCCACTTTGAATGAATTACAGTGATGTTGTGTCCTTGGTATCGCTTTACGTACATCCAACTTTAACTGTAAAGCGAAATGGGGAATTGATCAAACGCTTGTACAAGCCTCAGGCCTATGGTTCTGTTTCAAACACAGAAAATCAAGTTCAAGGCTGCAAGTACGCGGCTTTATGCCGTCATTTGAAAGCAGCATTAATTGCTCTGACGTGTAGGATCTGCTGATGGAAAGAAATAAACATATAAAACTGTGCAAAGTAAAGATTTTAAACGAAATCGTGATGGGGAAACTTTGTGCAAACTTTATCATCCTCAGGCGTTCGCCAGACCTTCACAGGAAATTTCTCCGGCGTAAAGTTATCATGCTTTGTTTGACCAACTGATTTTAACTCAAATTCATTGTCGGTATCTATCGTTTACCTGACATAAAACTAATTGTAATTTGAACAAAAAAGATACAAAATACCTGCCAAATGATATAATTAACATATAATTCCACAATAATTGAATTCGAGGAACTTTTATCAGCAAAACCTGTTGTAAAAGGCTCCGTGGCGATTCCGTGTTAATCTACACAAGAATCAGATAAATTCACAAATACTATACGATATAAATTTAAGCTTCAATATAAATACTTGCAAAATCGACTGAAACAACGCAGTATTCTATTGTAAAATAAAAGAGTTTTGCATCAAGAAATGATCTTGTCGCCACGAGGTTTCACCGGCGTAGTCCGTATCCTCGGCATGTATCGGGTCCACCGCCGTACTTCAAAAAATCGATTATGGTATGCAGAGTGTGATCCAGTGTACATTTACTTTGTACATGGTTGAACATTTGAGAAAAAGCTATCGTTTTCATCTGGTCTACATTACAATTTGAGAACGAGTTGGAATAAATAATTGCTAGGACGCTCCTCATTATGCAATAATGCACCTTCAGCACTACGTAAATTTTCAATAACGATATTATTTTTTTCAGATTTATTCGCAGAAAATTACCCTTTGATCTTTCCTTATAAAAGCACTTTTCAAGCAGCAGTACGTCTATTTTGTATTCTAAACTGTAAAGAACAACAAAAATAAGAAGTCTGCCAACTTTCAGGGAGATACGTCACTTTTTATGGTTTTATGCAGACTTTTACATTTACCACAAATCACCACCTTAAGTTACCCTAAAGGTTTTTCAGTTAACGACGGTGTTAGCAAAGCAGAGTATTTAGGGAAAAATATAGAAGCAATATTTCCAAAAGTTGACGATTTTGTACAATTGATTAGACAAAAAGGTCGAGGCTGTTTGTTGTTCAAAAGAGATTTACGCGGAGCTTACAGGCAAATTCCCATTTGTCCATCTAATTACAACTTAGTTTCTTTCGTTTGGAAAACAAAAACACATTTTTATCTGTGGGATTTCGATCTGCCTGTTTTTGTGTCAGCGTGTGACAAATGCAATAACTTTCATTATGTTTAAATTAGGAATACAAATTTTGAATTATTTGGATGAGCTAGCTTCAGCTGAGAAGGAAGAAAATGCTGAATTTGCATACAATACCTTAGGAGCAATTCTTGATAAATGTGGGATGGAGGAATCAAAAAGTAAGGCCTGTCCACCCAAACGAGTCATGACTTTTGTGGGAATATTATTTAATACTGAAACAATGACAGTAGATATTACCCCTGAAAGATTACAAGAAATTAAAATTCCCTTATTAGGATGGTTCAATAAAGAAATGGCAAGCATAAAAGAAATACAGTCATTATTAGGCAAGTTGAATTTTATAGCTTCGTGTGTTAAACCAGGAAGAATTTTCATTTCCAGAATGCTGAAATGGCTTAAAGTCTTGTATAAGCAAGAGCAATAGCTAAATTTAATACCAAATTATGTGAAAAAAGATGTTTTGTGGTGGTATAAGTTTATGCCCTTGTATAACGGGGTGTCCATTATGTTACTTGAAGAGTGGTCTGATCCTGATGAATTTGTTTTTCCTCTGATGCATGTCTTTCAGGATGTTGAGGATTTTGGAAAGGAAAATACTTTCACACAGTATTTCCACTGTCATACAAAAAACAAAAGTATCATATAAATACTTTGGAAATGATTTCGATTATTACTTGCACAAAATTATGGGGAGAATTTTTTAGGGGTAAAAAAATTAAGGTGTATTGTGATAATATGTCAGTGTGCCAAGTTATAAATTCTGGTAAAGCAAGATGCGAAATTTTGCAGAATTGTTTAGGAGAACTGGCCTTTATGCCTGCAGTTAATGAATTTGAAATTAGAGCAGTACATTTAGAATCAAAATCCAACAGAATCTCTGATAGTTTATCGCGCTGGAGTTTAGATCAGTCAAATCAGGAGAATTATTTTGATATGACAAAGAGTTTTGCATTAACAGAATGTGTTGTCTCAGATGATATGTTTGACTTTCTTAATATGTGGTAAATTATTTTGTTTCAGGTCAGCAGATGTCTTCTTCAAGGAAATTTGCATCTGCAGAAGGTTCTACACAGAATTTAAAGATACAATGGGAATCGTATATTTTATTTTGTTTGCACTTTGGTATTAAGTATCTTCCATCAAATACAGAAACATTGTGCTTATATGAGCCGCGACGCGAGAAAACCAACAATGTGGTTGTGCGCCCAGCGCAGACTCAGGTCAGCCTGGGCATCCGCCCAGTCTGATCAGAGTCTTCGCTCTCCGCATGAAGGTAGCTTAGACCCTTAGCTACCTTTTGAGCACTTAACGAAGAGTCTGATCAAACTGGCCTGCTGCCCAGGCTGATTTGAGTCTTCACTCGGCGCACAACCACACTGTTGGTTTTCTCATGTCGCGGCTCATATGCACAATTCCTCTGTATGACTTTTAAGTCAACCCAGTCGATTAAAAATTATATAGAGGATCTTACATGAGTGCTCATGTATTATTGAAGTTATTAAACGAGTTGGGGAAAAAGATAAGATGCGAGGCTGTGCCGAGCATCTTATCGTTTTTCCCCAACGAGTTTAATAAATTTAATAATACAGGAGCACGAATGCAAGATTCTATTTATCATATGACACTAAAATCGCATTTTATTTGCAAAATTTGCACTAAAACGTCACGATTTCGCCATTAGAAAAAGCGACGTTTTAATAATCGTCAACGTATAACGTTATAAAATTTGCATATTTAATCCACTAGTGGATTATCGTTTTAAATGCATGGCTTTAATACACTCTCGGATTCGACGTCATATGATAAAACAATGCATTTGCTGTTAGGATTTTCAACAGACAAAATCAATGATTTTTTGCTTAAACTTAGTGTGAGAGGCATGGCCAGATTCCTGGTCCCAGCAAATTTTCTTTGAGATATCGGTAGTTTGAGATGCCTGAAAATATAGAATAAAAGCGGCAGCAAAATTGAACTCACAAAGATACTAAAGAAGGTTACATGTTGCAGTTGAAAGATAAATGTATGGGACCCCTTTCTCTGAGTCTACATTATTTCCATCTGAATTGACACTGTTTGCTATTGCATATTTGAGCATGTCTGGCAAAGCAGCTTGGCCCATCATCCTCCCCTCCCAAGCTACTCTGCCAGCAATACTCAAACTTTGCAATACAGTCTACCCTGTTTGCTGTTCCTGTTTGCTGTTCCATCTGACCTTACACATGTATTTATTTCAACAGACAGTCAACTCTCGATATCTTCAAACTAATGATATCTCAAAGTAAATTTTCTAGTCCCAGCAAATTTTCTTTGAGATATCGGAAGTTTGAAATACCCAAAGATGAACATCCCCTCCCACCAAGCTAACTATGCCAGAATACTCAAACTTTGCCACAGTCTACCCGGTTTGCTGGTCCATATGACCTTAAACATGAATTGTACTTCAACAGACAGTCAATTCTCAATATCTCCAACTTATTGATATCTCGAAGTAAATTTTCTGGTCCCAGCAAATTTTCTTTGAGATATCGGTAGTTTGAGATATCCGGAGTTGAACATCCCCTCCAAACAAACTTTGTATGCCAGCAATGCTCAAAGGAATGAAAAAAATACTCACACTATTTTGGGGAATACTGTACCTCCAACCTACTGATATCTCAAAGTAAATTTCCTGGTCCAAGCAAATTTTCTTTGAGATATCGGTAGTTTGAGATGCCTGAAAATATAAAATAAAAGCGGCAGCAACAATTGAACTCACAAAGATACTAAAGAAGGTTACAATTTGCAGTTGAAAGATAAATGTATGGGGCCCCTTTCTCTAAGCCTACATTATTTCCATCTAACTTGACACTGTTTGCTATTGCATATTTGAGCATGTCTGGCATAGCAGCTTGGCCCATCATCCTCCCCTCCCAAGCTACTCTGCCAGTAATACTCAAACTTTGCAAAACAGTCTACCCTGTATGCTGTTCCTGTTTGTTGTTCCATCTGACCTTAAACATGTATTTATTTCAACAGACAGTCAACTCTCGATATCTCCAAACTAATGATATCTCAAGGTAAACTTTCTCGTCCAAACAAATTTTCTTTGAGATATCGGTAGTTTGAAATACCCAAAGTTGAAGATCCACTCCCACCAAGCTAACTATGCCAGAATACTCAAACTTTGCCACAGTCTACCCGGTTTGCTGGTCTATATGACCTCAAACATGTATTGTACTTCAACAGACAATGAACTCTCAATATTTTCAACTTACTGATATCTCGAAGTAAATTTTCTGGTCCCAGCAAATTTTCTTTGAGATATCGGTAGTTTGAGATATCCGGAGTTGAACATCCCCTCCCACCAAACTTAGTATGCCAGCAATGCTTAAAGGAATGAAAAAAATACTCACACTATTTTGGGGAATACTGTACCTCCAACCTACTGATATCTCAAAGTAAATTTCCTGGTCCCAGCAAATTTTCTTTGAGATATCGGTAGTTTGAGATGCCTGAAAATATAAAATAAAAGCGACAGCAAAAATTGAACTCACAAATATACTAAAGAAGTTTACATGTTGCAGTTTAAAGATAAATGTATGGGTCCCCTTTTTCTAAGCCTACATTATTTCCATCTGAATCGACACTGTTTGCTATTGCATATTTGAGCATGTCTGGCATAGCAGCTTGGCCCATCATCCTCTGCTCCCAAGCTACTCTGCCAGCAATACTCAAACTTTGCAATAAAGTCTACCCTCTTTGTTGTTCCTGTTTGCTGTCCCATCTGATCTTACACATGTATTTATTTCAACAGACAGTCAACTCTCGATATCTCCAAACTAATGATATCTCAAAGTAAACCTTCTGGTTCCAGCAAATGCTTTTTAAGATATGGGTAGTTTGAAATACCCAAAGTTGAACATCCCCTCCCACCAAGCTAACTATGCCAGATTACTCAATCTTTGCCACAGTCTACCCGGTTTGCTGGTCTATATGACCTTAAACATGTATTGTACTTTAACAGACAGTCAACTCTCAATATCTCCAACTTACTAATATCTCAAAGTAAATTTTCTGGTCCCAGCAAATTTTCTTTGAGATATTGGTAGTTTGAGATATCCGGAGTTGAACATCCCCTCCCACCAAACTTAGTATGCCAGCAATGCTCAAAAGAATGAAAAAAAAATACACACACTATTTTGGGGAATACTGTACCTCCAACCTACTGATATCTCAAAGTAAATTTCCTGGTCCCAGCAATGTATGGGGCCCCTTTCTCTGAGTCTACATTATTTGCATCTGAATTGACACTGTTTGCTATTGCATATTTGAGCATGTCTGGGATAGCAGCTTGGCCCATCATCCTCCCCTCCCAAGCTACTCTGCCAGTAATACTCAAACTTTGCAATACAGTCTACCCTGTTTGCTTTTCCTGTTTGTTGTCCCATCTGACCTTACACATGTATTTATTTCAACAGACAGTCAACTCTTGATATCTCCAAACTAATGATATTTCAAAGTAAATTTGCTAGTCCCAGCAAATTTTCTTTGAGATATCGGTAGTTTGAAATACCTAAAATTGAACGACCCCTCCCACAAAGCTAACTATGCCAGAATACTCAAACTTTGCACCAGTCTACCCGGTTTGCTAGTCCATATGACCTTAAACATGTATTGTACTTCAACAGACAGTCAACTCTCAAAATCTCCAACTTACTGATATCTCAAGGTAAATTTTCTGGTCCCAGCAAATTTTCGTCGAGATATCGGTAGTTTGAGATGCCTGAAAATATAAAATAAAAGCGGCAGCAAAAATTGAACTCACAAAGATACTAAAGAAGGTTACATGTTGCAGTTTAAAGATAAATGTATGGGGCCCCTTTCTCTGAGTCTACATTATTTGCATCTGAATTGACACTGTTAGCTATTGCATATTTGAGCATGTCTGGCATAGCAGCTTGGCCCATCATCCTCCCCTCCCAAGCTACTCTGCGAGTAATACTCAAACTTTGCAATACAGTCTACCCTGTTTGCTTTTCCTGTTTGTTGTCCCATCTGACCTTACACATGTATTTATTTCAACAGACAGTCAACTCTTGATATCTCCAAACTAATGATATTTCAAAGTAAATTTTCTAGTCCCAGCAAATTTTCTTTGAGATATCGGTAGTTTGAAATACCTAAAATTGAACGACCCCTCCCACAAAGCTAACTGTGCCAGAATACTCAAACTTTGCACCAGTCTACCCGGTTTGCTAGTCCATATGACCTTAAACATGTATTGTACTTCAACAGACAGTCAACTCTCAATATCTCCAACTTACTGATATCTCAAAGTAAATTTTCTGGTCCCAGCAAATTTTCCTCGAGATATGGGTAGTTTGAGATATCCGGAGTTGAACATCCCCTCCCACCAAACTTAGTATGCCAGCAATGCTCAAAGGAATGAAAAAAATACTCACACTATTTTGGGGAATACTGTACCTTCAACCTACTGATATCTTAAAGTAAATTTCCTGGTCCCAGCAAATTTTCTTTGAGATATCGGTAGTTAAAGATGCCTGAAAATATAAAATAAAAGCGGCAGCAAAAACTGAACTCACAAAGATACTAATGAAGGTTACATGTTGCAGTTTAAAGATAAATGTATGGGGCCCCTTTGACTTGGTCTACATTATTTGCATCTGAATTGACACTGTTTGCCACTGCATATTTGAGCATGTCTAGCATAGCAGCTTGGCCCATCATCCTCCCCTCCCAAGCTACTCTGCCAGTAAAACTCAAACTTTGCAATACAGTCTACCCTGTTTGCTGTTCCTGTTTGTTGTCCCATCTGACCTTACACATGTATTTATTTCAACAGACAGTCAACTCTCGATATCTCCAAACTAATGATATTTCAAAGTAAATTTTATAGTCCTAGCAAATTGTCTTTGAGATATCGGTAGTTTGAGATATTCGGAGTTGAACATCCCTTCCCACCAAACTTAGTATGCCAGCAATGCTCAAAGGAATGAAAAAAAACTCACACTATTTTGGGGAATACTGTGCCATCAACCTACTGATATCTCAAAGTAAATTTCCTGGTGCCAGCAAATTTTCTTTGAGATATCGGTAGTTTGAGATGCCTGAAAATATAAAATAAAAGCGGCAGCAAAAATTGAACTCACAAAGATACTAAAGAAGGTTACATGTTGCAGTTTAAAGATAAATGTATGGGGCCCCTTTGTCTGAGTCTAAATTATTTGCATCTGAATTGACACTGTTTGCTATTGCATATTTGAGCATGTCTGGCATAGCAGCTTGGCCCATCATCCTCCCCTCCCAAGCTACTCTGCCAGTAATACTCAATCTTTGCAATAGAGTCTACCCTGTTTGCTTTTCCTGTTTGTTGTCCCATCTGACCTTACACATGTATTTATTTCAACAGACAGTCAACTCTCAATATCTCCAAACTAATATTTCAAAGTAAATTTTCAAGTCCAAGCAAATTTTCTTTGAGATATCGGTAGTTTGGAATACCTAAAGTTGAACGTCCCCTCCCACAAAACTAATTATGCCAGAATACTCAAACTTTGCACCAGTCTACCCGATTTGCTAGTCCATATGACCTTAAACATGTATTGTACTTCAACAGACAGTCAACTCTCAATATCTCCAACTAACTGATATCTCAAAGTATATTTTCTGGTCCCAGCAAATTTTCCTCGAGATATCGGTAGTTTGAGATATCCGGAGTTGAACATCCCCTCCCACCATACTTAGTATGACAGCAATGCTCAAAGGAATGAAAAAATACTCACACTATTTTGGGGAATACTGTGCCTTCAACCTACTGATATCTCAAAGTAAATTTCCTGGTCCCAGCAAATTTTCTTTGAGATATCGGTAGTTTGAGATGCCTGAAAATATAAAATAAAAGCGGCAGCAAAAATTGAACTCACAAAGATACTAAAGAAGGTTACATGTTGCAGTTTAAAGATAAATGTATGGGGTCCCTTTCTCTGAGTCTACATTATTTCCATCTGAATTGACACTGTTTGCTATTGCATAGTTGAGCATGTCTGGCATAGCAGCTTGGCCCATCATCCTCCCCTCCCAAGCTACTCTGCCAGTAATACTCAAACTTAGCAATACAGTCTACCCTGTTTGCCGTTCCTGTTTGTTGTCCCATCTGACCTTACACATGTATTTATTTCAACAGACAGTCAACTCTCGATATCTCCAAACTAATGATATTTCAAAGTAAATTTTCTAGTCCCAGCAAATTTTCTTTGAGATATCGGTAGTTTGAAATACCTAAAGTTGAACGTCCCCTCCCACAAAGCTAACTATGCCAGAATACTCAAACTTTGCACCAGTCTACCCGGTTTGCTAGTCCATATGACCTTAAACATGTATTGTACTTCAACAGACAGTCAACTCTCAATATCTCTAACTTACTGATATCTGAAAGTAAATTTTCTGGTCCCAGCAAATTTTCCTCGAGATATCGGTAGTTTGAGATATCCGGAGTTGAACATCCCCTCCCACCAAACTTAGTATGCCAGCAATGCTCAAAGGAATGAAAAAATACTCACACTATTTTGGGGAATACTGTACCTTCAACCTACTGATATCTCAAAGTAAATTTCCTGGTCCCAGCAAATTTTCGTCGAGATATCGGTAGTTTGAGATGCCTGAAAATATAAAATAAAAGCGGCAGCAAAAATTGAACTCACAAAGATACTAAAGAAGGTTACATGTTGCAGTTTAAAGATAAATGTATGGGGCCCCTTTCTCTGAGTCTAAAGTATTTGCATCTGAATTGACACTGTTTGCTATTGCATATTTAAGCATGTCTGGCATAGCAGCTTGGCCCATCATCCTCCCCTCCCAAGCTACTCTGCCAGTAATACTCAAACTTTGCAATACAGTCTACCCTGATTGCTTTTCCTGTTTGTTGTCCCATCTGACCTTACACATGTATTTATTTCAACAGACAGTTAACTCTCGATATCTCCAAACTAATGATATTTCGAAGTAAATTTTCTAGTCCCAGCAAATTTTCTTTGAGATATCGGTAGTTTGAAATACCTAAAGTTGAACGTCCCCTCCCACAAAATTAACTATGCCAGAATACTCAAACTTTGCACCAGTCTACCCGGTTTGCTAGTCCATATGACCTTAAACATGTATTGTACTTCAACAGACAGTCAACTCTCAATATCTCCAACTTACTGGTATCTCAAAGTAAATTTTCTGGTCCCAGCAAATTTTCCTCGAGATATCGGTAGTTTGAGATATCCGGAGTTGAACATCCCTTCCCACCAAACTTAGTTTGCCAGCAATGTTAAAAGGAATGAAAAAAATACTCACACTATTTTGGGGAATACTGATCCGTCAACCTACTGATATCTCATAGTAAATTTCCTGGTCCCACCAAATTTTCTTTGAGATATCGGTAGTTTGAGATGCCTGAAAATATAAAATAAAAGCGGCAGCAAAAATTGAACTCACAAAGATACTAAAGAAGGCTACATGTTGCAATTTAAAGATAAATGTATGGGGCCCCTTTCTCTGTGTCTACATTATTTGCATCTGAATTGACACTGTTTGCCATTGCATGTTTGAGCATGTCTGGCATAGCAGCTTGGCCCATCATCCTCCCCTCCCAAGCTACTCTGCCAGTAATACTCAAACTTTGCAATACAGTCTACCCTATTTGCTTTTCCTGTTTGTTGTCCCATCTGACCTTCACATGTATTTATTTCAACAGACAGTCAACTCTCGATATCTCCAAACTAAGGATATTTTTAAGTAAATTTTCGAGTCCCAGCTAATGTTCTTTGAGATATCGGTAGTTTGAAATACCTGAAGTTGAACGTACCCTCCCACAAAGCTAACTATGCCAGAATACTCAAACTTTGCACCAGTCTACCCAGTTTGCTAGTCCATATGACCTTAAACATGTATTGTACTTCAACAGAGAGTCAACTCTCAATATCTCCAAATTACTGATAACTTAAAGTAAATTTTCTGGTCCCAGCAAATTTTCCTCGAGATATCGGTAGTTTGAGATATCCGGAGTTGAACATCCCCTCCCACCAAACTTAGTATGCCAGCAATGCTCAAAGGAATGAAAAAAATACTCACACTATTTTGGGGAATACTGTACCTTCAACCTAATGATATCTCAAAGTAAATTTCCTGGTCCCACCAAATTTTCTTTGAGATATCGGTAGTTTGAGATGCCTGAAAATATAAAATAAAAGCGGCAGCAAAAATTGAACTCACAAAGATACTAAAGAAGGTTACATGTTGCAGTTTAAAGATAAATGTATTGGGCCCCTTTATTTGAGTCTAAAGTATTTGGACCTGAATTGACACTGTTTGCTTTTGCATATTTGAGCATGTCTGGCATAGCAGCTTGGCCCATCATCCTCCCCTCCCAAGCTACTCTGCAGTAATACTCAAACTTTGCAATACAGTCTACCCTGTTTGCTGTTCCTGTTTGTTGTCCCATCTGACCTTACACATGTATTTATTTCAACAGACAGTTAACTCTCGATATCTCCAAACTAATGATATTTCGAAGTAAATTTTCTAGTCCCAGCAAATTTTCTTTGAGATATCGGTAGTCTGAAATACCTAAAGTTGAACGTCCCCTCCCAAAGAGCTTACTATGCCAGAATACTCAAACTTTGCACCAGTCTACCCGGTTTGCTAGTCCATATGACCTTAAACATGTATTGTACTTCAACAGACAGTCAACTCTCAATATCTCCAACTTACTGATATCTCAAAGTAAATTTTCTGGTCCCGGCAAATTTTCGAGATATCGGTAGTTTGAGATATCCGGAGTTGAACATACCTTCCCACCAAACTTAGTATGCCAGCAATGCTCAAAGGAATGAAAAAAATACTCACACTATTTTGGGGAATACTGTGCCTTCAACCTACTGATATCTCAAAGTAAATTTCCTGGTGCCAGCAAATTTTCTTTGAGATATCGGTAGTTTGAGATGCCTGAAAATATAAAATAAAAGCGGCAGCAAAAGTTGAACTCACAAAGATACTAAAGAAGGTTACATGTTGCAGTTTAAAGATAAATGTATGGGGCCCCTTTCTCTGAGTCTACATTATTTGCATCTGAATTGACACTGTTTGCTATTGCATATTTGAGCATGTCTGGCATAGCAGCTTGGCCCATCATCCTCCCCTCCCAAGCTACTCTGCCAGTAATACTCAATCTTTGCAATAGAGTCTACCCTGTTTGCTGTTCCTGTTTGTTGTCCCATCTGAAATATCGGTAGTTTGAAATACCTAAAGTTGAACGTCCCCTCCCACAAAGGTAACTATGCCAGAATACTCAAACTTTGCACCAGTCTACCCGGTTTGCTAGTCCATATGACCTTAAACATGTATTGTACTTCAACAGACAGTCAACTCTCAATATCTCCAACTTACTGATATCTCAAAGTAAATTTTCTGGTCCCAGCAAATTTTCCTCGAGATATGGGTAGTTTGAGATATCCGGAGTTGAACATCCCCTCCCACCAAACTTAGTATGCCAGCAATGCTCAAAGGAATGAAAAAAATATCACACTATTTTGGGGAATACTGTACCTTCAACCTACTAATATCTCAAAGTAAATTTCCTGGTCCCAGCAAATTTTCTTTGAGATATCGGTAGTTTGAGATGCCTGAAAATATAAAATAAAAGCGGCAGCAAAAACTGAACTCACAAAGATACTAAAGAAGGTTACATGTTGCAGTTTAAAGATAAATGTATGGGGCCCCTTTCTCTGAGTCTACATTATTTGCATCTGAATTGACACTGTTTGCTATTGCATATTTGAGCATGTCTGGCATAGCAGCATGGCCCATCATCCTCCCCTCCCAAGCTACTCTGCCAGTAATACTCAAACTTTGCAATAGAGTCTACCCTGTTTGCTTTTCCTGTTTGTTGTCCCATCTGACCTTACACATGTATTTATTTCAACAGACAGTCAACTCTCGATATCTCCAAACTAATATTTCAAAGTAAATTTTCTAATCCAAGCAAATTTTCTTTGAGATATCGGTAGTTTGGAATACCTAAAGTTGAACGTCCCCTCCCACAAAACTAATTATGCCAGAATACTCAAACTTTGCACCAGTCTACCCGATTTGCTAGTCCATATGACCTTAAACATGTATTGTACTTCAACAGACAGTCAACTCTAGTTTGAGATATCCGGAGTTGAATATCCCCTCCCACCAAACTTAGTATGCCAGCAATGCATAAAGGAATGAAAAAAATACTCACACTATTTTAGGGAATACTGTACCTTCAACCTACTGATATCTCAAAGTAAATTTCCTGGTCCCAGCAAATTTTCTTTGAGATATCGGTAGTTTGAGATGCCTGAAAATATAAAATAAAAGCGGCAGCAAAAATTGAACTCACAAAGATACTAAAGAAGGTTACATGTTACAGTTTAAAGATAAATGTATGGGGCCCCTTTCTCTGCGTCTACATTATTTGCCTCTGAATTGACACTGTTTGCTATTGCATATTTGAGCATGTCTGGCATAGCAGCTCGGCCCATCATCCTCCCCTCCCAAGCTACTCTGCAAGTAATACTCAAACTTTGCAATACAGTCTACCCTGTTTGCATTTCCTGTTTGTTGTCCCATCTGACCTTACACATGTATTTATTTCAACAGACAGTTAACTCTCGATATCTCCAAAATAATGATATTTCGAAGTAAATTTTCTAGTCCCAGCAAATTTTCTTTGAGATATCGGTAGTCTGAAATACCTAAAGTTGAACGTCCCCTCCCAAAGAGCTAACTATGCCAGAATACTCAAACTTTGCACCAGTCTACCCGGTTTGCTAGTCCATATGACCTTAAACATGTATTGTACTTCAACAGACAGTCAACTCTCAATATCTCCAACTAACTGATATCTCAAAGTAAATTTTCTGGTCCCAGCAAATTTTCCTCGAGATATCGGTAGTTTGAGATATCCGGAGTTGAACATCTCCTCCCACCAAGCTTAGTATGCCATCAATGCTCAAAGGAATGAAAAAATAACTCACACTATTTTGGGGAATACTGTATCTTCAACCTACTGATATCCCATAGTAAATTTCCTGGTCCCAGTAAATTTTCTTTGAGATATCGGTGGTTAAAGATGCCAGAAAATATAAAATAAAAGCGGCAGCAAAAATTGAACTCACAAAGATACTTAAGAAGGTTACATGTTGCAGTTTAAAGATAAATGTATGGGGCCCCTTTCTCTGAGTCTACATTATTTGCATCTGAATTGACACTGTTTGCTATTGCATATTTGAGCATGTCTGGCATAGCAGCTTGGCCCATCATCCTCCCCTCCCAAGATACTCTGCCAGTAATACTCAAACTTTGCAATACAGTCTACCCTGTTTGCTTTTCCTGTTTGTTGTCCCATCTGACCTTACACATGTATTTATTTCAACAGACAGTCAACTCTCGATATCTCCAAACTAATATTTCAAAGTTAATTTTCTAGTCCCAGCAAATTTTCTTTGAGATATCGGTAGTTTGGAATACCTAAAGTTGAACGTCCCCTCCCACAAAACTAATTATGCCAGAATACTCAAACTTTGCACCAGTCTACCCGGTTTGCTAGTCCATATGACCTTAAACATGAATTGTACTTCAACAGACAGTCAACTCTCAATATCTCCAACTAACTGATATCTCAAAGTAAATTTTCTGGTCCCAGCAAATTTTCCTCGAGATATCGGTAGTTTGAGATATCCGGAGTTGAACATCCCCTCCCACCAAACTTAGTATGACAGCAATGCTCAAAGGAATGAAAAAATACTCACACTATTTTGGGGAATACTGTGCCTTCAACCTACTGATATCTCAAAGTAAATTTCCTGGTCCCAGCAAATTTTCTTTGAGATATCGGTAGTTTGAGATGCCTGAAAATATAAAATAAAAGCGGCAGCAAAAATTGAACTCACAAAGATACTAAAGAAGGTTACATGTTGCAGTTTAAAGATAAATGTATGGGGTCCCTTTCTCTGAGTCTACATTATTTCCATCTGAATTGACACTGTTTGCTATTGCATAATTGAGCATGTCTGGCATAACAGCTTGGCCCATCATCCTCCCCTCCCAAGCTACTCTGCCAGTAATACTCAAACTTTGCAATACAGTCTACCCTGTTTGCTGTTCCTGTTTGTTGTCCCATCTGACCTTACACATGTATTTATTTCAACAGACAGTCAACTCTCGATATCTCCAAACTAATGATATTTCAAAGTAAATTTTCTAGTCCCAGCAAATTTTTTTTGAGATATCGGTAGTTTGAAATACCTAAAGTTGAACGTCCCCTCCCACAAAATTAACTATGCCAGAATACTCAAACTTTGCACCAGTCTACCCGGTTTGCTAGTCAATATGACCTTAAACATGTATTGTACTTCAACAGACAGTCAACTCTCAATATCTCTAACTTACTGATATCTCAAAGTAAATTTTCTGGTCCAAGCAAATTTTCCTCGAGATATCGGTAGTTTGAGATATCCGGAGTTGAACATCCCCTCCCACCAAACTTAGTATGCCAGCAATGCTCAAAGAAATGAAAAAATACACTATTTTGGGGAATACTGTACCTTCAACCAACTGATATCTCAAAATAAATTTCCTGGTCCCAGCTAATTTTCTTTGAGATATCGGTAGTTTGAGATGCCTGAAAATATAAAATAAAAGCGGCAGCAAAAATTGAACTCACAAAGATACTAAAGAAGGTTACATGTTGCAGTTTAAAGATAAATGTATGGGGCCCCTTTCTCTGAGTCTAAATTATTTGCATCTGAATTGACACTGTTTGCTATTGCATATTTGAGCATGTCTGGCATAGCAGCTTGGCCCATCATCCTCCCCTCCCAAGCTACTCTGCCAGTAATACTCAAACTTTGCAATAGAGTCTACCCTGTTTGCTTTTCCTGTTTGTTGTCCCATCTGACCTTACACATGTATTTATTTCAACAGACAGTCAACTCTCGATATCTCCAAAAAAATGATATTTCGAAATAAATTTTTCTAGTCCCAGCAAATTTTCTTTGAGATATCGGTAGTTTGAAATACCTAAAGTTGAACGTCCCCTCCCACAAAATTAACTATGCCAGAATACTCAAACTTTGCACCAGTCTACCCGGTTTGCTAGTCCATATGACCTTAAACATGTATTGTACTTCAACAGACAGTCAACTCTCAATATCTCCAACTTACTGATATCTCAAAGTAAATTTTCTGGTCCCAGCAAATTTTCCTCGAGATATCGGTAGTTTGAGATATCCGGAGTTGAATATCCCGTCCCACCAAACTTAGTATGCCAGCAATGCTCAAAGGAATGAAAAAATACTCACACTATTTTGGGGAATACTGTACATTCAACCTACTGATATCTCAAAGTAAATTTCCTGGTCCCAGCAAATTTTCTTTGAGATATCGGTAGTTTGAGACGCCTGAAAATATAAAATAAAAGCGGCAGCAAAAATTGAACTCACAAAGATACTTAAGAAGGTTACATGTTCCAGTTTAAAGATAAATGTATGGGGCCCCTTTCTCTGAGTCTACATTATTTGCATCTGAATTGGCACTGTTTGCTATTGCATGTTTGAGCATGTCTGGCATAGCAGCTTGGCCCATCATCCTCCCCTCCCAAGCTACTCTGCCAGTAATGCTCAATTTTTGCAATACAGTCTACCCTGTTTGTTGTTCCTATTTGTTGTCCCATCTGACCTTACACATGTATTTATTTCAACAGACAGTCAACTCTCGATATCTCAAACTAATGATATTTCAAAGTAAATTTTCGAGTCCCAGCTAATGTTCTTTGAGATATCGGTAGTTTGAAATACCTAAAGTTGAACGTCCCCTCGTAAAAAGTTAACTATGCCAGAATACTCTAACTTTGCACCAGTCTACCAGGTTTGCTAGTCCATATGACCTTAAACATGTATTGTACTTCAACAGACAGTCAACTCTCAATATCTCCAACTTACTGATATCTCAAAGTAAATTTTCTGGTCCCAGCAAATTTTCCTCGAGATATCGGTAGTTTGAGATATCCGGAGTTGAACATCCCCTCCCACCAAACTTAGTATGCCAGCAATGCTCAAAGGAATGAAAAAAATACTCACACTATTTTGGGGAAAACTGTACCTTCAACCTACAGATATCTCAAAGTAAATTTCCTGGTCCCAGCAAACTTTCTTTGAGATATCGGTAGTTTGAGATGCCTGAAAATATAAAATAAAAGCGGCAGCAAAAATTGAACTCACAAAGATACTAAAGAAGGTTACATGTTGCAGTTTAAAGATAAATGTATGGGCCCCTTTCTCTGAGTCTACATTATTTCCATCTGAATTGACACTGTTTGCTATTGCATATTTGAGCATGTCCGGCATAGCAGCTTGGCCCATCATCCTCCCCTCCCAAGCTACTCTGCCAGTAATACTCAAACTTTGCAATACAGTCTACCCTGTTTGCTGTTCCTGTTTGTTGTCCCATCTGACCTTTGGCGTAATGATGACCTATCGGATTTTTCCACACTTGACCTTTGACATTTCTCCTCGAGTCCAACCGGAAACGCGGAACTCCGAACTTGCTCATTTCACGGTCTATATCGGGCCGTTTACCAAAGAGAGGGAGAAAGAAACTAGAGCATGTGTTGTGACCAGGGGCTCACGTTTACCCCCGGCCAGCGCCACCGCAAAATAGAAACACATTTAATACAAGCAAATGTTAACTAACAGACAGACAGACAGATGGACAATCTATTACAAATCCAGTGAAAGGCCTATAAACAAATACCAAAAGATTCCTTTAAAATAAATGCAAATTATGTAATTAAAATTTCAACGTAAGTTTACATAAACGTCTATGTCTGCGACCTTGACCTAAAGTCAGCAGCAGCAACCAAATGATGTCAACTAATCAGTTTAAAGCTAGATGTAAACCTAACAATATAGCAATCTGTGAAATTTTTGACATAACGTTTCCCATTTATTGCATTAGAGTGAGAGATGGAAAAAAAGAAGGCCAAAAGAAATCTTAGCAAATTGATTTTCTTTCCACCAATATGTATGGCCATTCTCAAGATGTATGCAAAATTTGAAGACTGTGGATTCATGAAAACATAGAAATCTGTGACAAAAAATAGAGAGAAAGAAAAACAAGGACAAAGGAAATGAAAAGCAGGAGGAGGCTGATTCTTTCTTACACAGCACAACGTGTCATACACAACGTTTGAACCAAATTTCAAAATCCAAGCTAAAGTGGTTCCTAAGAAATCTTTGACAGAAATTTTATTGGAGAGAAAGAAAAAATAAACAACAAAGAGAATGATAGGCAGGAAGAGGCTGATTCTCTCTTATATGATACAGCTATTCACACCCAACATTTTTACCGAATTTCAAATTCCAAGCTGTAGTAGTGCCTGGGAAATCTGTGACTAAATTTAAATTGGAGAGAAAGAAAAAATGGCTAAACAAAGGGACTGATAAGCAGGAGGAGGCTGATTCTCTCTTACACGGTTCAACTAGTCATACCTAAGGTTTGTACAAAATTTCAAAGTCCTAGCTGTAGTGGTTCCTGAGAAATCTGTGACAAAAATTTAATTGGAGAGAAAGAAAAAATTGACAAACAAAGGGACTGATAAGAAGGAGGAGGCTGATTTCTCTCTAACACGGTACAACTAGTCATACCCAACGTTTGTACCAAATTTCAAAGTCCTGGCTGTAGTGGTTCCTGAGAAATCTGAGACAAAAATTTAATTAGAGAGAAAGAAAAAAATGACAAACAAAGGGACTGATGAGCAGGAGAAGGCTGATTCTCTCTTACACGGTACAACTAGTCATACCCAAGGTTGTACCAAATTTCAAAGTCCTAGCTGTAGTGGTTCCTGAGAAACCTGTGACAAAAAATTAATTGGAGAGAAAGAAAAAATGGACAAACAAAGGTACTGATAAGCAGGAGAAGGATGATTCTCTCTTACACCGTACAACTCGTCATACCCAACGTTTGTACCAAATTTCAAAGTCCTAAATGTAGTGGTTCCTGAGAAGTGTGTGACAAAAATTTAATTGGAGAGAAAGAAAAAATGGCCAAACAAAGGGAATGAGAAATAGGACAAGGCTGATTTTCTCTTACACAGTACAACTAGTCATACCCAACATTTGTACCAAATTTCAAAGTCCTGGCTGTAGAGGTTCCTGAGAAATCTGTGACAAAAATGTAATTGGAGAGAAAGAAAAAACGGACAAAGGAATGATAAGCAGGAGAAGGCTTATATTCTCTTACACGATACAACTAGTCAAACCCAAAGTTTGTACCAAATTTCAAAGTCCTAGCAATAGCGGTTCCTGAGAAGTCTGTGACAAAAAATTAATTGGAGAGAAAGAAAAAAATGGATAAAGAAAGGGACTGATAAGAAGAGAAGGCTGATTCTCTCTTACACGGTACAACTAGTCATACCAAACGTTTGTACCAAATTTTAAAGTCCTATTTATGGTGGTTCCTGAGAAATCTGTGACAGAAAATATGTAAACATACATACAAACACACACACAAACATATTAACGGAAAGACCAAAAACTATGGAGAGAAAGAAAAAATGGAAAAACAAAAAGAATAATAAGCAGGAGAAGGCTGATTCTCTCTTACACAGTACAATCAGCCATTCCCAACATTTGTACCAAATTTCAAAGTCCTGGCTGTAGAGGTTCCTGAAAAATCTGTGACAAAAATTAATTGGAGAGAAAGGAAAAATGGAGAAACAAAAGGACTGATAAGCAGAAGGCTAATATTCTCTTACACGGTACAACTAGTCATACCCAACGTTTGTACCAAATTTCAAAGTCCTAGTTATACCGGTTCCTGAGAAATCTGTGACAAAAAATTAATTGGAGAGAAAGAAAAAATGGATAAACAAAGGGACTGGTAAGCAGGAGAAGGCTGATTCTCTCTTACACGGTACAACAAGTCACACCCAACGTTTGAACTAAATTTCAAAGTCCTAGCTTTAGTGGTTCCTGAGAAATCTGTGACGGAAAAAAATGTTAACAAACATACAAACACACACACAAACATATTAACGGAAAGACCAAAAACTATATACCCCTATATACTTCGTATACCGGGGGTATAACGAGCAATGATAGACGAGAGGAAAAATGTCCTAACAACCCCCATCCGCACCTACTGCAAGCACAGTAAGCCCTTGCCTTACTACTGTTCTAATCCGTAGGACGCCCCAGCACTGGAAGTTACACGCAGCACCTTCGCACCAGCCAACCACCCCCGCGACAGAGAGGAAAAGGGAGAGAGAAAGCTGGGGGAGACCAACGGATTGTGACGTGGAAGAGCGCATCAGCTCGTCAGAAACAGAGAGTGAGAGAGAAAGCTGTGGGAGACAGATAAGTATCGATTAGCGCCTCAGTTCGACAAAGAGAGAGAGGGAGAGAGAGTGCCGCGTGAGACAGAAGAGTCATTATCGATAACTGTCTCAGCGCGATAGAGACAAAAATGCTGCGGGAGACAGAAGGATCATTATCTCATTATCACAACGGTTATAATTATGATTATAGCTTTTTAAAAAATCCGTTTCATTCCATAACATAAAACTTTGCAACACATTTTATCGCTTCGTCGAATTTTGGTTGTCGATCCATAGTGCATTGGTGATGATGTCGATAAACGTGCGAAAGTGCGCTCCAGTCCACAAATTATATTATTAGCCTTAGCCGATACCATTTAGAGCCAATAAAGGTGTGTAGTTTGTGCAGACGTCACACTGTTCATAGACAATTGTAGCAGCATGAGCTGGTACCAGAGTAATCCTAGAGGTTACCGGTTGGTTGGTTGTTTAGTTCCGGGGGAGCTTATAGGATAGGCAGGGTCCGTCGTCCAGCGTCCGTCCGTCCGTCCGTCCGTCCGTCAACAATTTTCAAATGACATCTCCTCTGAAACTGCTGGGCCAATTGTAACTAAATTTCATATTTAGCCTCCCGGGGTCTTAGGAACGAAAAGTTGTTCAAACGGTCCCTGTCACATGACCAACATGGCCGCCATGCCCATATATGGTAAAAACCTTAAACATCTTCTTATCCAGAACCAATAGGCCAATGGCCTTGAAACTTGGTTTGTAGCATCGGGTATGTGAGTACTACAAAGATTGTTCAAATTATGACCTTGGGTTGACCTTGACCTATTTTACGGTAAGTTCAAATTTGGTCTTTGGTGCTTTTATATGGGAAAAACGCTTGAACATAATATTTCTTGGAAACTGTTGATGATTTTGGCCTATAAATTGGTAAATACAGTCATCTTAAAGAGTACATGAAGATTTGTGAGTACAAGAGGTTAAGGTCATTCTCTGACCTTTGACCCAGGTCTCTCATATTTTTACAATTTCAAACAATCTCCTCAAAAATCACTGGGTCAATTGTAATCACATTTCATATAGAAGTTTCAGGGGTTGAGAGAATGAAAATTTATTAAAATTGTCTGGGTCACACGACCAATAGGGCTGCCATGCCCATATATGATAAAAAAGTTAAAAAATCATCTTATCCAGAACCAATCGACCGATGGCCTTGGAACTTGGTATGTAGCATTGGGTACTCGAGGACTATCAAGATTGTTCAAATGATGACATTGGGTTGACCTAGACCTTTCTTGCAGCAAGGTCAAATATGGGAAAATGCTAGATTGGTAGCAATCTATTGGTAAATTGGTAAATACAGTCATCTTAATGAGTACATGCTGACTTGTGAGTACAAGAGGTCAAGGTCATTCTGTGACCTTTGACCCAGATCTCTCATATTTTGACAATTTCAAACAATTTCCTCAAAAACCACAGGGTCAGTTGTAACCAAATTTCATACGTAACCTCCAGGGCTCATGGGAAAGAAAAGATGTTCAAACGATACAGGTCACATGGCCAACATGGCTGCCACGCCCATATATGATGAAAACCTATAAAAATGTTCTTCTCCAGAACCAGTGGACTGATGGCCTTGCAACATGGTATGTAGCATTGGGTACACGAGTACTACCAAGATTATTCAAAATATGACCTTGGGTTGACATTGACGTTTTTTATGGCAATGTCAAATTTGCTTTCAGCTGCTTGTATATGGGAAAATGCTAGAACATATGATCTCATGGAAATTCTTGAAGATTTTGGCCTTAATGTTGGTTTATAGAGTCATCTTAATAAGTTCATGAATATCAGTGCGTAAAAGAGGTCAAGGCTTTCTTTGACCTTTGAACCTGATCTATCATATTTCGACAATTTCAAACATCTCCTCAAAAGCCACTTGACCAATTGTAACCAAATTTCATAAAGAGCCTCCAGGGACTGGGGGAACAAAAATTTGTTCACACCATCCAGGTCACATGACCAACATGGCCATCATGCCCATTTTTGGTAAAAACCTTAAAAAAATCTTCTTCTCCAGAACAAATTGACCAAAGGCCTTGAAACTTAGTATGTAGCATTGGGTAATCACGTACTTTCAAGATTGTTTGAATAATGATCTTGGGTTGACCTTGACCTTTTTTACGCCAAGGTCAAATATAGGAGAATGCTAGAATGTAAGAATACATGGGAAGTCTTGAAGATTTTGGCCTTAAAATTGTTATTTACAGTCATCTTAATGAGTACATGAAGATTTGTGAGTACAAGAGGTTAAGGTCATTTTTAGACCTTTGACCCTAGATGGTAATTTTTTTAAAATTTCCAAAAACTCCTCAAAAGCCACTGGTCCCATTGTAGCCAAATTTCATACAGAGCTTCCAGGGGTTGAAGGAACAAATGTTCAAAAGGTCCAATGACCAGCATGGTCTCCATGCCCATAGATGGTAAAAACATTTAAAAATCTTTTTTCTCTAGAACCGATTTACCAATGGCCTTGAAACTTGGTTCGTACTATTGGGTACTCAAGTACTACCAAGATTGTTCAAATGATGACCTTGGGTTGACCTTGGCCATTTTTACGGCAGTGTCAAATATGGTAAAATGCGTGAACATGAGCTTTTGGCCTCAATTTTGGTATATATAGTCATCTTAATGAGTACTTGAAGATCGGCGAGTAAAAGAGGTCAAGGTCATTTTTGACCTTTGAACCAGATCTCTCAGATTTGACCTTTTCAAATATCTCCCCAAAAGCCACTTGGTCAGTTGTAACCAAGTTTCCAAAGGAGCTTCCAGGGATTGATGGAAAAAAAATTGTTCAAACCGTCAAGATCACATGACAAACATGGCTGCCAAGCACATATATATCTAGTAAAAACCTTAAGAAATCTTTTCCAGAACTAATTAATCAAAGGCCTTGAAACGTGGTATGTAGCATGATGTACTTGGGTAATACCAAGTTAATCAACATCTCTCATATTTCAACAGTTTCAAGCATTGCCTCAAAAGTTACTTGGCCAGTTGTTACCAAATTTCATATATAAGCTGCCTAGGATTGAGGGAACAAAATTATGTTCAAATGGTCCTGTCACATGATGAACATGGCTGCTATGTCTTTATACGGTAACCAGCAACTAGGTGAAAGTGAGATATAGGCATGGCTTTCTATAGTATCTGTGTTGGAGTTGCAAACTCTAATTGAATGATCTGGTTTAGCCTTGATTTGTGGCAAAGTACAGAGAAAAAACATTCAGCTGATATTTTCAGGAAACTTAGCATTTGCAAATTTACTCAAAAACAATTTTCAATGATATTTTCCAATTATCAGAATTTTCTAATACTATAAGAGCTTTATTTTTACATGTTCTTTGATTCAAAGTTTTCTTTTGGAATAATTGGCGAGTTCTAACAGCCCCAAAACTAATTGTGATAGGATTATGGTTCTTGGTTACTGAACTTCCTGTCGTTACCCTCTATTTGAAATTTAATTCAGTTCATTTTAATACTTTCAGAGATCCCATTATCTGAAGTCAGGAATGCTAATTGCTAGAGTGCAAAACCCAGATCAACTTACAACATCGTTGGCAGAAAATGAATTCAAGAATACTTCTTGTTCAAGCCTTTTTGATCTTATAAGTCTTGCACTGGCTTATTGGAAAGCGTACCCTCAGAGCTATCAATATAACAGTATCATTGTATGGGTACCTATGCCAGCAACCATTATTACAGATTTTTTTTTGACATTTAAAATTTTAAATATTTGGAATTTTATCTCACCTATCACCTCAAAATTATTGAGAATTGCATTTTGGCACACAATTGCTATCCATACATATTTAACAATATTTTAAACGCGTAAAATACAATAAAAGAACCTCGATTTCAAGTTTGATATACAAAAATGACAATATGATGTATTTTCTTTCGTCAGTGGTAGGCAAGGATGTGCTAGGGTACACCCCTGTAAAAATATGTCCCTTGATTTCGACTATGTTTTGCTATACTACCATTGCTAGAAATAGACTGTCTAAGGTGAAATAGTTTATTTTCTCCATTGTTCAACATCATCTACATTATTAATGTTGCCTTTAATATTTTGCATGATTTAAAGTTACTTATTCAAGTTTCTGAGTCAGCGACTGGCTGTTATATTATAGTAAGAATATTGAAGGTATCAGAAACAGCAAAAAATCTGATCTGTTAGTGATCTGAACGGAACATTTTTTGCAAGGTATAGATAATCATGTCAAAACTCATATCCCTTAAAGCACGTTTACTGAGCCTTACAAAAAATATATTTTTGTGCCGTTTCTGTTGAGATGTAGAGAACAAGACTGAATCAGAACAATATACCCTCTGTCAAAATTGCAATTTTCCACAATTTCGGACACTTTTTCGATATAAAGTCACGTGTTTGAACGCCAGCAGCATCTACAGCTGACAAGCTCACACATAATTCTATTTTCAGTTCGCCAACACCTTATCTCTAGATGATACAACCATTCAAATATCAACTGATTTGTCATTATCTTTTCCACAAATATCGGTTTTAATTGGTAAGGGTACATATTTTTTCAGTCGGACAAAAAATCTCTGGATGGCACATTTCAAGGGGAGATAATATTTGTGACCCAAACATATGAGTAATACTGGTATGCCAAAAAGTTCACAGAGGGATTTTGTTAACTAAGTAAACTAAGATATTAAGTATATACATGATCTGTCAACTACCAGTACTTGATTTTCACTGTGCGAAAAATTCTCAATAATTTTGTGGAATACTATATCTGTGCAAGGATACTGTTATGTGAAGGGATAATCGCAGGCGTACATGTACCGGGTAATAAAGTGCCACTGGTGTAAAGATTATGCATGAGTCTGACATTATTTCAAACAATTTCTCTTTATTACATCAGCAGCAACTGATATTAATGTTAAAACATTCTCTAAATTAGTTTTGCTGAATAATAGAGATGATACGTCCACCAGTGCAGTCTGTGGGCCTCCTCCTGGAATGCAATTGACTTGCTGATCATGCAGAATACTTTTTTCTGTTGAATTTGTTTTAACTGTAACAGCTTACAATGTATTTGATAATAATACTAATCATAGAAACAGTAATAGTCATAATACATTTTGCACTTTTATTGTTGCAGTTCCTATTTTATTTTTCCATGAACAATATATTATGACAAGTTTAGTCAGTTATTTTTCTGTAAAAATACTAAATATGGCTCTTGTGCACCAAATCTGTCATTAAATTCCAACCCAAAAATGGTCAAAAACATGAATGTTATAAATCTTGAAAAAATTCAAGCATGAATAATTTCGTACAGTTAGATCATTCTTTTGGAGTAAAGTCAAGCTTAATATGAGCTGTTCTTTTAAACAAATTAAAAATAAAAAAGTGGGGTAGAATCTGACCTTCAAAAACTATGGCATGAATAACTTGTACAGTTTGATAATATCTGTTTCTTTTATAGGTATCAAATCAAACGTTATACGAACTGTTCTTTTTCAACAAACTACTATAAAAGTGTATGATATTATTGGATTGTGTGATATTCTGAGATTGGACAGTGAATGTGATATCTTTGCTAGTTGAAGGAAGACTTAACAGAAGTGAACTGTTGTTACCTGTTACTGCAGAAGAGTAGATTCATAGTACAGGATGCCCCGAAAGAAGAACTGGAGACGGTCTGAAGCCCGAAGGTCGATTTTGGATAGAAGCTGCAGCTACCAGACCGGGTTGACTCCTGAGTCGACTCCTAATGTCATGCAGACTTCCGAGTCTGTTATGACCAAGGGTCTCATAGAGGCAAGACCTGTCAGTGTGCAGGCACATCAAAGAAATCATTGTCAATTGACCAAAGGCTATAAAGCAAGTTTAGTAGAGAGACATTGTCAAATAAATACTAAATTCCAGATCATAATACTGATACCAGTACTATCCCACATACTTTGACTAAAACTAACGGTCCTTGTTTGACTGAATATGATAATGGGAGCCAACCTTTTCAGCAAATGTCAGTTTTGACATCGTTCGAGTTAGACAGTATTAAAAACACATGTATTGCCAAACCGGTGACTGATAGTATTTTGCCCAGCTCTTGCAGTCATTGTTTTCAGAGCTTAAAACCATTTCATTCAGAGTCATTTATCTGTGGCTTATTTCATCAAGGAAGTGTGCCGGGCCGCATAGCCCAACCGGTAGGGCACCTGACTCATAAGTCAGAGGTCCTGGGTTCGAAACCCGGTCTGGCCATATACTTTTATTTCTCCTTCCGCGGATTCAAGAAGGGCAGTTGTCAGTTACTGGCTAAAGTGTGTGCACTTAGTACTGGTTAACCGCTTAGGAGGTCTAAGCCTACCCAGGCCGGAATAGTGTGGTTAGGTTAACTGACCGTCCCGACATGGCCATAGCTGTTTACCGTGGACGTTAAACATTAAATCAATCAATCAATTAATCAAGGAAGTGACAGATTCAGTGTGGAGTCTCGGGGAAGTCAATGTGTTTCAAATGCTCTTTGTGCCCTAATTCATGCTCAGTTTTCAAATACTTTTTCAAGTACTGAGGTAGATCAAATACTTATTGAAGGAGATATTTTATACCAAAAATTCTTCATTGAAAGCTGAACAGAAATACACCAGTAGATTGTTAACGTTTGATGAAATTCCAGAAAATGTAAATGTCTTCAAAAGAGATATACATATCATAAGGTCAGATGTTGTTTCGGGCATTGCAGTACAGCAATTTGTCAATACATCATCTCCAACTCTTCACCAGTCAATGTACACAGCATTTCAATCCTCTTCATATGTTCTGGTCATAATTGGTGCAATATGTTCTGCAGTATACAAAAAAGATGGCATGTACACTTTTTTGATTCACATTCTCGTGCTCAAAATGGTCTTTCATTGTACGATGGATATTCAGTTTTAATACGATTCAGATGTTTAGATGATTTGATCACTTTCATGAACGCATTATATGATAGCTTGCAAATAAACATGACAACACAGTATGATTTGCTGCCACTTGCTATGACATTTACAGAAAATTCTCTTGTTGGCATAGATGAGATTGACAGTGTGGTTTCTTCTCAAACGCTACCTCTAGCTCAGTCAAGCAATTTAGGGCCATCTTGTAGGAGTATGCAGTTTGATTTATTACCTGAAACAATAAGTATAAGTGAACATGAATACAGAGTTACCGATTAAAGAAAAAGAAAGAGTAAATCAGCTTACATCAAAACAGTCTGCTAGAAAGAAGCTAGATTTTAAAGAAAAAGAAAGGGTAAATCAGCTTGCATCAAAGCAGTCTGCTAGAAAAAAGCCAGCCTTTACAGAAAAAGAAAGGGTAAATCAGCTTGCATCAAAGCAGTCTGCTAGAAAAAAGCCAGCCTTTACAGAAAAAGAAAGGGTAAATCAGCTTGCATCAAAGCAGTCTGCTAGAAAGAAGACAAAAGAATGTGCCAAGAAGCAGTCAGCAAGACAAAACCAAGAATTTAAAGAAAATGAAATGGTATTTCAGCTTGCATCAAAGCAGTCTGCAAGAAAAAAAAAGCCAGGTATATCAGTGAAAGAATTTGTACAGAAGCAGGCATACAGACAGGACCCAGATTTTAAAGAAAAAGAGAAGATATTTCAGCTAGCTAGTAAGCGGAGGCAAAGGCAAAAACACTTCATTTTGGAATGTGAAAGAATCGCCCAACAGCAGCGTAGGCAAGGGAAAAGAAAATTGGAAGATACACGTGAGCTAAACATGGAAAACAAAAGGCGTAAAATTGCTGAAGAAAGTCACATGAAATTGATCCATGTGAAGTATATGATAGAAAAAGACATGAAAGTGTAGCAGAATGTCTTAAACAATTTCATGAAAATATTGCAGTAGGAACTCTGTTTGTTTGTACTTGTTGTCACCAAACATGGTTTCGAAAAAGTGTATCAATGCTAAAAAACACTAACATTATGAAGTGCAGTATGAATTATTGCACCAAACTGAAATCAGTTGATAGTGAAGAGTGGATAAGTCACACTTGTTTGTCAGCATTAAAAGATGGTAAAGTTCCCGAGCTGTTAGTTGCCAATGGAATGAAATGGCCAACCAAACCTTCACAGTTAGATTTGCACCAGCTTGAAGAAAGATTAATTGCACTATGTATTACATTTATGCAAATTAGAGAACTGCCACGTAGTGGTCAGTATTCACTTTAAGGAAATGAAATCAATGTACCCGTTGATATTCAGCCCACTGTGAACTCTCTTCCAAGAGCTATGGATGAAAATTTTACAATTGCCATCCAGTTGAAGAAAAAACTGTCGTATAAGAAAATAGATTTCAAAGAAAATGTAAGACTAATGAAAGTTCTGACAGCATTACACTGGCTTCTAACTAATAGTGATATGTATAAAAATTCCGGTATTGCAGTTGATAACAGCTGGTTCCAGTCAATAACTGAAAGTGCAGAGGTAACTGTAAAAGAGTTTCTGGAAATGTCAGTGCAAAATACAAACCCTGATACGGACATAAATGATTCAATGATGGACGAAGATAAAACTGTTCCTTTGGTACCTAAAATTAGGGAAAAGGGTGATGGATATGAATCAGATGGATTCAGTGAGGTAGATTGTAATGAGCATGTTGGAAATGTTGATACCTTGGTGGATGTTGCTAACATTGAAAATAAGTTCGATCAAGTGTTGACCTTTGCCCCTGGAGAAGGACGACATCCCCTTAGTTTGTATCAAGATACAGATGCAGAGTATTTATGTTTTCCTACTATCTTTTGTGGTCAGAGACGTCCTGATAAGACTGGGAGAACAACTTTAGTTCATTACAGTGACATTGTTAAATGGGAGCTACGAAGCATTGATAGAAGAGCTGCTCAGTCTGTTCCAAACATTTTCTTCAAGCATCAAAAGCTTCAAATGAAACAAATAAGGGCGCGTTTACACGAGCAAAGTTTCTATGACAAAGTAGGTTTGTCACAGAAAAATTTGCTCGTGTAAATGCCAAAATATGACAATGTTTCTTTGACAAATATATATGGTAAAGTTACTTCGATAAATTAAATTTGTCCGTGTAAACGGAGAACTTTGCTAAAGATTATGTAACAATGAACTTTGCTATAAGCGTGGAAAATGCGACAAAGATTTTGTTTCATTGCTGCAGGTAACTTTGACGAATAATATTTGGTCGTGTGAACACTGCGGCAAATATTTCATTGCCAAAGTTTATGTGACAAAAATTCTATGGCACATTTTCTTTAACAAATAATTTGCTGCGTGTAAACGCAAAATGTTTGTCATACTTTCTTTGTTAAAGTTTCTGTGACATAGAAACTTTGCTCGTGTAAACGCGCCCTATGTGACAAAGTTAAGTTAGCTGTAAGAGATGTAAAAATAAAGGCAAGAACATTACAGCAGCAGAGGCAAGAGATCCAGCATATTTGGAGAGACTTGTGAAACTTGATGAAGGTTATTGTATATTTCGCCAGCTTAGAAATTTACCAGCATATTTAGAAAAAAGGAAGAAAGACATATTTGCAATGTTTAGGCAACTGTCTTTACCTACTAGGTTTATATCTTTGTCAGCTGCTGATACTAGACGGAATGATCTTCTGAAGATGTTAACAAAGCTGAATGATGAAATTCACTATTCAGACAAGGGTGTTGAGGCTTTAATTTGGCAAGAGAAAACAAAACTTGTTCAGAAAGACCCAGTAACTTGTTCAAGATATTTTGATCACAGGGTACAAGAGTTCTTGAACACTGTCCTTAAAAGTGAATTTGAACATATTGGGAAAGTGATAGATTTCTTCTACAGAGTGGAATTTCAGCAACGTGGTTCTCCTCATATCCACATGCTTATTTGGATTGAAAATGCGCCTAAACTGAAAAAAAAAAACAAGGATGAAGAAATAATTCAGTTAGTTGATAATTACCTTACATGCAGTAAAGAAATTGGGGAGCTTGTTGAACTTCAGTCACATAAACATTCAAAGTCATGCAGAAAGGAAAGAAAGGCAATATGTAGATTTGGCTTTCCTTTGCCTCCTCTTCCAAGAACAATGTTATTGCATCCTTTGGATGAAGAATTGAAAACTATAAAAAGAAACACTCAGAACTTCAAAAAATCAATGAATGAGTACAAAGATGTCTCTGAAATTGGATTTTATGATTTTTTTTAGCAAGTTGCCAAGATGGACTTTGAAAGTTACATCAAGTGTATAAGAAGTTCACTCAATGCTCCAAAAATTTTCCTCAGGCGGAATCCAAATGAGATGAGAACTAATTTGTTCAACAAAACAGTTCTTGTTGGTTGGAAGGCAAATCTTGATATTCAGATGGTTCTTGAACCATATGGTTGTGCAGCATATGTTGATGGCTATATAAGCAAATCTCAAAGAGGCACGAGCGCACAGCTTGATGCAGCAGCAAGAGAAGCGAGAAGCTCGAAAAGGAAATTTTGATATAAAGAAACAAGTAAGACATATTGGAAATGTGTTTTCAAACTGTGTTGAAGTGAGAGCACAAGAAGCAGTATACCTTGCTTTGCAGATTCCTCTTACAAAAGCTATAAGGGAGATTGTTTTCATCAATATCTCCATCCCAGAGGAAAGAGTATTTTTACTGAAATCTTAATCTGTGTTTGATGTACTTCCTGCTGAATCTACTGACATAGAAGCAGACAATATAATTCAGAGGTACGCAAAACGACCTAGACAGCTTCAGAAATTCTGCTTGGCAGATTATGTCACTACAGTTGTTATTGTTTATCCTAAAGGGAATAGCTTACCTGACATGACTGAAGACAGAAATGACGATGATGGTAATTCATATGATTCGAGTGATGAAAATGATGAAGATGATAATAATGGGAGTGTTGAATCTGAATATCATGGATCAAATCTGTTATATGTAGCAAAGAATGGGTAGGAGAGTTCCTAGAATAATACGTTATATGAGGTACGACATAAAGAAAGACCCAGAACATTACTACAGAGAACGACTTATGCTGATTATGCCCTGGAGAAACGCAGCAAAAGATTTGTTAGGTTCCTTTGAAACATATGAAGCTCATTACAATTTATTGAAAGCCATTCTTGAATCTAAACGCAGCCAGTATGAACATCATATTAAAGAACTTGAGCTTGCAAGGCAAATGGCAGAAGAGGAAGATGCTTATGATGAGATAGCACCAAATGCAGAACATGAAATCAGAGAAGCAAAGGAAGAAGGTGAAAGAGACGCTGAAAACTATTTTAATCCAGATAGAGTAGTAGAACATCGACAGAATGATATTGGTATAGACAGTATGATATTGGTAAAGAGATACAGGCTGCTTGTTCAGTGCCATCTGTAGGGATAAATGGAGTCATGTTACCTGATGAAAAATACTTAAATTTGCTTAGTTTAAATTTGAGACAAAGATAATTTTTTAATCATGTATTATATTGGATGAAATGCATGGAAGAACCACTGTACGCTTTCTTGTCAGGTGGAGCTGGGGTTGGCAAATATGTGCTCATCAAAGCACTGTATCAGAGTCTGTACAGATTTCTTAACTTGAGAGAAGGAGAACATCCTGATGATATTAGAGTTCTTCTTTGTGCGTACACTGACAAAGGTGCATATAATATTAATGGTGTCACCATTCCCTCTGCTTTCTTAAAGAGGTTCAAACAAGGTAGTAACCTTTTGTCAGCAGATGAACTGAACACATTCAGAGTGAAATATAGACATTTGAAAGTGATTATTATAGACGAAATCTCTATGGCAGGAACAAACACACTGACCTTTCTAGAAACACGTTTGCAACAGCTCAATGGAACCAAAGTCAGTTTTGGTGGTTTAAGCATCATTGCTATGGGAGATTTGTACCAGCTTATGCCAATATGTGACAAGTGGATATTCAGTGACCCATCAAAGGGTGCTTCAGCTCTAGCATATAATTTATGGAAGGATTATTTTAAATTGTATGAACTTGTTGATATTATGCGACAAAAAGATGATGTTGACTTCGCTCAGATGCTAAACCGGCTTCGACAGAATGAGCTGACAGAAGATGACAAAAATGAACTGAAGAAACATACTGTCAACCCCAATATGACGAATTGACTGAAGGAGGCTCCTCATTTATTCACTGAAAAAAAGTTTGTAGATAGATACCATGAGAATTATTTGAATAGATTATCAGAAGAAAAAGGTGTTATCCCATGTCATGATACAGTTGTTTCTGCGAATATTTCCTTAAAAAAGCAGGACACTAATTGAAGCACTTTCAGATGACTCGAACAAAACTGCTAATTTGCAAAAGCTGTTGACAGTAGCAGTTGGGATGATTGATGATATAACAGTCAATGTAGAGGATGGTTTGACAAATGGGTCTACGTGTGTTGTCAAATTCATTGAGTACAAAATGGAAGGCACAAATTGTCCCAGTATTATATGGGTTTTATTTGAAGATTCTCAAATTGGCCAGTCAGCTCGTGAGAAATTTTCTAATAGGGGTTTGTACAGTACAAACATAGATAAAGCAGGGACTCCAATATTTGATATAGAAGGAACATTTATTTACAGCTTCAAAACATGCGAAAGAATTCAATTTCCTTTGAAACAATCAGCAGGTAAAACTATTCATAAAGCTCAGGGGTCTACAGTAGATGAAATTGTTGTAGACCTGCCTCAAACGAGACTTAGAAAGCAACCTCATATTCACTATGTTGCTCTTAGTAGAGCCCGAAAACTAGAGAATTTCTATATTTTGAATTTGCATGAAACTGCCGTGGCGGTGGATGAACAAGTGAAAATTGAAATGCAGCGGTTAAAAACAGAAGCACCTCTTGAATTGTGTTATGTCCCATTACATAAAGTTGATTCACACAAGATCAAAATTTCATTTAATAATGCAAGGTCCTTACATTAGCACTTTAAAGACATTGAATTTGAGCCAAATGTTTTGTCAGCAGATGTGACTGGGTTTGCAGAATCCAGGCTGTGTGCAAGAGATGATAGTTGTCATTTTGCTCTGAAGAATTTCAAACTTTTGAAATTGGATGAAGCAGAACTTGATTCTGGGAACAGTCCATACCATGGGCTTGCTTTGTACATCAAGGATTATTTTGAAATTAAGAGAATAGAAAAAATCCATTCTGACATAAGCGAATTCATGTTGGCTAGCATGTACAGCAGTGTTAAGGGATGTTTCCAAGATGTATACTTCTACAAATTTCCTAAAAGTGTGCAAATGGTAGATATGCATACCAAATTGGTAATAATAGGTGATTTTAACATACATTCAAATGCCAACACTTCAACATTTGTAGCTTTCATGATGAAACAATTTAAATGTGAGCAGCACAACAATCAGTCAACTACTGATTCTGGATCGATGATAGATCTTATTTTCACAAACTATCCAGCATCCAGTGATGTTATTAAGGCTTACTGGAGTGACCACAAACTGGTTTATTGTGCACTGGATAAATAGGTACATCTGAAAAAACACATAGAATTCACCCACAAGGTAATTAGCAATACCAACCTGCAGGCAGGGGTTGGTATTGCTGGTGGTTATAGCAAGGATGGGTGGCCACCAAACAAAATTCTGTTATTTGCCATCATATTCAAAGGTGGGTCCAGGCTTGCTATTTTGATAAAGCAAGGTCTGGACCATTGGCTACTTTAGTGGTGGAAGTGATATATACATGTATCCTGTATCTGAAGGGCAAGACAATGTATGCCCTTGCAGATTGGTATTATGTTCTTAACCAAGTTACCTGACAGTCTGCTGTTTTAGTACTTCTTTAAAGTTGCCTGTGTGTGCTAGGCCTCGTCCCTGTGACATCATACAGGGTGTCTAAAAAACATGGACCTTTTTTGAAATTGCTGTAACTCCTTTATTTATCGAGGAAACTTTCCAAACCGATAGTAGCACTTTGATGCTCCTTTGCATTTATGATGTTTATTAACAGGTGGCCTTGCTTACAGGAAGTGACGTCATAATGTTTTAAGTTGACGGTTATTGCGTCATTTCTATTTTGACTGCACTGTTGAAACTGCATACTGTTATCAAGTGAAATATATTCAAACTTAGAGCGTTCTAAAGCTTACATTCTAAGGAGAGAAGGATTTACATTATCTCAGATAATGGATATCTTGAATAATGCAAAGAAAATTGTATTCAAATGACCTTTTTAAAGCTTTAAAGCAAGATTGCAGGTCAACACAAAATTATCTTCAGATTTATAATAAAAAATCAACTAAAATGGTCAAATTATAGCTTTGAAGTCGTTTAGCTATTAAAAATTAGTAGGTTGGTTGGTTGATTTGATGCTTAACGTCCACGGTAAACAACTAAGGTCATGTCGGGACGGTCAGTTAACCTAACCACACTATTCCTGGGCAGGCTTAGACCTCCTAAGCGGTTAACCAGTACAAAGTGCACATACTTTCGCCAGTATAAATTAGTAGGACACTAAAACGAAACAAGCTGCTTATCAGTTCTTTGCCAGTTTCAGTTCTTTAATGATCTTTGATGATACTGCCTTTATGGGCCTGCCTTTTCCCTTTTCTTGCTAACTTTCTGGCTTTATCATGAACAGCCTATTCTACCACCCAGTTCTAACCACAACATAACAGCCAATTTCCCCTGCGTTTTATTTTTCTTAGATTTTATTTCACTATTTGAGATTTTTTGAACCCTTGTTTTCTAAGAATGTAGACCTGAGAGCGCTCTGAAATCATTCTTTTTTGCTTAATGCCATTTTATGTTTCCAGCAATGCAGATGAGAAAAATGATGTCATTTATACTTTATGACGTCATCACGACGTCACTTTCGGTTGAAGTACTTTTTGATGAAGAATCTTATCCAGTAACATGTTGTTACATCCATGCAAGATTTTGCAAAGTTTCCTTAATAAATAAATGAGTTACAGCTATTTCAAATAAGGTCCATGTTTTTTTTGACACTCTGTAGTTTTAGAGATGTGCCATCAGCCTTATCTACAGAAGCATATAATGTGTACCCCTGCAGAGCTGGGTTGGTAGTGATGGGGGTAACTTGGAGTTCGCAGGTCCTAATCAGAGATTGTTAGATGAATTGTCAGTCTCAAAATAAGTTAAGTTAGTGATTTCAGAATAAAAATATAAGTGTTTTACACATTGCAGAATTAACTGTACTGTAAAAATCTTAAATATTTGGATAGCTTGAACTGAGCCAACATTATAAACCTGAAGTCTGGTCAGAGTCTACACTGCTTGCCATTCCCTCTGCAACTTTCATACATGTTACTGTATTAATTGCAAAGCTAACTGTTCCATTTTTGGGACAGTTAGGATTATTGTTTTGGGAGTCCCAATCTTTAGTATTTTTTTTTTACAGATTTTTGGATACATATCAAGGAAAGCAACTCTGCCTTTTTCTATCTTGTCTTACTTCTCAATAGGGGTTTTAGAGAAGAATTTTCTCCACTTTGGGCAGATTCTCTCTTTTAGATGTAAACCCTAATTTTGTATGAGTTCGACGTAGGAAGCAAACAAGAAGTCACAAAAGTGGTTTCCCTTTGTGTGAATGGCAGCACGCATGGAGGTGTACCCACCTCACTTATGTATTTGTAATGTTTGAATTTGACAATACATATGTCCTCCTTGAAGATAGATTATAGAAATTGGCAAGCATTGCAGATACAGCAAGGACCAGTATAATCTTGCTCTGCACTGGTTGCTTTGTAATTAAAATCCAAATAGTGAGTATAAATGAAAGACCTTCTGCTTTTTAAATTCTGGTATGGTTTCATTAAATAAATTTTCATGGCTTTGTCTCTAAATGAGGGTTATTGAAATGCGGGAGCATATTGAATGAAATTTGGAATATGGATTTTGTCTCATGGTGTTTCTTGTAGGAAAAGACATAACTTTGCTTAGTGTATGAGAAAAAAATGTGGCTTTTAGCAGAAAGTGACATCCCAATGTCAATAGCACAACATTGTAAAATTGTTTTCAAAGTGTGATGGGGGTGCAGCTGTGAAACATGTAGTTTGGTTTCAGCATTTAGGCCAGGAAGCCAAAAATTTGAGATTATTGTAATATTGTCATAAATAACTTCTCGGGTGAAGATATGCTAAAGATGTGTTAATAATTTAAATAAAAATATTTAGTTACATAGTTTTGTAGGACATTTTAGCGCATATTAGTATCCACACTTCATACCAGAATTGCTGTGCATGTTAGTTTCCTTCTGTGTTGTGCATTTTCTCTTGTACTGTAATACAATATTTCAAGACATAGTCTTCTGTGTCATGCCTGCAAATACTAGAAAGTGAGATACAGGTAATACTTTTCAAGTGGTGACAGTGGCATCTTGAACTTTATTGCAGCTGTCTGGTGTAGCTCTCATGACAGTGAGCACATAGGCAGAACACATACCTTCCTGCGTAATTTTCATTAAGGAAGAGTAGCTAAGCATTATGTTTTCATTGAAACCAAAACTATTTTTTTTTCATATCTGCGGTAAACTTTTGAATTTCTTGTACTGTAAACTTTTGCATTTCTTGTAGGTATGATTTTTCAGAATCATTTGTTAAGGAATAACCGTAATGTGCCTAAATATGGGGACACCTTAAGATAAAAAAAATTTCCATTTGTCTCAAATGGAAAATTTTATATCTTTAAGTGCCCCAAACTTTACAATACATCCAGTTGTTGAAGCATCATACTGACTTTTCTGAGATTGCCACTTTCTATAACAGGTTTGCTATCTAAACCAATGATATCTCAAAGTACTGTCAAGTCAAATTAATGAAACATTTTACACACCTTGGGCCAGTGGTATGTCAGTCTTCGAATTTGTTCCTAATGAGAGTGGAGACCGTAGTAAACTGACTCAAAGAAAGAAATGGTACAAAGTTACAGTGGAATGACACTTAAAATATCAAGGTTAAATAGCTGATACACCAGTATTCGAGCATCTTTATTTTATTTATTGATCAGTGAGCCTGAAGTTTGATATTTGGCCAGCCATCTGTCTGTAACTGAGAAGGGAAGTACCTGATAATCAACTTCTAGGACAACCAGTGTGAAATACAGAATGTGGATATGTCAACTAACAAATATTTAAAATAGATTGGTGAGAACCCTAGCTGGATCAAATTAAAATCAGACACTTCCTGAAATGTTAGAATCTAACATAGATACAGTGTGGTATTCAAGATGATACTTAATTTACAGAACAGTTGATAACCATTGCCAGTAAGAAGGTCATGCTCACAACTGTTACATAAACATCATATTTTATTTTGACAGGGCTCGGTAGGCACAGCCACACATTCAAATGACTCAAAATCAGTGGAATAGCAGTGCTGTTTAATGCTGAATCAGCATTCTGCTTTTGAAAGTTGTCATGACGTACTCAAGAGAGGATGCAGGAAACACACTGAATGCTTCTCAGATGCTTATGTACACTACAGGATATGGCATGTTATGAAGATCTCATGGTATTACTGCCACATTTTCATAACTGTTTAAGACAAAAGGACGGGCTACACTTTGGCCGTTTTTGTGCCGGCCCACGACCGTTCCTGTTGAAAGAACGAGTTACACTTTACTATTGCAATGTGCCCACTGAAAAGGCCGATTTTCGAAGGTAGGCAGATAATCACAAAAACGTGCAGAAATGTTAGCTATATTTTTCTAGTTTATTCTGTACGAATTTATTTTCCCGTATTTTAATGCCTTTTAGATTAATTTTGCGGTTGAATACATGTACTGTCTGCAACATTTAACATTGAGCCTATGGGAATTTGAACTACCAAGGTCCACTATGCATCCAAATTTCACTTCATCCTACCCTCGTAACCACTCCAATTTTTATACATAATTATCCCTCATATTCATATTCTTCATAATCGGGTTATATTACAGTGGTTACGAGGGTAGGAGTAAACGAAAAATAAACTTTTTGGGTAAATTTTCATGTATCCAACACTAGGATTAAAGGATTTATATCCAATTCGGATCAGCATATTTTGTAATCGATAGAAAATAGAGGCATTATTCGACACAACACATTTTTCCAAAGTGTTCATTTATGTAGTATGTGTTCCTAATGCCCCAACCAAGGATTCCGTGTGTGTGGGTGGGGGGGGGGGGAATGGGAGGGGATGGGATGCAGCGCTGGGCATGGACATGCCTATAGGTATGGCGTTATGTGCGTATGTAAGGCGTTAGTCTGAATGTCCTCCATCATCATGCTGTGATATATATAACGTCTGATGTTATAATGTTGCAACATGGTCAGATGATGTATCTCTGCCTGAAGCTGATGCATTGTAAAATTCTATGACCTTGAACTTTGGTCCACTAACTTTGTATGAAAAATTACTTGGATGAGCTTTTTTCTTGCCTCTTTTGATATGTTTTGTGTAGGAGTGCTGATATTTGATCAGATCATATCCTTAAAATGTAGGAACTGCAAAGCATCCATGCACACTGAGTCCTTGAACTTTATGCATGGACCAGGATTTTCACCTATATCTCAACACGGTTTTTGGATTCGCAACATAATTACAAATAGTTGGTCAGTCAAACGCTGCAAAAAAAATATCCTCATACTATTTGTAGGCTACTGTGACATATATTTAAAAGTTCACTGTTCTTTTCCTTATATATTCAACACTACATATGCACCATACTAAAGACAATGGTTCAGTCAGACCTTGCAAATGACGTCATACTATTTGTAGGTCATTGTGACTTGTATTTCATGATGCGTTGAATTACTGTTTTAGTTCGAACTAATATTTAATTGAATCTTCATTGGACTTGGAATAGTAAGTCACTCCAGCGCTGCGTCTCACTTGGTACTACATGTAGGTCCCTGTGACCTATATTTCTTGGTTCACTGATTTTGTCTAATAGTTTAAACATAGATCTGTGTAGCATCCATAAATGCGTAATATATCATACGTGATTAATATTTGGTATCATGATGAAGCTTTCATTATATGTATAAATAGTGAATAATGCTTAAGGTGGACAAATACGCAAGAACTCTGTTCTTACATGTTTAAAAAACAAAACAGAGTATTTGTTCATCATCAAATCGATTAACTGTTGAGTATATATAGTTATAATACACACTAACAATGTCTACCGTAAAGATCCTAAGTTTTCGGGCACATAGGTATGTACAAACAGTGGAAACCGAGATCAGACTGTTCCTTAGGAACCAGAATGATCAAGATCTTCACAGTTTCCATTCCATCTGCGCATTTTTGTCGACATTACTCTGTGGTAGAACCGAATAACAGAAAAATAAATAATAGGGCAAGGACCGGCTGTGCTTGCAGCAGGTGCAGAATTCGGCAGTCTGTTTTGGGGATATTTTGAACTTAAACATTGTTTTTCTATGAAACGAAATGGTGATTTTTTTTTATTCTTTAACATAGGATGTAAGTTTTACTAAAATAATATGCCCCATCGGTTGAATATATTTTTCATGACGTTTTTCATGAAATTCAGTTTTCTTGCATTTTTTCAAAGAATGTAAAAATTTACTTATTAACAAGAAAACTGCAATTTTTTGTTATCAGTTTGTTTCAAATATCCTATATGACAGATTATATGATTTGCTGAAATGAAAGTGCATCCATGTGCTAGAGATATGAATTTTAATAAAAAATGTGTAAAAATAGTATATAGAAATACAAAATGATGTTTTTTTAGGAAAACAAAACGGTGAAATTTTTTTTTATTATCCAAATGTTTAATAGCTCTTTGGGTTATTTAGACGGTATAATGGTTTGAATGCCCCGCCAATATTTCTATTCAGTATTCGTCTACCTTAAGAAAAAAAGACGGTTGATGTCCTTTTCACGCACTCGCCAGAACACAAGCGTGCAAAAGCAACAGTACATTTGCTTAACAATATTGGTCGGTTATAATCGACTTTCTGATCATTTGTTTCATTATATTCACAAAAGCAAACGCTTTAATGCTTATTATTGTGTTAAAGACCTGGATTTTTGTCATTAGTAAGTTATGTAATCCTTATCTAATCCAATAAACAGTCTCTTGTGGCTAAGCTGTCTTCTCCAGACCAGTGTCCCAGCAGTCTCTTATGGAGGCCCGAAATGGGGGAAATCAATAACAGAGATACCTTGTTTTAATTCCTGGCATTAATATTCATCAAAGTTTGATGTAGAAAATCATTTTAGATACATATATTCTGGTAATGTTTACAAAATATTAAGTTCACATCTATCCCTTTTCACAATCAAAATTCATTATGAGAGAAGCCAAAATAAAATAATATACTCTACATGAGGAAACAAAATACTGATAATGATAAATCCACAGTTGTCAAGTTGCAGTCTAAAACCAACAAAACTACAGTGTCAGGTCTTGTAAAAACAAATGAACTTTAACCAATTCACTGTTTTCAAAGGTGTGAAAAACATGTTTAATGTCACCAAACTGCTTGAAACATTGGTTTCACAATCTTAACAAATTGAAGTCTTTTGGGTCTCTGAAGTGACCCTTGAAACAAAATTTCATCTTCAAATCTTGCATATTTTTTCTTCTTGAGATTATTACATGTATAATGGCTATTGTATTAAATTACAGAGCCTTTGACTCACTTCACATACACACACAACAAAAAAATAAATAAATAAATAAAAATGAAATTATAAAAATAAGTAAATAAAAATTAAGAACATAAAATTAAAAATAACATATTGAAATATATATAAAAAAAGTTAAATTATTTAGTGACGATACAAGACAATATTTGTAAAATATATTCAATTATTTTTTTTCTTTCTTCCTTAAGTTCTTTTTTTTATTCAGTTTATTTTACCTTTCCTCTTTTTTTTTTTTTTTTTTTTTTTTTTTTAATTAATATTTGAGATTTCTTTGACTGCTTATCAGCAAATTATATTTTACAAATTACAGAATATATTGTTCTTATCTCATACATTTTGACTGATGCAAGAATTTATCCCACTAGAGCCCCACAGGCAGGCAGTGGTTTCAGCACTGCATTGTTTTATGACCCTAATAAATGAGGTGATTAGGAGGTGCCTTTGATTTTCTTATCACTTGTTTATTGGAGGGGATTAGATTGGGGGGGGGGGTCAAAATGATAGAACAAAATCCAGCCCTTTAATAAACACTTGTAAAATCTACTGTTCTGAGGTTTCGTAAAAATTCAAATAAAATTTCTTCTTACTAGAAGGTTTGAGCAAAAATATCTCTTTTAGACTGACGAGAGCGGTTTTGGCGGGCTTTAATGGCGGTTGCTATTCCTTTGTCTCGTCCGGGTTACCGCGTGTTTTTGGTGTTTGTGTAGGCTGTATGGTTTCTTGGTAGGTATTTTTGCTTGGAAACCTTCTTTTGAAAGCTATAAAAGCTTTGAGAGGTAAAATTGTGATTTAAGGAAAAAACTCAGCTTTGTGTTTATCTCGTGTATGACGAGGGTCATGGATTCGGACAACATCAAAGTTTCGGAATCTGTTAAAAGAGTTGAGTCAGTGTTCTTTTTGAACAAAGATGTAGAACAGAGAGAAGGTAAGTGGTTAAATACACTGGAGGTGTGTTTATCCGTGTGCAACAGGGTGCCAAATGAAAGTGCAGTAGAGGGGGCCCAAAGAATAGAGGGGCTTTGGCGAGTGTATCTCACCAACGCGGAAGCTCGTGTCAGCCTACTGGCCACTGGTTTAAGTCTAAGAGGGCAGCAAATAAATCTAAAAGATAGAAACCCATTTATCAGTGCAGCGTTTGAAGGGGTAGACACGTCAGGTTTATTTGTGAGAAATATACCTCTGTCTTATGACAATGCAGAGATAGAAAAGGCTCTAAAAGATAAGGGGGTAGAAATGATTGGGTCACTGAAATATGTTAGGGCTAGAACGGCAGCTGGTAAGTTGACAAATTTTAAAACGGGAGATAGATGTGTTGACATGGTTGTTCCAAAAGAACCACTGCCAAAGAAGCTGGCGGTGGGAATTTTCACAGCATCTCTGTACCATAAGAAACAGAGACAGTTAAAAGATGAAATTGAGTGTGGAAACTGTAAACAAAACGGGCACACGTAGGGACTGCAAAAATGAGGCAGTATGTTATGCATGCCTCCAAACAGGACACAAGAAAGGGGATGAAAATTGCCCTATATTCACTGAGAGAAACCTAAGGGAAATTGGGAATAGATAGAAGCCAGGAGGGGGATGCTACAGATAGTTCTGATAACAGCACAGACACTGAGAGTAATTATGATGAGGAAGATGAAGGTAACGTGACAGAAATTGAAGCAGACAGGGAAGTCATTGATACTGTTGTTCAAGGTAAGGTGGCTGAACTGAAAGCTGCAGGGAAAACTGAACCCTCAAGTCCTGAGATAAAACACAAATCAGGTACTCAGAGTAAAGAGCAGCAACAACAACTCATTACTTCACTTTGGGCTGTAGACACAAAAGCTCAGTCAACACCACAATGTACAAGTAGCCCAGCAAGAGTGAGACGCATGTCTGACAGAAGCCCTGATGAAACAGCGCAACAACAAAAACAAGGCAAAAAGAAAAAGCACAAAAATAATGTAGCATTGTCCGTTATTAATTCATGAATCACACATCATCTCCAGTAAATATCTGTTCTTTAAATGTGAAGGGTTTAAGAGAACAGAAAAAAAAGAAGTAATCTTTTCTTTTGGCTGCTAAAAAACAGTTTGATATCATTTTGCTGCAAGAAACATACTGGACAGATAATTTGATGCATAAAATACAAAAGGAATGGGAGGGGGAAGTTTTCTTCAATTTTGGGACTGACCACAGTAGGGGCAATGCAATACTTTATAGAAAAACTTAGCATTTGAAACAATAAACACACATAACGCAGAGGGTGGGAGACTAATACTAATGAATATAAAACTAGAGGATGAGGTTATTACTCTTTTAAACATTTATGCACCAAACATAAGAGCTGAAAGGAAAGCCTTTTCTACTAAAGTGCAGAAATGGGTAGATAAGTATGCTTTAAATAAACAACTAATAATCATAGGGGGTAGATTTCGATCACACAGAAGTAAATGATGTTGATAGACATCAATCATATTCACAAAACTCTAAAGATGTTAGTTCATTAACATATAGAGGCACTTCTGGAAAAGCATTATCTTTATGATATCTGGAGAGAAATGCATCCAAACAAAAAAAAACAATATACCTATAGAGATATAAGTAGATTAGATAAATTCCTCATATCCACTGATTTAGTTGACAATACACAAAAACACACATAGTTTCTGCAGGAGTTAAAACTGATCATAAATGTATAACCCTTTAGATAAATTTAAATAAGTCACACAAAGGCCCAGGGCGGTGGAAGCTTAATACAAGTATTCTAATAGATAAATTGTATCAAAACAAAATAAAAAATCTATTAGAAAAGACAAAACAAGACTACTCCTCATTATCAAAACAACTTTTCTGGGAAATCTGCAAAATCAAAATAAGAGAATTCACCACTGGATACTGCAAACATAAGCAAAAATTTAAAGAGGATTTACTACAAGAGCTTGAACGGCAAATTGAACTGAAACAAGAGGAATTAATCAAATCCAGTTACGATCATTCGGTTCAAATCCAAAGGGACAGAATTGTAAACGACTTACACCAAATGATTCATGAACAAACTATTGGGGCGCAGATAAGAAGTTGGGCTAAATGGATAGAGGAAGGAGAGAGAAGTACAAAATATTTTATAACATAGAAAAACCATGCGTCAATAAATACAATAAAGCAACTACAAAAAGCTGATGGCTCAAATGCTGTAACACAAACAGAAATTCTAGAGGAAGAATACAAGTTTTATCAGCACTTATATGCTCTGGAAGGTAATGATAATAATGAAAACGCAAGAGAATACATTAAAACCACTAAATTAAATCACCTTAATGAAACAGATAAAGAATTACTCGAGGGAGAAATAACAAGAACAAGAATGTGAAAATGCCATCAGCTCAATGAAACTGAATAAATTACCAGGAAGTGATGGTATTTCAGTAGAGTTTTACAAAACATTTTGGCAACACATTAAATCAATATTGGTACAGTCATTAAACGTAGCTTATCAAAAGGAGAATTGTCCCCAACGCAAAAAGAGGTATGCTAACTTTACTATATAAAATAAATGATAAAACTTTACTAACTAATTGGAGACCAATTAGTTTGCTCAACACTGACTATAAAATTTTAGCACACGTTCTTTCAAACCGATTAAAACAGGTCATCCATAAATTAATAAAGATCAGAATGGATATATACGAGGCAGAAATATTGCTTATAATATAAGATTGATTCAGGATGCTATAGAACACTTTGAAACTGACAATACTGAAGGTGCCATTATTTTTCTAGATTTTCAAAAAGCCTTTAACACAGTTAATAATTGTTTTCTGTTCACCACTTTACAGCAGTTTAACTTTGGAAATTCCTTTCTGAAATGGGTAAAAACTTTATATAATAATGCTGAGTCTTGTGTATCAATCAACGGATCGGTATCACGCCCATTCCAAATAAAACGCGGTATCAGACAAGGATGTCCTTTAAGTGCCCTATTGTTCATACTAGTGGCAGAAATTTTGGCTGAAAATATTAGAGCACAAAAAAACTGTGCACTTGAGATTTCAATAAAAGGAAAAGTAAAATCGATACATCTATCACAGTTAGCAGATAATACCACATTATTTCTAAAAGATGAGAGAGCTGCGATACACTGTTTACAAATTGTAGGACAAAACAGAAATGATTCTTTAGCAGGAATAAGTTGGAAAAGCAATTCAGTAAAATTTTGGGAGTGTATTTTGGCTACAATAAAGAAGAAATTGAAAAAAAAAATTGAAATGAGAAGCTGCAAAATATAAACAATACTTTAAGTAGCTGGAGGTACAGAAATTTTACCTTTCAAGGAAGAGCACTGATAGTAAAATCGTTAGCCTTATCAAAACTTGTGTATTTGGTGGCATCTATTTGTGTGCCAAAATGGGTAATAAATGAAGTAAATAAGGAATTCTATGGATTCATTTGGAACTATAAACGTGATAAGATCAGCCGTAAAGTTATGACATATGATCTACTGGAAGGTGGTATGAATATGTTAGACTTTATGTCATTCTGTATAGCCATAAAGGCAGTATGGGCATATAGATTGCATAAAAGTGAAGGAGAAACTTGGAGTTTTATACCCTTAAAACATATGGAAAAATGTAATATTAACATCTTGATGAATATGAACTTTGAAAAAGAAAAATGAATCCCTATCAAACTGCCTATATTTTATACTCAGGTATTTGTCAGCTGGCATTTATGCGATGGAGGTCAAAAAGCACCACAGAATGCAACTGATATAAGACAACAGCTGCTATGGGGAAATAAATATATACAATCCAAGGGGAAAATTTATACTTCTCAAACTGGAACGAAAGCAATTTAAACGTAATTGGTGACCTTCTAAACAAGGACGGTAAGTTTAAAACGGGGGATTATTTATGAAGCCGCAAACTCAAAAATGTGCTTATATAAACTGCCAAATGCCAAGCTTTTATAAACATAAATTTTATAAGGATCGGTCGTGGGCACTAAAACGGCCAAAGTGTAACCCGTCCTTTATGTTTATAAAAGCTCGGCATGCGGCAGTTTATAAAAGCACATTTTGAAGTTTGCGGTGTCATAAATAATCACGTGACTTCCGGGTTATTGCATATGGGGTGCTGAACGGGGTACATTAACTACCTGCGGTTTTTCGATATAATCAGCAATTCCGCCGACATGTCAGCCCTCCAAACTGACAGATAGAATACTTTTGGTTCTTATCCACAGCCTAAAAGAGATTTTTGTTTTGATGGGAACAATACCTCGAAGTCCAAAACAGATGAAAGGCTTCATTTTCAACTGATGTATATTTATCCTTTATTAAATTTAATTTATATGCACATTTACTCCCACACATACACACTCGCACTCACAGTTATACACTTACAAATACATTAATATCCTTTTGTACATTTATATACATACACCTATGCAAACACCTATATTAAATATACAGACATGTGTCCTGTTAATTTTTTACTCGTCTGTTAATAATGTATTTTCTTTTATACTTATTCATTTTTGTTATCTAATTTAGCGCCCTTTTCCCAAATTAGTTATTTTATTTATTTATTTTCCTTCTTTGTCATACATTTTATATTTCTTTGATGTACTGCATTGTTTTCCTAAAATGTTTTTGTTTTTTCTCAAACTTGCTAATGGATTACTTTTAGCTTAAATAAACTAGGTTAGTTATATTTTGACACAGTTTTAAAGAATATTTTAATTAACCAAAGGTTTGTTTTATTTGTTTATTTACTTTTTTTTATAGTTTCAGTGCTTCTTTATTTACTTATTTATTTATTCATTTATTTATTTATTTATTTTTTTGATAAAAAAGAAAAATTCAGCCTTCTTCCAGGTTGCTAAGTAATTGCTTAGGGTGTAACATAAAGTATGTTAAGTAAGTGTGTGTACCTACAAGAGTTTCACTCCTACTTCCCTTTAATTCAATTAAAAAAGAGAAAGCGAGAGAAAAAAAGGTTTGCAGTTACTGTACTCTGTAGTGTTTTAATGTATACCTGTATTTGTTTCTAGCTTTCTCGAGCATCAGAAGAGACAGAACATCAGAAGAGACATAACATTTAACAGACATCACAAAAACAGACACAGATACATGTAATAAACAAAAAAAGTGTTAACAGTACAATGAGGTTATCTTCTGTCTTGGCGGCGACTACCAAGCACATAATGAAATGACACACAAATGAGGCCCTGTGTTAGTAATGAAATAAAGATAGAGCAAAGACTTGCAGAGAAGGTAAGTTTAGTTATCTTATTACAGCTTTTATAGTTTGAGAGAAGAATCAGACTCTCTCAAGATGAAATCATATATTTATACACACATACCTATATACACCTACCCATATACATACACGTATACACCTGCATGTATACCTAGTAACATATATACATTTTTACATTTGAACTTAACATATTGCAGTAACATGCTTATGCCTCATGACTAGTTTAAAGTGGTGTTACATCACATCCGATCATGGTCTTTTCCTAATATATATGTACAATGTGTTCAAAGTTGCCTTGTTTACAAAGATCTAATTATGAATACCACAACATAGACATGGTAAAGCTAAATATGCCTACAGGTTGATATTGAGAGAGAAAAAAAAGAAAAAGAAGTTCACTTTTACATTGTTTGCACTTCAGGTTTGCCAAATGTGTTTGCTGTGGAAAAATTAATATTTCAATTTACTATTTTCAGTAAAATATTTTAGAGACAAGGCATGTACCTCAATGTTTATAACTCCCCAACTTATAAATAAATAAAATGATGATTGTGCAAACTACTTAATTCCTTGATTCAAGAGAAATTGTCTTTTTGTTCAATCAAGTAAAAAAAAAACTGACTAAAAAGATACAATTCTAGATTAAAGATTTGTAGCCAAAAGGGAAATAAGCCTGTAGTAACTAAATGCATCTTGCGTTCCTTGATAAGTATACTTGGGAGTAACATCCCATTAACATCTATTCATGTTCAGGATGGTTCTTTGTCTGAAGGTTCATTCGATCTTAACGTTAAGTTTAAAGAGCTTAAAAAGTGCAATTGTTTATACTATGCTATTCTGTATTGATAATGAAAAAAAGAAAATTATAAAAAAAATAAAATAAAATAAATACATAAAATAAAATAATTGTATCTTAATGTGAATGTAGCTTATATACACAGGTTGTTTAAGAGGAAACGGGTTAAGTATAGCTCCGAACCTAAGATTCTAGACATCTAATAATACTAGCTAATTGTTCGATTTTATTAGTATTATCTTCTTAGTTTTTTTTTTTTTTTTTTCTCAGATAATTTTTCCATCTTGTCGAAACGATAAATATTAGATGGAAAAATAAGCCAAAAGTTACTCCCATTTTTCTTGGATTCCATGCCTATTGTCAGGCTAACAGAAATTATTACTCTCTTGACGAAAGCGAAACACAAGACAGCTATAAGAGAGCCAGAACAACAGCAACTTAAAAGCTCACATAGATGCTAATAATTTTATTTGATAGCCTTGCGGTTAATTAAAATGATATTCAGATAAGAGTCGCAACAAAGAATAGATTCAAACCTTAACCATTCCCTCCCCAAAGTTTGACCTTGGTCTACGAAATCCTGAATCCAGAGTGTTAACCTTTTGGCAAACTCGACCAGATTCAACAAAATTGAATCCCATGTGTTAACCTCTCGGCCCACACGACAGGAATCAAATATTTTTATTTCGTAGTGTCACCTTTTATGCTTGCCTTTAATTATGCGTAATTTGGTACTTCTGGCTGGATCAGTATTGGTAAAAGAAGAATCCTGACCTTGGTAGAATTCGAACCTCAACCTCAGGGTCTGATCTCTACTACACGAGCTTAGAGCATTAGCCAATCGGCTGATGCGACCAGACACGTATGTCCAGATGTACCAGTTTTACGTTGATTTCCCCTGTAATTTGTGCATAGTACCTTCCTTTCCTTTTTTTAAAGAATTTAGCAGGAAATGTACATTCCGGCAGGATCAGTATTGGTTAAAGAAGAATCCTGACCTTGGTAAAATTCGAACCTCAACCTTAGGGCCTGATCTCTACCACATGAGCTTAGAGCATTAGCCCATCGGCTGATGCGACTAGACATGTATGGCCGGATGTACCTGTCTTACTTGATTTTCCTTGTAACGTGTGAATGGTACTATCCTTTACTATTGTTTTCAAGAGTTTAGTAATAAATATAGGTTGGACTAAATTATAAACATCCATGTGGCTGCCTTGCAAATATCAGTCATATCTTTGGTTTAATGCAGTCCTCCTAACAGCATCAGAAGTGATCACTAGCTGAAGACAAAGAAGGACAGACACGTTGGAAAAGAATGAGAAAAAAAAGAAGAAAAAAAGAATTGGAATTTAGAAAGTAACAATAGTATATTTTATTACTATCTATATGTGTTCCTTCGCTTTATGTCACCATTGTGTTATATGGATATCCAAGTTATTTGCAGAATCATACATCAGCCAGGGAGACTGAGCGATACTACATTCTGATTACTCAGGCAAACTACGTAGTAATTAACTGAATATTTGTCTTGAGTGCTATGATGTCAGTATATGTAAGCATCTAGCCAATGGAAACAACAGAAGAGGTGTTCTCTTTCCAGACGATTCTTTTTAAGAAATGTCCTTTGTCTATGTAATTATTATCATTATTTTTTTTAACCAACTTTCTTGAATATCTAAATGTGTTAGTAGATATACAAAAGGTGTAACACCCATTTATGAGTGTAGAGCAATATATTACCATATACTTAAAAAGCTATCTATAGTGTTGTACATGCTAATATCATTATTTTCCTTGTATATTCTGCTCCACATTTTAAGCTGACCATATAACCATGCACCGATATTTAAATTATGATTATTATAAATCCAATACTTATGAATGGCTACAAAAATATGTGAAAGCAATGTGTTTAAACTGTCATACGCTGAGTAACATATCTTATGCCAAAATATTAATGTTCGGTTTGTAAGTTTAACCGTCAGCTTCCTTATTTTAAGTATGTTTTCAATCTTCAATATTACTGGTCTTATATTACTACATGTGATGAACAAATGTTCAAAAGTTTCAAGAGTGTGACAGCCAAATCTGCACATACTTGAATTGGGTATTTTCCATTTATACAGGTTTTCTTGACATGGCAAAATTCTATGTAGCATTAAAAAATTGAAATCTGCAATTGGTTTGTTACGTGGGTGTTTTATTCTATACTTCCAAATATCAGCCAATAGTGGTCTGTCCGGAAATAACTTTTGCCAATATTTTTCAACATATAGTCTTGACATCTTCTTTCTGGTAATAGCTGGTTGTACTCTTTTGCTTTTGTTGGCAGGTCATATTTTTGTCTATCATCTGAAAAGATATAGGGTTTGAGATCTTTTTTTAACTTTTGTGTTCATGTTCGCACTTTTGAGTTTATCTTTCCACTGTGCAGGGACTGATTTAAAGACAGGATTTCTGAACCCCCCGGTAGAGGATTAGCTACCTGTATGAGGCAATAGAGGGCGTGGCTTAGCTACTGTACAAATGAGACCACTGTCCTATTTTAGCCAATAAGAGCTGCCAATACTTTCACAGGTAAATACCCCAGCAAATCAACAGCCAATCAAATTAGAGACAAATCTACAGGAGCTACTGTAGATGTTAACCCTTTGGTGGCTACTGGAAAACTGAGAATAGGTAGCTAATTTTGCCTTTTATAGTCCACTCCTGCCTTTAAGCAGGACCTTATACTCTATTAACCAAGATCTGTTCTTTAATTAGATCTGTTCTTTAATTTAGCAAATATTTCCTCCCCCGTTTTAAAGTTACCGTCCTTGTTTAGAAGGTCACCAATTACGTTTAAATTGCTTTCGTTCCAGTTTGAGAAGTATAAATTTTCCCCTTGGATTGTATATATTTATTTCCCCATAGCAGCTGTTGTCTTATATCAGTTTGCACTTTGTGGTGCTTTTTGGCCTCCATCGCATAAATGCCAGCTGACAAACACCTCAGTATAAAATATAGGCAGTTTGATAGGGATTCATTTTTTTTTCAAAGTTCCAAGGCGGTAGTTCTGTTGTGGTTCTTTGTTGCCTGTTTTTGGTGTCAGAGTTTCTGTGATGTTTTACCTTATGTATGTTATTATTATTTTTGGTTCGGTTTGGGTTGCTGAGTGGCCACCTTTTGGGAACAAGCTGCTCACTCGGTTGGCCATATGTTCTCTGTATCTTGATTATTTGTAATCTTAGTTGTTTCCAACTATGGTTTGAAGGCTGGATTTGGATTTTGATTGTTTCAGTTCCTGTTCTTTGCATACTTTTTACTTCATATTCATCAAGATGTTAATATTACATTTTTCCATATGTTTTAAGGGTATAAAACTCCAAGTTTCTCCTTCACTTTTATGCAATCTATATGCCCATACTGCCTTCATGGCTATACAGAATGACCTAAAGTCTAACATATTCATACCACCTTCCAGTAGATCATATGTCATAACTTTACGGCTGATCTTATCACGTTTATAGTTCCAAATGAATCCATAGAATTCCTTATTTACTTCATTTATTACCCATTTTGGCACACAAATAGATGCCACCAAATACACAAGTTTTGATAAGGCTAACGATTTTACTATCAGTACTCTTCTTTGGAAGGTTAAACTTCTGTACCTCCAGCTACTTAAAGTATTGTTTATATTTTGCAGCTTCTCATTCCATTTTTGTTTTCAATTTCTTCTTTATTGTAGCCAAAATACACTCCCAAAGTTTTTACTGAATTGCTTTTCCAACTTATACCTGCTAAAGAATTATTTCTGTTTTGTCCTACAATTTGTAAACAGTGTATCGCAGCTCTCTCATCTTTTAGAAATAATGTGGTATTATCTGCTAACTGTGATAGATGTATCGATTTTACCTTTCCTTTTATTGAAATCTCAAGTGCACAGTTTTTTGTGCTCTAATATTTTCAGCCAAAATTTCTGCCACTAGTATGAACAATAGGGCACTTAAAGGACATCCTTGTCTGATACCGCGTTTTATTTGGAATGGACGTGATACCGATCCGTTGATTGATACACAAGACTCAGCATTATTATATAAAGTTTTTACCCATTTCAGAAAGGAATTTCCAAAGTTAAACTGCTGTAAAGTGGTGAACAGAAAACAATTATTAACTGTGTTAAAGGCTTTTTGAAAATCTAGAAAAATAATGGCACCTTCAGTATTGTCAGTTTCAAAGTGTTCTATAGCATCCTGAATTAATCTTATATTATAAGCAATATTTCTGCCTCGTATATATCCATTCTGATCTTTATTAATTTATGGATGACCTGTTTTAATCGGTTTGAAAGAACGTGTGCTAAAATTTTATAGTCAGTGTTGTGTAAACTAATTGGTCTCCAATTAGTTAGTAAAGTTTTATCATTTATTTTATACAGTAAAGTTAGCATACCTCTTTTTGCGTTGGGGACAATTCTCCTTTTGATAAGCTACGTTTAATGACTGTACCAATATTGATTTAATGTGTTGCCAAAATGTTTTGTAAAACTCTACTGAAATACCATCACTTCCTGGTGATTTATTCAGTTTCATTGAGCTGATGGCATTTTCACATTCTTGTTCTTGTTATTTCTCCCTCGAGTAATTCTTTATCTGTTTCATTAAGGTGATTTAATTTAGTGTTTTTAATGTATTCTCTTGCGTTTTCATTATTATCATTACCTTCCAGAGCATATAAGTACTGATAAAACTTGTATTCTTCCTCTAGAATTTCTGTTTGTGTTACAGCATTTGAGCCATCAGCTTTTTGTAGTTGCTTTATTGTATTTATTGACGCATGGTTTTTCTATGTTATAAAATATTTTGTACTTCTCTCTCCTTCCTCTATCCATTTAGCCCAACTTCTTATCTGTGCCCCAATAGTTTGTTCATGAATCATTTGGTGTAAGTCGTTTACAACTCTGTCCCTTTGGATTTGAACCGAATGATCGCAACTGCATTTGATTAATTCCTCTTCTTTCAGTTCAATTTTCCGTTCAAGCTCTAGTAGTAAATCCTGTTTAAATTTTTGCTTATGTTTGCAGTATCCAGTGGTGAATTCTCTTATTTTGATTTTGCAGATTTCCCAGAAAAGTTGTTTTGATAATGAGGAGTAGTCTTGTTTTGTCTTTTCTAATAGATTTTTTATTTTGTTTTGATACAATTTATCTATTAGAATACTTGTATTAAGCTTCCACCGCCCTGGGCCTTTGTGTGACTTATTTAAATTTATCTAAAGGGTTATACATTTATGATCAGTTTTAACTCCTGCAGAAACTATGTGTGTTTTTGTGTATTGTCAACTAAATCAGTGGATATGAGGAATTTATCTAATCTACTTATATCTCTATAGGTATATTGTTTTTTTGTTTGGATGCATTTCTCTCCAGATATCATAAAGATAATGCTTTTCCAGAAGTGCCTCTATATGTTAATGAACTAACATCTTTAGAGTTTTGTGAATATGATTGATGTCTATCAACATCATTTACTTCTGTGTGATTGAAATCTACCCCCTATGATTATTAGTTGTTTATTTAAAGCATACTTATCTACCCATTTCTGCACTTTAGTAGAAAAGGCTTTCCTTTCAGCTCTTATGTTTGGTGCATAAATGTTTAAAAGAGTAATAACCTCATCCTCTAGTTTTATATTTATTAGTATTAGTCTCCCACCCTCTGCTTTATGTGTGTTTATTGTTTCAAATGCTAAGTTTTTCTATAAAGTATTGCATTGCCCCTACTGTGGTCAGTCCCAAAATTGAAGAAAACTCCCCCCTCCCATTCCTTTTGTATTTTATGCATCAAATTATCTGTCCAGTATGTTTTTTGCAGCAAAATGATATCAAACTGTTTTTTAGCAGCCAAAAGAAAAGATTATTTCTTTTTTTCTGTTCTCTTAAACCCTTCACATTTAAAGAACAGATAGTTACTAGAGATGATGTGTGGTTCATGAATTAATAACGGACAATGCTACATTATTTTTTGTGCTTTTTCTTTTTGTTTTTGTTGTTACCCTGTTTCATCAGGGCTTCTGTCAGACATGCGTCTCACTCTTGCTGCGCTACTTGTACGTTGTGGTATTGACTGAGCTTTTGTGTCTACAGCCCAAAGTGATGTAATGAGTTGTTGTTGTTGCTCTTTACTCTGAGTACCTGATTTGTGTTTTATCTCAGGACTTGAGGGTTCAGTTTCGCCTGCAGCTTTCAGTTCAGCCACCTTACCTTTAACAATAGTATCAATGACTTCCCTGTCTGCTTCAATTTCTGTCACGTTACCTTCATCTTCCTCATCATAATTACTCTCAGTGCCTGTGCTGTTATCAGAACTATCTGTACTCTCCCCCTCCTGGCTTCTATCTATTCCCAATTTCCCTTAGGTTTCTCTCAGTGAATATAGGGCAATTTTCATCCCCTTTCTTGTGTCCTGTTTGGAGGCATGCATAACATACTGCCTCATTTTTGCAGTCCCTACGTGTGCCCGTTTTGTTTACAGTTTCCACACTCAATTTCATCTTTTAACTGTCTCTGTTCCTTATGGTACAGAGATGCTGTGAAAATTCCCACCGCCAGCTTCTTTGGCAGTGTTTTTTGTTGAGCAACCATGTCAACAAATCTATCTCCCGTTTCAAAATTTGTCAACTTACCAGCTGCCGTTCTAGCCCTAACATATTTCAGTGACCCAATCATTTCTACCCCCTTATCTTTTAGAGCCTTTTCTATCTTTGCGTTGTCATAAGACAGAGGTATATTTCTCACAAATAATCCTGACGTGTCTACCACTTCAAACCCTGCACTGATAAATTGGTTTCTATCTTTTAGATTTATTTGCTGCCCTCTTAGACTTAAACCAGTGGCCAGTAAGCTGACACGAGCTTCCGCGTCGGTGAGATACACTCGCCAAAGCCCCTCTATTCTTTGGGCCCCCTCTACTGCACTTTCATTTGGCACCACGTTGCACACGGCTAAACACACTTCCAGTGTATTTAACCACATACCTTCTCTCTGTTCTACATCTGTGTTAAAAAAGAACACTGACTCAACTCTTTTAACAGATTCCGAAACTTTGATGTTGTCCGAATCCATGACCCTCGTCATACACGAGATAAACACAAAGCTGAGTTTTTTCCTTAAATCACAATTTTACCTCTCAAAGCTTTTATAGCTTTCAAAAGAAGGTTTCCAAGCAAAAATACCTACCAAGAAACCATACAGCCTACACAAACACCAAAAACACGCGGTAACCCGGACGAGACAAAGGAATAGCAACCGCCATTGAAGCCCGCCAAAACCGCTCTCGTCAGTCTAAAAGAGGTATTTTTGCTCAAACCTTCTAGTAAGAAGAAATTTTATTTGAGTTTTTACGAAACCTCAGAACAGTAGATTTTACAAGTGTTTATTAACACAATAATAAGCATTAAAGCGTTTGCTTTTGTGAATATAATGAAACAAATGATCAGAAAGTCGATTATAACCGACCAATATTGTTAAGCAAATGTACTGTTGCTTTTGCACGCTTGTGTTCTGGCGAGTGCGTGAAAAGGACATCAACCGTCTTTTTTTCTTAAGGTAGACGAATACTGAATAGAAATATTGGCGGGGCATTCAAACCATTATACCGTCTAAATAACCCAAAGAGCTATTAAACATTTGGATAAGAAAAAAAAATTCACCGTTTTGTTTTCCTAAAAAAGCAACATTTTGTATTTCTATATACTATTTTTACACATTTTCCATTAAAATTCATATCTATAGCACATGGATGCACTTTCATTTCAGCAAATCATATAATCTGTAATATAGGATATTTGAAACAAACTGATAACAAAAAATTGCAGTTTTCTTGTTAATAAGTATATTTTTACATTCTTTGAAAAAATGCAAGAAAACTGAATTTCATGAAAAACGTCATGAAAAATATATTCAACCGATGGGGCATATTATTTTAGTAAAACTTACATCGTATGTTAAAGAATAAAACAAAAAAAAAATTCACCGTTTCGTTACATAGAAAAACAATGTTTAAGTTCAAAATATCCCCAAAACAGACTGCCGAATTCTGCACCTGCTGCAAGCACAGCCGGTCCTTGCCCTATTATTTATTTTCCTGTTATTCGGTTCTACCACAGAGTAATGTCGACAAAAATGCGCAGATGGAATGGAAACTGTGAAGATCTTGATCATTCTGGTTCCTTAGGAACAGTCTGATCTCGGTTTCCACTGTTTGTACATACCTCGGTGCCCGAAAACTTGGGATCTTTACGGTAGACATTGTTAGTGTGTATTATAACTGTATATACTCAACAGTTAATCGATTTGATGATGAACAAATACTCTGTTTTGTTTTTTAAACATGTAAGAACAGAGTTCTTGCGTATTTGTCCACCTTAAGCATTATTCACTATTTATACATATAATGAAAGCTTCATCATGATACCAAATATTAATCACGTATGATATATTACGCATTTATGGATGCTACACAAATCTATGTTTAAACTATTAGACAAAATCAGTGAACCAAGAAATATAGGTCACAGAGACCTACATATAGTACCAAGTGAGACGCAGCGCTGGAGTGACTTACTATTCCAAGTCCAATGAAGATTCAATTAAATATTAGTTCGAACTAAAACAGTAATTCAACGCATCATGAAATACAAGTCACAATGACCTACAAATAGTATGACGTCATTTGCAAGGTCTGACTGAACCATTGTCTTTAGTATGATGCATATGTAGTGTTGAATATATAAGGAAAAGAACAGTGAAATTTTAAATATATGTCACAGTAGCCTACAAATAGTATGAGGATTTTTTTTGCATCGTTTGACTCACCAACTATTGGTAATTATGTTGCGAATTCAAAAACTGTGTTGAGATATAAGTGAAAATCCTGGTCCATGCATAAATTTCAAGGACTCAGCGTGCATGGATGCTTTGCAGTTCCTACATTTTAAGTATATGATTTGATCAAAATATCAGCACTGCTACCCCAAAGATATCAAAAGAGGTATGGATACATCTCATCCAAGTCACCTTTCATACATAGTTAGTGGACAAAAGTTCAAGGTCACATTTTTTTGCAATGAATCAGCTTCAGGCAGAGGGATACATCATCTGACCACGTCGCCACATTATAACATCAGAGGTTATATCACAGCATGATGATGGAGGACATTCAGTCTAACGCCTTACATACGCATATGACGTCCTACCTATACGCATGCCCAGCGCCGCGCCCCCTCACCGACCCCCCTCCCCCCCCGTCCCACCCTCCTCCTACTAGCACTCAGAATCCTTGGTGGGGGCATTAGGAACACATACTACATAGATGAACACTTTGAAAAAGGTGTGGTGGCGAATAATGCCTCTATTTTCTACCTACGTAACCACTGTAATGTAGCCCGTTTATGATGAATATGTATATGAGGAATAATAATGTACAAAAATTGAAGTGGTTACGAAGGTAGGATGAAGTGAATTTTGGATGCATAGTAGACGTTGTTAGTTCAAATTCCCATAGGCTAAATGTTAAATGCTGAAACAGTCCATGTATTTAACCGCAAAATTAACCTAAAAGGCCTTAAAATATTAGAAAATGAAATCGTACAGAATAAACTAGAAACATATACCAAGCATTTCTGCATGTTTTTGTGGTTATCTGCCAACCTTCGAAAATCGGCCTTTTCAGTGGGCACATTGCAATAGTAAAGTGTAACTCGTCCTTTCATCTAATTTAACATGTCAGTTGTCACAACAAACTACATACTGGTTGCCAGACAAGTGACTGCTGTTCCAACAATGCATGTTATGATATGGCGTTTGTCACTACAGCCTACTCCTACCAGCATCATGTTAATGTTCTTCCATGTGGAATATTTCGTGTCGTTGTGATAGATATCTATAGTCAAAGACATTACCTCAGAGCAGTTCTGAAATGCCATACCAAAGGGAGACACTCGTAATTTCTTGATGCATTACCACAATAGCAATGCAAATGAAGCACACACTTGGTACACTAATCTCATTTTGACTGTCTAGTTATCTCATCAGCCTTTTTTTTAAATTGACTGTGAAGAATAAGAGTATCTCAGCTGTTGGATAGAGATAGGATAGATACATGGACTGAACTAAATTATCATAAACCTGTTGACAGTTGGTAGTGTGTACCATTTCTTTTCTGAGACAGTATACTACCAATTATTATATCTTATTTGAGCTATGAATATACTGTGTAAACATGTCTGTATAAGTTAAATGGTTTAAATGTCTTCAAAGCAGGCACAAAACATTGAATAAAGATCGATTCAATGGAATGTGGCATAGAATCAATGTTGGTACAGTGTTTATTCAGTATTTTTTCGCATGTGGGGTTTGATATTCTTAGCTTTAAATCATAAATTTAATATATCAGCTTAACAGGAGGCCAATTACACAGTGGATATCTTAATTTGTTTATTTGAATTAATTAAATTATACGGTGGGTTGGTTGGTTGGTTGGTTGGTTGGTTGTTTTGAGTTTAACGGCCCTTTGAAACAATATTTCAGTCCATATTGGGCCATCTCCCAGAAAGAGGGAGAACGAAGAGAAATGATAGATGAGAGAAAAAATGTCCAAAAACACCCCTACCGGCACCTACTGCAAGCACAGTAGGTCCCACTCCTACTATTATCCAAATCAACAGGACGCCCCACCACTGGAAGTTATATGCAGTACCACCATGCCACCCTCCCCCCCCTCCCCCCCCCCCTTGTATTGTGGGGAATCACATGACATTTTGTATCTATAGTTGCACAGAATGGGTAAGAAATTTATCATTATTCTATAATACTCAATAAATTTTCATAAGGCAAAGTGCAGATACCTTGTCACTTTTGCAGCAAGCCGTTACCTACAAGCTGTTTTCATGCACACTGTATTTTTTCAAAAGAACCTCAAGCAAATTCAGATAGCCTTTGCTTGAGCTATGTTAAAAACTACAGCTCAGAGCATAAAGTCATTTAAATAGTTGCTTGTTTCAACTGAAGACAAGGTATCTGCACTTTACTTCATGAAAAACCATTTAGGAAATAACAGTATTGTTACCCATTCACATGATTCCCCCATCTTGTAAATTAATACACATATTTAAAGATGCTCAGATCAGCTTGTGCTTATGCAAGGACACTATAACTGGAAAATTTATAAGGTCTGTTATTTAGGAAAACTGCACATATGGGCAAGCAAGTCTGGGCTACAGTGTTTGGAGATGCTTTAAGGGGCAGCCTTTCAAAATCTAGCTCTAGTATAAAAGCATTTGTTACCATTTTTTTCTGAAAAAAAAAATAAATTAAAGAACTTATATATCTTTTATTCTCCTTCTGTTTACCAAGTGCTTATTTATCATACTTATCCACCTATAGGATGAAGGGTTCCCCTTCCAAAATTACCCTTAACCCTTTTGGACCAGTGGACTTGCCCATCCTTATAATGTGGATGAGTCCATTTCTAATTCTAGGGGTTTCTAGTGGATGTTTTCACTTTTATTGTATTTTCCTTAGAAATTCCTGTAAGCAAACAGTGTTGACCCTTAAACCTTTTGAACCTGTGGACTTGCCCATCCTTATAATATGGATGAGTCTATTTATAATTTTAGGGGTTTCTAGTGGATGTTGTTGTAAAGGGTTTCTGTTTCAACAGTTATGCAGTCATTTGTGGGTTTTACCCTTCGGTTTCGGTTATCCGTTGTACTGCAAAACAGCGTAAGCCGGTCGGCTTGTATTGAAAAGAGTAATTCTTGTTGTTCTTGTTCTTCTTCCAAATCTCCTTCAAAGGAGAACCGCACCAGAGTGCGTCGTCACGGCTGGTAGAATATCACTTCTATATCCCTCCACCAAGAATATACATATGTACACTTGCTCTGTGTTAAAGTTTCATTATAATATTTATTTCTAGGTAGTGGTATCAGTGCCCGCCTTGCTGGACCTATTCGCCACTGACTTTAAAAGTCTAAATCTATGTGTATGCAGGATGTATAGCAATCTTCGACTATGATACTCAATTGCTGTCAAATCCTTCCGCTTAATCCGCCCGACACCAAGCAGCACTGAACTGTCAACAATAATCTGAACTTTCTGCTCCACAGTAAGGTTAGTCCAAACAATATTAGAGAGTTCTGAGAATTCATTAATAAGCTGATTCAAAACTGGACGTCTAACGTCATCAAGAAGTGGACAAATCAAAATGAAATGCTCGACTGTCTCTGGATCAGTACCACACAATGGACAAGTTGAACTAATCTTGTTCCCGTTGAATTTTGCCCGATTTGTTTGAAGGATATATGTACCAGTTATTAATTTCAATTTTACTGGAAAACGTGTATTTTCTGTAGCTGAGCCTGTACTATTTTGCAAAACTGGGTGTAATTTTCCAAGTCTAACTGAGTCAGAGTTCAGATATTTGAGAGATCCATATATATCGGCTTAAGAGTTTGCAACTTCTCTAACCAATAAGCGAAAATTGCTGTATTCACTGTAGATTTCCATAGTAACCGTTCAACCGGATTGTCCAGATAAATTCCCATATCGTCAAGATCGTAGAGCCACAAGATCCTCTTAACTTCAATAAACCAGCTGTTACTCTTATCCTTCTTAACTGCATACTGACGCCGAGCAAGTCTCTTTTCAATACTGTCCTCGGACTGATTACAGATATTATTAAAAAAGATAAGTACTTTCAGATGAATTCTGGCTTCCACTGGTAATATGCCCGATAGTAGATATACTGCCACGTCTGCAGTATTTGACGGGAGAGACAATATTCTTTTCAGAAATTTCTTTTGGAACAGTTCTGAACGTTCTAAATGAGGTCCCTTAGGTACCAAAAGTTCCATTCCATACAGAAGTACAGGAATTGAGTACACCGAATCTTCGCATCGAAAACGTTTTTAAGAATCATGCTCGTCGCTAATTAAATATTGTTTATTGTTAAAAATCATCGTCTTCGTCATTATGTAGCCCTCGAGCCAAAAATAGTATAACTCTTCGTAACATTTGGTAGCAGAGCGAGGTTTGCTTCGTAAAATTAGTCATGTCGGCCGAAGAAGACGGCGATAAACAACTTGAGCCGAATCAGATTTCGGACAGGGACCCAAGTTCGGCAACAAACTTAGATCAACTAAAATGAATAAATCCAGGGCCAAGGCAGTATTTACTCGGCACAAAAATCAGTTACTTCAGTTATTAGATGACCCTGAGACAAGAGACTCTCCTTCAGTAATAAGATCAGTGAACTCTAAACTTGATTCAGATTTAGAAAAGGCAATGGACAGTGTTCATGTATGGTGTTATGGGTGATACTGATAATTTACATCAGATGTTAGCAGAATTAGAAACTCTAGAAAAAGACTATTCGCAAACACTTGATACTGTTCAAGAGTTCTTCACAGAAAATAGAAACACAAGGAGAGAAACTTAGAGTGTTGCTGATGATCAGGAGTTTTATGGGTCCACTTATGACATGCCCAATCCGCAAGAGAGTAATTCAGCTGCTGCGGTTCAAGATATAGAGTCTCAGAATAATGATGGTATTGTTAGCCATCAGAATCAGATTGGCCAGGATTTGTGGAATCAAATGAAGAGGGTTTCCATCCCTGTGTTCAATGGTGACAAAACTAAATATGATTCTTGGAAAGCAGCGTTCATGGCGTGCATAAAGCGCCCGCAACAAAGGAATACAAACTTTTGCAGTTAAGGCAATACGTATCCGGGGATGCCTTAAAATGTATTGATAAGTTAGGTCATTCAGCATCCGCTTACGACACAGCTTTAGAAAGACTTGAACGTAAATTTGGTGGTCACCGTAGACAAGTTGCTCGGTATTTAGAAGAGTTGGAGAACTTTTATAGGCCATTTGCTGTCTATAAAACAGGTCATTTTGCAGATTTTCTTTTTTATTACTGGTGATAAAATTGATTTTTTATCTCCACTGGTATTGTCAAACTAATACATAGCTGGAATCTGACTTTCAGAATTTTGTCTTGTCAAATTTTTGCTTTTGCCTATTAAATCCTTTACAAAAATTTACAAATTTTTCAGCTTAAGTAAGGGGGAGTACAATAATTTAATGTAATAGCTATAAGCAATGCCCATATATGCATTACAAACAAGAAATGCTTCTATAGATAAATTAATCCTATTCATCATCAATCACTTTTCTTCCCAACCAATAAATAAATGAACTTCATTTTTACTCAGATGAAAAGATTAACAGGTTTACAGGTGCCATTGAGTAACTCTGTACAATTAACTAACAACTGACATAGGTAAATATTGACCATTCAATGGCTGTTACATAAATAAACTTACTCCCCTGTAAAATACAGTTGAAATATCCTCTAAAAATGGGCAGTTTTCAAAAGAAACTTTTTAGTTTCAAACTATAATTTTGAGGAAAATTATAGATTAGTTATGTATAAGATAGACATTAAAGATGCGCTTTACTTCACCGCGATTGCTAAGGTAGTTTTAGAGATATTTAGCAAAATGACCTGTTTTATAACAGCAAACGGCCTATACCCCATGAAAGAAGAAAATGCTAGGTCTATTGAAAAGTTCGCAGACCTGTTAGACATCGCAGTCGTGAATATCAGTGAATCTAAAGGACTTGATGATTTGAAAAATGGTTCATTAGACTTGAGTTACAAAGGCAATTACCTGATTCTATGTTAACAAGGTATCATAGGTGGGTGTTCGAAAATGAAGTGACAGAATCTGTAATAACACTCAGAAAATGGATTCTGCAAGAATCAGAATTTCACACTATAGCAGAAGAAACACTTCATGGGTTGTCACGTACAAAAATTCAGAGACCTCAAAATAAAGTTGCAAAAAATGAACAGTTTAAGGGAGCCAATAGAACTTATTATACCCGTTCGACTGTACAGGAGAAAACTAACTAGCATGTAAATTTTGTAATGGTCCTCATGGAATTTGGAATTGCAAGGCATTTCAAGAATTGAAAGAATGTGATCGTTGGGATAAGGCAAAAGAGCTGACGTTATGTTTTCGTTGCTTAGGACATGATCATGTAGGTGGCGCTTGTCAACGTAGCCGAGAGTGTGGATTACAGGGTTTATAAGAAAACACATCATAGACTTCTTCACATAAATAATGATAAAAGTTTAGATCCTTTAGGAGCAAAGAAAACATTCATAAGTAAGAAGTTGGGCCATACCGCGGTTTCGGCTATTCAAGCCTCATCAGTGACCCTGAAAGCTTGAATCAGAATCAAACTGTTAGAAATGAAAGTGTATCACAGAACAGTGAAAATGGACAGGGTTCTGTCTCTGAAGGAGAAAGAACCCATACATCGCATTTAACTCGATCTGTTACTGGATTAAGAACAGTTCCAGTGATCGTTCGTTCGGACACAAAACGTATAAAGATAAACGCATTACTTGATGATGGCAGTACTAAATCCTACCTGAACAGTGACATTGCTGCTGAACTCGGAATTCAAACAATATCCCAGAAAGTGAAAGTAAATGTACTGAATGGCAACACAGAAACTTTTGAAACTATGCCAGTGACTGTAAATCTTGAAAGTTTAAATGGACAGTGTAAAGTAGAAGTAAAAAGTATGCAAAGACCAGGAACTGAAACAATCAAAATCCAAATCCAGCCCTCAAACCATAGTTGGAAACAACTAAGATTACAACTAATCAAGATACAGAGAACATATGGCCAACCGAGTGAGTAGCTTGTTCCCAAAAGGTGGCCACTCAGCAACCCAAACCGAACCAAAAATAATAAGAACATACATAAGGTAAAACATCACAGAAACTCTGACACCAAAAACAGGCAACAGAGAACCACAACAGAACTACCGCCTTGGAACGGTCAGTAATGAATTACTAGGGGGCTTAAATCGATTTTACAGGCCCAACCTCACCCTCAGTTTCTGAAGTGGTACAAAACATTTAGTTGGTTGTTCGGTTCGCATGATAACCCTCTAACTCGTCAATGAATCATCACGGTAAACACATAAATCAAATTTCAACACCATGAAGAAGCAAAGACGAGCAAAGTCAGTTTGGACTGCAGATAAAGTTACCGGAAATTTGAAAGCAATAGATTGGACAGGCTATAAGAGTAAATGGGATCATCTGAAGGAAATTTAGTTTCCAGAATTGAGTTCTCTCCCATAGTAGATTTATTGATTGGAACAGACTATTCAGATTTACATTATTCTCTCAGTGACATAAAAGGTCATCCAGGAGATCCCATAGCACGTCTAACTCCTTTAGGATGGACTTGTATTGGTAGTCTGGATCGTAGTCATTATAATAGCGAGGAGACTCTTTTTTCGACATTCCTCGTACAAGATAGTGTACAGTTTGAAGCAGTTAATGATACTTTGCATAGCTTCTGAGAGATAGAATCTTCGGGAACATTGTCACCACCGATTATGTCAAAACTTGATTCTGTGGTGTTAGAAAGTACTGCATACTCCTTAACATATTCAGGTGGTCGTTATTCTGTTAGAATTCCATGGAAAGACTCAGTGCCTGAATTACATGACAATTATCAAATACCTGTCAAAAGGTTAGAGAACACAGAGAAAAGATTGAGAAAAAAATCCAGAAGTAGGCAAGGCATATGGAGAGACTATTCAAAGATATATTGAAAAGGGTTACGTACACAAGGTCTCTGAAACTGATCAAGAAACAAAGTGGCTATTACCACATTTCCCAGTTATCCGACCGGAAAGAGAAACGACTAAAGTTCGCATTGTTTTTGATGCCTCAGCTAAGCATGATGTTATACATCAGGGGCCGAAATTACATAGTGATTTATTCCATGTCCTTCTCAGATTCAGAAAACATCCTATAGCTCTTGTCTGTGACATTGAAGAAATGTATCTTCAGGTAAATTTACATGAAAATGACAGGTCATTTCATCGTTTTCTGTGGCAAACATACAATACACAGCCACCAGACACATATGAGTTTAATAGACTAGTATTTGGGTCCAATTGCTCGCCATTTCTAGTCCAATTTGTGTCACAAGAAAATGCAAGACTGAATGTTCATAAATATCCAATGGCGGCAGCAACTATCTGTAATGCCACATATATGGGTGACAGTATGGATTCGGTCATGAACAATGAACTAGCCATCGAACTCAATCCAGTTATCTTATGTATGGGGAAAAGCAGCCATGTATGCGAGAAAATGGCTCTCGAATTCAACAACAGTGCTGGAAGAAATACCATTTAAAGACAGAGCGAAAGAAGTCAACTTAGAAACCGGAAATTTACCGCTTGTGAAAACTCTTGGAGTTTATTGGTTGCATCAGAAGATGTGTTCCAGTTTAAAAGTCCAGAACTGAGTCATACATCAGAGTTAAATAAACGAACAGTGTTAAAGAAAATAGCGTCAATATTCGATCCTATAGGTTTCGCAGCTCCATATACTATTCGAGGAAAAATTCTGTTACAGGAGATATGGATAGCTGGATGTGACTGGGATGAGCCTCTAGATAGTGAATTGCAAAGTAAGATTAAACGTTGGTTGGCAGAATTACCAGAACTGAACAATTTATGAATACCTAGGAGTCTTCAGTTCAAAGAGGATATTGAACTTTCAATTATACATACATTTGTTGATGCTTCTACAGAAGCTTATGGCGCCGTTATGTATGTCAGACATGTCATGAAGAGAGGAGAAATAGTGATTCGTTTTATCGCAGCAAAAGCCAGAGTTGCTCCTTTGAAGTCCTTAAGCGTACCTCGTTTAGAGTTGTGTGCAGCAGTGTTAGGATTAAGGCTAACTGAGGAAGTTTCAAAAACTCTAAATATTCCAAGCGGGAATATGACATTTTGGTCGGACAGCATGAATGTCCTTTGGTGGGTACGAAATCATAGTCAGAACTTTAAACCTTTTATTGCAAATAGACTGGGAGAGATTCAAACAGTAACCAAACCAGAACAATGGAGATACATTCCAACTGAAATAAATCCAGCTGATATCATATCTACAGGTTTAAGTGCCATTGAACAAGTAAACAGAAAATCATGGTCGGATGCGCCAGAATTTTTAAAGACATCTGAAAATCAGTGGCCCAAAAATAAGTTTGAAAAACTCGAGAATGAAGAAAGAAAGTCAAAAGTGAATAATAATATTACTCTAGTCTTGGTTGCTACAGATAATCAGCAGCTTGATCAACAATCATCTGACTATAGTAATCGTCTCAGTGTGGAACGATACTCAAACTGGCAACACATGGTCAGAATTTACGCGTGGGTGGTTCGTTTTATTGACAACTGCAAGTTACAGTCAAAGGAATTGCGCGCTTCAGGAGAATTACAGCCTGAGGAATTAAATGACATTAAAATCAAACTGATAAAAGGTGCTCAGAAGGAACATTTTCAGTCAGAGTATATTGCTATAGAGACAGGAAAGGAACTATCTAACAAAAGTAAGTTGGTTAGTCTGAAACCGTATATTGACGGTGATGGAATAATGCGCTACAACAGTCGTTTAAGATATGCAGAACATGTGTCATATGAAACGAGGTTTCCAGTTATACTTCCCAGAAAAAGTTATATTAGAAAGCTAATAGTGAGAGATAGTCATGTAAAGGGAAATCATTGTGGTACAAATCAAACTCTAGCATCCCTTTCTGCTCAATACTGGATAATAGCAGGCAGGGAAGAAATCAGAGATGTTGAACGAGATTGTACTGTGTGTAAACTTCGAAAAGCTCAGCCTGGTGTATAAATATTGGCACCAATACCAGATTTTAGGGTCGGAACTTCACTTCGGGCTTTTTCCCACACAGCTATGGATTTCGGGGGACCGTTTATAACAAAGCAGTGTCGCGTTAAGGTAAAGACTAAGAGGTATCTATGTTTGTTCACATGTACATCAACAAGAGCAGTGCATCTTGAGATAGCATATGCATTAGACACTGATTCGTTTCTTAATGCTTTTTACCGCATGGTTAGTCGATTGATTGATTGATTTCTTGCTTAACGTCCACGGTAAACAACTAAGGTCATGTCGGGATGGTCAGGTAACCTAACCACACTATTCCTGGGCAGGCTTAGACCTCCTAAGCGGTTAATCAGTACTAAGTGCACATACTTTCGCCAGTAACTGACAACTGCCCTTCTTGAATCAGCGGAAGGAGAAACGAAAGTATGTGGCCAGATCGGGTTTCGAACCCAGGACCTCTGACTTATGAGTCAGGTGCCCTACCGATTGCGCTACGCGCCCGGCATGGTTAGTCGAAGGGGATTGCCAAAAAATGTGATATCAGACAATGGAACAAATTTTGTTGGAGCAAAAAGGGAAATAGCGGAATTGTTAAATCAGTTGGATAGAGACAAAATTGTAAAATCAACAGCTAATCAAGGAATTAAATGGCAATTCAATCCGCCGCTAGCGCCACATTTTGGGGGCACCCATGAATCCTTGATTAAAAGTGCGAAACGAGCAATTTACGCAATATTACAGTCGGCGGATATTACTGATGAAGAATTGTTAACAGCATTCGTTGGAGCTGAGGGTCTCATGAACAGTAGACCGTTGACATATCAAACTTCAAATCCGAACGATGAGGAAGTGTTAACTCCAAATCACTTTTTATTCGGCCAGGTTGGTGGGGTGTTTGCACCCGAGTCAGTGGATGAAACAGTGTTCAGCCCTAGAAATGCTGGAGGCGAGTACAAGAGTTAGTAAAGCATTTCTGGAAACGCTGGTTTCGTGAGTATTTGTCCACGTTAGGGTCTAGAAAAAAGTGGCATACGATACACCGAGATTTTCAAGTAAGAGATATCGTTTTAGTCATAGAAGTGGATTCGGAGGAAGGACATTGGTCGTTAGGGCGCATAACAGAGGTTTTTCAGGGTCGTGACAGCCATGTTATCTAGGTTGTCAACCATGGTGTTTCAAGGGCAGGATTCAGCCTGACGGGGCCCATCCCTCTCCAGGCTAGCAGGAACTAGAAGCTGTAGTTGAAAGTCTCGACCAGACCTGCACAAGGTATAAGATGGAGATCAGTGCTGAGAAGACCAAACTGATGACAAACAGCGCAGATGGCATCCAGAGGGAGATAAAAGTAAAGGGGCAAAAGCTGGGTACTGTAAGCAGCTTTAAATACCTTGGAGCAGTTGTCTCAGATGATGGCTCAAAACAGGAGGTTCTCTCAAGGATAGCACAAGCCACTTCAGCTCTTGCCAAGCTGAAACCAATTTGGAGAGATAACAACATATCTCTTGGATCAAAGGTGACACTTATGCGCTCCCTTGTCATTTCCATATTTCTGTATGCCTGTGAATCATGGACCTTGACAGCAGAGTTAGAGAAAAGAACGCAGGCCTTTGAGATGAGATGCTACCGAAGGTTACTGAACATTTCGTACAAGGACCATATAACCAATGAGGAGGTTCGCAGGAAGATCCAAGCAGCCATTGGAGAATATGATGAACTCCTGACGCTGGTCAAGAAACGGAAACTAAGGTGGTTTGGCCACGTCTCAAGGTCTTCTGGTTTAGCAAAGATAATTCTTCAGGGCACAGTGAAAGGAAAAAGAAGAAGAGGTAGACAGAAGAAGAGGTGGGAAGACAATATCAAGGAGTGGACTGGAATGGATTTTGCCAGCTCAACTAGGGCAGCTGAAGACAGGACAAGGTGGAAAGGGATTGTTTTGAAGTCAGCTGTGGTGCCCCAACGACCTAGTAAGGTTATGGGATAGAATAGAAATAGAATAGACAGCCATGTTAGGGTCGTTAATGTTAGTGTTGGAAAGGCGATTCTAAAGATAGCAGTCACAAAGATATCATTTATCGAGAGTTGTCCAATTTCAGATTAACAGACAGTGTTTGATAGTGTATGATTCAGTGGATAGTCTTGTGTTTTAGTACGAAATTTAGACGGAAGTACTGTGTTTAAAGGGGCACTATAATCCCCTGTACTTCCATGTTAGTCACGTAGACTAATGTAACAATATCTACAAAAATAGTGTTAATAGTAGTAAATTGGGTTGTACAGTGTTAATAGGGGCACAATAATCCCCAGTACAACCGTACGCCATGTAGGCTTACTTTTAACCATTTTGTTTAGTTATGCGTAAGCTTTATTGAATCAAGAATAATTGACAATAAATAGATGGCAAGAAAGCTCAAGAATAGCTAGAGCCATGATTTGTTTCAAAACCATATCTCAGTTTTATGTTGTTTCTAAAGATGTTAAAATTTTTGATAATAAGACTAAATTATTGTCATTGTCTGTTTGAAGGTACATGCTTGAAGACTACTTGATCATGTTTAATTTTTAATAATCTGATAGTCAAAGTACTTTAGCAATAACAGTGAAAATTTGAATAGTAAAGTATGAGATACTTTTTAGTAAAGTATGAGACATACATTGTACCTTTTAGTAAAGTATGAGATATACTTTTGAATAGTAACTAAAGCAGACTCAGTATGATATATACTTTTGAATAGTCAAGAGATTTTACGGTATGAGACATACTTTTGAATAGTTAAGTATGAGATAAGTTTGCTATTTAAGCTTGAGAAATATTTTGAAGGGTTTAGTGTGAGACTTCCTGTTCCCTGACATTATGAGACTTTGAAAAGTTTGAGACATTGATTAAGAAAATGTTAATGGCAGATTTATTTTAAATGCCGTCATTTAAGATGATATGTTCACATAATAGCTCAGAAGAGATTTTTTGTGATAATATCTCAGGTGAGCGATTCAGGGCCTCATGGCCCTCTTGTTTAAAAAGCTATAATCATAATTAATCGAGATAATGATCCTTCTGTCTCCCGCAGCATTTTTGTCTCTATCGCGCTGAGACACTTATCGATACTGACTATTCTGTCTCACGCGGCACTCTCTCTCCCTCTCTCTCTCTGTCGAACTGAGGCGCTAATCGATACTTATCTGTCTCCCACAGCCTTCTCTCTCACTCTCTGTCTCTGACGAGCTGATGCGCTCTTCCATGTCACAATCCGTCGGTCTCCCCTAGTTTCTCTCTCCCTTTTCCTCTCTGTCGCGGGGTGGTTGGGTGGTGCGAAGGTGTTGCGTGTAACTTCCAGTGCCGAGGCATCCTACGGATTAGAACAGTGGTAGGGCAAGGGCTTTCTGTGCTTGCAGTAGGTGCGGGTGGGGGTTGTTTGGATATTTTTTCCCTCGTCTATCATTGCTCATTTCTTTCTCCCTCTCTTTGGTAAACGGGCCGATACAGACCGTGAAATAAGCGAGTTCGGAGTTCCGCGTTTGCGGTTGGACTGGAGGAGAAAGGTCAAGTGTGGAAAAATCCGATAGGTCATCATAACGCTTACCTGGTCAATCGATATAAAACACCATTTTCATGATTAAAAATCATTGATATGACTGAAAATTGTTTTCAACTTCAGTCTCCTAAAGGATTCTCTTTCTCTTTCTCTCTCTCTCTCTCTCTCTCTCTCTGTTTCGTTGAGGCACTTATCAACAATGATCCTTCTCCAACAGCATCGTCTCACCTTCTCTTACGCGCTGAGGCACTTATCGACAGTGGTCCTTCAGTCTCCCACAGCTGTCTTTCGATCTCTCTCCATCTCTTTCTCTCTCGAATTGAGGCGCTTTTCGATAATGATCCTTCAGTCTCCCACAGCAGCCTCTCTCTCTGTCGCGCTAAGGCGTTTTCGACAATGAGCCTTCAGTCATTTACAACAGCCTCTTTCTCCCATTCCCTCTCTGTCCGGCTAAGGCACTTATCGATTTTAATCCTTCAGTCTCCCACCGCAGTCTCTATCTAGATATCCCCTTTCGCTTTCTCTGTCGCGCTCTAGCGCTTATCGGTAATGTTCTTTCGGTCTCCCACATCAGTCTCTCTCTCTCTCTCTCTCTCTCTCTCTCTCTCTCTGTGTCTCTCTCTCTGACGCACTGACGCGGTAATTGATAAGGATCCTTCAATCTCCCACAGCAATCTCCCTCATCCTCTGTCTCTTTTTCTGTTGCGCTCAGGCGTTTTTGATAAAGATCCTTCAGTCTCCCACGGCAGCTAGGATCTGTTTCAGAAAGTTACAAGTATACTTTCGTACGAGCTTTAGTGAGGGAATTGTCGACTGAATGGATGGACGAATGGATGGATGAATGACGCAAGTTTATGTCCTTTTTAACAGTATTTCAGTTATATCAGGACTATGAGCGGGTGATAATTAAAGGCTGCACTCACTGGGCACACAACCTTAAATCAACCTTGATTCAACGTCATGACGTTGAATCAAATTCGATTCAACGTTGATTCACCGTTGTGTGCCTGCTGGGTGTGTGCAATGAAACCCCATTTACAGTTGAAAAGATTTCCGCCTCCATCCATCCTCTAACCGCCAGATCAGCAGGCAGGCGCTTAACCTTCCAAGCTACCGAGGCTCCTTATTGCCGACTGTGTGTGTGTGTGTGTGTGTGTGTGTGTGCACGCGTGCACGTCTCTCTCTCTCTCTCACTCTCTGTACGTCTCTCCTCCCTCTCGTTCTCTATCTGTGTGTGCGTATGTGTATAAAGAATTTGATTTTTGAAGAATACGGTACCCAGTCCCCAGCAGGCACACACGGTTGAATCAACCTTGATTCAACATCATGATGTTGAATCAAGGTTGATGGTGTTGAATCAAGGTTGATTCAAGGTTGATTCGACCTTGCGTGCCCAGTGGATCGCTATTAATTATTTGTAATTCGCCAAAATTTTTGAACTTGTTGACATCGGACACCAATGTAGACGTTGATCAGACTGCTTCTACTGAGCAGTCTAATCTTGTTCTACAGGGTTTTATGAAATTCTGTCAAAATGCTTTGGATCAGCAGCAATCCACTGGGAACACGACGTTCGATAAACATTGATTCAACGTTGATTTAACATTATGACGTTGAATCAACGTTGATACTGTGTTGATTCAATGTTGTGCGTCTCCTGGGCAATTTAACGAATACTGTCATCCTGACGAAATTGTGAGCACGATAATGGAGTCTGTCAAAAGCAATCATCAAAACGATTTCCTGATGCCATCTTTGTCGGTCTGACTCTCTCGGTCGAAATATGTCAATATATTCCCACATCTCTCTTATCTGTGATATCTCAAGTCTTACAAAATCGATTTTAATGTCGAAAAGTGCAGTTAGCCTGTACCGTTTGAAAGTCCTTTTAGTCTGGTTGCCAAATGAAGATTTTAGGTGCAACCCAAAAAAATAGTCCGCACAAAATGTTTTTGCACAGATGTGTTCACCAACATGTCCGTACACTGAAACTGAATGATGCCACCTTGGCATCATTGGGGAAATGAAAATATTTAAGATGGCGTCCAAGATGGCCGCCAAGGGATAAAATCCTCAATATCTTCTAAAGTATGTGGGTTAGAAACATACTTTTGGTGGCTACATATAGGTTTTCGAGGTCGAGGAATCGATTAAGCATGTTAAAAATTATTTCAAATGAATCATTTACAAAATGGCGGATAAGATGGCTGCCAAAACATAAAATCTCCATATCTTCTTTAGTATACGGGCTAGAAACATAATTTTGGTGTCTGCGTATATGTTTTCGGGGTCAAGGAATCCAATAAGCATGTTAGATTTTACTTCAAGGCACTTAGTTACACAAAATGGCGGACAAGATGGCGGGCGATGCATCGATTACGGCACTGAATGTCGGAGAAATGCATTTTTGACAGCAGAATTCAGGTTTTAGAAGTATATTAACCCGGAAGTTTGAAATTATAAATTCTATGAATATAAAAAACGGAGGCATAAAAACCACATTTTGCATCTGATAGTGTTACTACCAAGGAGATCACAATGATCCATAAGAACCCAGTCCCGGTAAGGATGAACAACCCCGTCTAAAAATTTCAGTCGCAACAGAAAGACATTGACATCTCGATCATTCATTATTATTTTAAGAATGTCGTTTCTAATAGATTTTTTTGCTCATAATTCCATGCTTGTACCATTTGGCAAAGTAAAATGATACAAAAAAATCAAGAACTAATACAACCAGACCCAACATGACAAAGGTTCGCAAAAGACAAGCATGGTAAATCGAGTGAACAGCCCTTTCTTTGACATTCAGCCCCAATTGAAAACAACAGTAACTTTTCTTTTACCTATTTAATACTTTGAACATGTTGAATAGGACAAAACAGAAAACAAACTAGGCAGCTATTAGATAATCATATTGCTAGAAAACCACAGACAAGCGGATATAAGAAAACGTAACATTGAGGAACCGCAACAGAAGTATCGCCTTGGAACGGTTAGTAATACATTACTGGGAAGAAGTTGACTAGTTATACATAGTCCAAGCCTTCTGCTTCTGCAGTGGTTCAAAACATTTAGTCAACATTTGGTCTGCATAAAGGTTACCCAACCCATCAATGAAACATCACAGACAGCACATAAATCACGGATAAAACCTGTGATGAATTAAAGATGAGGACTCGACAGAAACAACGTATTTGCGACACCTGGAGAAGATCCCTCAGATATCAAACAACAATCCTGAAGCAAAAGAAACCATCAGTTGAACCCTTGAATGGCCAAGCAGTGGGGCAAAATTTTGATCTTGACACAAAGGGTTTATTACTTTGCTTCGTTGATTTTAAGTTTTGTAAGAAAAATCATTTTTCCCCTGACTTTACTTCTTTATCTGTATATTAGCCTTTAAGCAGGGGTAAATAACCCAGAAGGATAAAATTCCAATCGTAACAGTAAAAAAAGCCTGTTTACTTTCATCTTTTGTCAGAAGTTTAATAAAAATCGCTTTCAGCTCTTTGAATTTGTGCTGAAATTATCTCAGTGTTACACTTAGAGCAAATGGATTAGAGTGAGTGAACTCGGGTTTAACGTCCCACCAACAACGAGGTCATATGGAGACGGGACCTTGGTTTAAAGTCTCATCCGAAAGACCGGAGAAGCGGGTGATCGAACTTGCGACCCCTGGATTGGTAGTCTGGAGTGTTATCCACTACGCTACAGCCGCTCCTAAATGGATTAGAAGCAGGTATAAACAAACCCTTGGCGACAAAAGTTGACTCAGCCAGGAAACTTTATTACAGTTTCGGAAAATCCCTTTCAGAGCTGGTTCTAACTCTACTTGTACCTTTTCTTTTCCAAATGTAAAGTCGGTTATTCAGTTTGTCTATAAAGTATGCGACCCGGGTTTGGGGGCATACGTGACCCAACGTTTATCTATGCGTATTTAAATCTTTTGAGGAATTTGAAATATAACATGAAAATACCAACTAATGTGTACTTCAGTGGTTCAGTAGAAGAGGACCTTTTAGATGAAACGGTGACATCTTTGGCCGCAAGCATTCATACCGACTTTCGTTCTCTCAAACGAATAGAAGTATAGCTTTACATCAAATTATCCCAGTAGCCTTTGTTCCGTTGGAGCAGTGGGTTGTTAGGTTCTCATTGTGTCTTTGGCATAGCGCTATTATGAAAGGTCGGGCTAAATTCTATCCTTGTTCCGTCTTTTGACCATCCTTGATTCTAGTCGCCTTTTGCAGTTGTTGTCAGATACAGGATTCAAACCCCCGACTGCCAAATACTCTAGAAACTAAAAATATGATTTTGATCAGCCCAGCGGCTTCGGAGAAGATTCTGTTTGAATGTATGGGTGGTCTAAGCTGACGGACTATGAAGTCAGTTTATGCTTTCAGCGTTCCCATAGCATTGCTCGGAAGATTCAATCAGGTAAGAATACTTGTAGAAACTGGCATGACAAGTATGCACTTTTTAAGCTAAAACAGTTTAAATATGCAAATACAAATTTGCAGTCCATTGTCTATAATTATGGGTAGTACTGTCTCCTTTATACCTGAAAGAACTGGGAAAATACGAAAATTAAAAAAAAAATGTTTACATACATCCCAGATACTAAAACTGGCTTTGGCATGGCACGAGCCTGCGACGCTCACATCACTATTCACTAGTATCGACCAGGAGCTATAATTTTAAATGACGCAAGCAACCATCAAATATATGTTTCTTAACCAGAATTTTAATTGAAGAAAGTAAAATAGTTAAGAGAAAAAACACATTCGTAGCAATAGCTTTCTGCAATGACTAAAGCTTAGTCAACGGGGTTATCTGCCTCTGCCTGCACTAGGTTCTTGTGACCCATTATGGTCCTCTTGTTAAAACACTGTCAGAATGGGGCTTTTATCATTTCCTTTTATATTTATTAATCTTCTACATGCAAAATCTGGATTTCTAATACAAAAACCTGAATTCTGCTATCGGAAAGTGGATTTCTCCGACATTCGGTGCCTTGACCGTTGCATCGTCCGCGATCTTGTCCAACATTGTGTGTAACTAAGTGCCTTGAAGTAAATTCTAACATGCTTATTGGGTTCCTTGACCCCGAAAACCTATACGCAGACACCAAAATTATGTTTCTAGCCCGTATACTAAAGAAGATATGGAGATTTTTATGTTTTGGCGGCCATCTTGTCCGCCATTTTGTAACTGATTCGTCTGAAATAATTTTTAACATGCTTAATCGATTCCTCGACCTCGAAAACCTATATGTAGCCACCAAAAGTATGTTTCTAACCCACATACTTTAGAAGATATTGAGGATTTTATCCCTTGGCGGCCATCTTGGACGCCATCTTGAATATTTTCATTTCCCCAATGATGCCAAGGTGGCATCATTCAGTTTCAGTGTACGGACATGTTGATGAACACATTTGTGCAAAAACATTTTGTGCGGACTATATTTTTGGGTTCTCGTCCCGGAACCCAGACTATTTGAAGCAAATGCCATCAATTTATGGAGTGAAGTGAGTTTGTTGGGTAGCTTCAAATTATATATATATTGCTCTGCGCAAAGTAGGAATCGGTACAATTCCGGAATTGTCCTGCGCAAAGTAGGAATTCTCACTTTGTGTAACCATTCCGGAATTGTACCAGAAAAATTCTAGAATTGCGCAAGAGGTGTGGTGGTTCATCGAACAGGTAAATTTGTCTGCGCAATGAGGGAATTTTAAAGACAAAGTGAGAATCGATTATTCATTTGATAAGAGTAACTGGGAATTGACTTTAAATGAAGAATCCGTACATTTGGCAAAATTACGGCCTCATACTTAGATTTGTTTCGGCTTTGGCTAATACAGGATGACAAGCTCTTATAATCAACTCTTTCCAGAGTTTTGAGCAGTTGATTTGAAACTTTGTACACTTGTTGCAGACATATGTACATGTGCATGTGCCTTTTGAAAAGTAAAGTATTAGTTTGACAAAAGTGCGGCCTTCTGAAACATACAAATTTGTAGGTTATGGCTAATATTAGATGACAAATTTATATAATCAACTCCAAAACTGTAAGCGATCAGTTTGAAACTTCAAATAGATGTTATAGATATACTGTTGCTGTGCATGTGCTTTTTGAAAAGAAAAATGTTAGTTTTGACTGCCTTCCCGATATGGTTATTTTTATTTTTGGCTAATAAGAATACCATATTTCTGATTAAGGTGATTTAGGATGACAAGTTTGTGTAATCAATTTCTTCCACAGTTTTAAGGAATCGATTTGGAACTTTGTACAGCTGTAAAATACATATTGAAAATTGTTTTTAATGTTAGAGGCTCATACATTTTGTTCTGTCAGAATTATATATAAAAAAATAATAAAAAAAATGAAGTAAAAAACAAACAAACTAGAAATAACCATATAAAACAAACAAATGTTAGCCGCACTAATATCTTATTTATTCTCACTTTGTCCCGATTCTCACTTTGCGCAAAGAAAATTCCGGAATTGTTTTGCGCAAGGTAAGAATTCCCACTTTGCGCAACAAAGTGAGAATTCCTACTTTGCACAGGACAATTCCGGAATTGTACCGATTCCTACTTTGCGCAGAAGATATATATAATATAATAGAAGCATCGCAAACGACTGCGTGCTACCCCGCCATTGCAAACCATTTTTAAACACCGATTTTTTCAGAATATTTTTTTTCTCTGTATAACCCCAGGGCAGGGGCAGCCTAACCCCATTGAACACGGATAAAAATCTTGGTCATGACAGGACACTTCATTACTCTGATCACTTACAATAATCTTCCGATAAATAACTGACCACTCTAGCCAAATATAATTTTAGTGATTTTAAACATGTGGCCACGGGACAGGGGCAGATAAACCCTAAAGGGTCCAATTACAACAGGAAGCGTTTATTGCTTCTATCATCAGATGTAAATTTCTGAAAATCTGTTTCACATGAATTTATATAGATATTATCATCATTTTATGCATGTATATAGCCCGGGGGCAGGGGGACATAAATCCGATGGGGTAAATTTGAGCATCACTGGAGGCTTTTATCACTCTGATCATTTGCTATAAGTTTTAGAAAAATTGCTTCAAACTGTGATTTTTATACGGAATTTTTCATGATTTTATACGGACGGACGGACACACGCACGGCCAACATGAAAACATAATACCCCTCCCCCCCCACCCCCCCCCCCCACCCCCACTAACGTGTGGCGGGGTATAAAAACGATGTCTTTTAAGAAAACACGAATATGGTATCTGCGCTTTACGACACTAATTTCGGTCAAGCAAGTCTCGAGATGTATCTAATATCGTAATATTTAGTCACCGGTGATTGAGTTGAGCGAAGCTGTCCATGTATACAGCACGTTTTACTACCTATATTCGTTTTGCAACTGCGCAGTAAACTTGATGGTAAAGAAACTAACTTAATCAAGTTTCAGTATTTCTCATTTCTGTATACAACAAATGCTATGTCCCCTCATCAAATCCTATCACTGAAGGGTTGTAAAAAGGGTCATATACATTTTCAGAAGAGCAGTAGGATCAAGTCAGGTAAATTCGGACAGCAGTTAAATTCGGACAGTGACATTGACTCCTTTATATATCTGTTGTTTGAAATTAAAACGAAATTAACAGGGCAAACAGTGAAAAATCCTGATGAGACCGCTCATCATAAGCCGTCTCATCATGATTTTCACTGTGTGCAGTGAGATGTCCGAATTTACCAGCTGTCCGAAGTTACCCGACTCAACCCTAATCATCTCAGAATTCTCTTAAGGTGTATAGGTACACTTCCATAAGTTCCGTCATTTTATAAAAGGGGAATGACGTGTGTCTTCCCTTTTTTCTGTGTTGGACAAAGAAGTCATTCCACAATTTGGTCTACACTAAATTTACAGAGAAGAATCTGTTGTTTATGATACAGCATGCCTAGGAGCCCCTATAGCTCAGTGGGTTAAGCGTTGCCCTGCTGATCTAGCGGCCCCGAGTTCGATTCTCGATGAAGGCGGAAATCTTTTGGATCATAAACGGAGTCCCATTGCACACAGCCTTACATTATCACCGTCCCATCGTCCTGATATGACTAAAATACAGCTGAAAAGGACATAAAATCGCCAAGTCAGCCACACAGCCATCCATCTCAGCATGCCTGGAGTATTGCCCTGAGACAGATATCAAATACACAAATACAAGAGAACTATGCATCAATACGCCGGGAAACTCAGTCATATTTATCTTTTCCCACCTGAAACTGTGGACATACTAAGGACCGTATTAACACTAGTGAAGTGAATCTTATTCTAGATTAAATTGAATTGTTATCCCACGTGAGTTCACAATCAGACAGCTCAGAGAAAACTAATGTACGTTAAAGTCTCCATATTCCTATCAGTGATAAAAACGTCTAAACTCAAATCAGTGTAACAAGCGATTCAATCTTCACGTTTGGTAATAAAATGAGTGTTGATGTGGCGTGCATTGAGTCAAGTAAATAGCAAAAAGTAGAGAAAACAAGTTTTTGAAACTAAGAAATCGCTAAACAAAACAAGAGCTGTCGCCTGACAGCATAGCTCGCCTGAACTGGTGCTTGCCCATCTCAAAGGCATTTGTCGGTATGGATTGCACTTCATAAAACTTCATGCAAGTATGTCCAAGTATCGTCAACATATTTATAAAATCAATGACCTTGACTTTAAGAGTCACCCTGTGGGGTGGGGGTCATATTTTGTGAAAACTCAAGTCAATATCTAATATCACTTCAAGTATAAATTACATGTAAATCCATCCCAAGCACTATGGAACAGTATGATATCAGAGTACTTTAACAAAACGCCAAATTTCTAAGTCCATGACCTTGACCGCAAGGTCAGTGAGTGGGTGGGGGTGCTACTCTGTAAAACTTTGAATCAATATCTAACTACAATACAAACATCAAAAGAATCCAATCATGGGAAAAGGAGATATATTTAACTGAAAAACTTTAAAGTGAGTGTGGCCTAATTATTGACCCCTACGCCCCACCCCAGGGTCAGACCCTGGATTCAGTTAAATATATCTCCTTTTCTCACGATTGGATTCTTTTGATATTTACATTGTCTGGCCCTGGGGTATAGTGTTATGTAATGAAAGGTTATGCTATGATATAATCATGTTCCAAATATGGAAGGCTTCCTGGCAGTGGTATTGAGATATGAACGCTTAAAAAACTTTGTTGCAAAACTTTAAAGTGACTGTGACCTAAATTTTGATCCCTATGCCCCAAGACTTCACTCAGGGCTATGGTATTACAGAATAGAAGGATATGCTATGAAAATACCAAAAGATCTGGCCAGTGGTTGTTGAGTGACCTAATTTTTGGCCGCTATGCCCCACCCAGGGCCTGATGCTGGGGTAAAGTATTATGTAATGAAAGGTTATGCTATGATATAATTATGTTCCAAATATAGAAGGGTTCTTGTCAGTGGTTGCTGAGATATTAATGTTTAAAAACTTTGTAATAAAACTTTAAAGTGACTGTGACCTAAATTTTGATCCCTATGCCCCAAGACCTCACTCAGGGCTATGGTATTACAGAATAGATGGATATGCTATGATATGATTATATTCCAAATACCAAAAGATTCTGGCCAGTGGTTGTTGAGATATAAAACTTTAAAAAAAAACTTTAACATAAAACTTTAAAGTGACTGTGACTTAAATTTTGACCCCTATGCCCCACCCCAAGACCTCACCCAGGGGTATGGTGTCAGAGAATAGAAGCATATGCTATAATAGGATTATATTCCAAATATCAAAAGGTTCTGGCTCGTGATTGCTGAGATATGAAACTTTAAAAAGCTTTAACGTAAAACTTTAAAGTGACTGCGACCTAAATTTGATCCTTATGCCCCACCCCAAGACCTCACCCAGGGGTATGGTGTCAGACAATAGAAGGATATGCTATGATATAATTATATTCTAAATATCAAAAGGTTCTGGCTAGTGGTTGCTGAGATATGAAACTTTAAAAAACTTTAACGTAAAACTTTCATGTGTGACGTCCACGCCGACGCCGACGCCCAAAGTGACAACAATAGCTCCCTGTACTTTCGTACAGGCGAGCTAATAAGATTTCCTGTTCTCGTTTCCGGTTAAGCAATGCTATATGGACATAGGTGGAATAATAATTGGGGCTCCACGCCCGTTCATTGTATTTTTACTATTTTATTCAACTAAATGAAATCGAAAGAAGGTAATTATAGTTGCCAAACCTTTTTTATGTGAAACTCAAGGATGTTTAATTTGTACAAAGCTGACTAATCACGGTCATTCACCAAAAAAAAAAAAAAAAGAAAAATAAAAAAAATAAAAAATAAAAAACATAACCCAAAAAGTAGGAAGAAAACAGTTTTCCGAATGCATCTACACTAATAGATACGCCGGGTTGCTGCCCGGCGTAAATGAAAGGTAAACTATCTTGAGGTAAATAGTTACATTTTCTGGGGAAGCAACTCCGCAACTTTAATTTTTACCTCCCTACTCAATGGGTAAATTCTTAACCCATTAATGCCTAGCGCCCCAAAAATGTGATATAGGCAAACAGTGCAGACCCAGATCAGACCCGCAACACGCGGCGTCTGATCAGGGTCATATCTAATGCACTAACGTACGTAACGCGACGTCTGATTGGATAACGCCAAAAATTTGCGACAGTATATCCTGCAATATACTGTCGGAAACTCGACGTCATTATGTTACGTCGGTTTTCATTGGTTGACATCTGGTTTTACGTCGCTGAAAGCGTTTGCTATGGATGCAACGAAGCACACTTTTAAAGGTGAAATTGTGAAAAGTGCATTAGAATGGTGATAACTGTATTAAAAAGTGTCATTCGGGGAGGTAAATCGTCGGTTTTTATGGTCGCACATTGCGTTTTGTGGCTCCGCTGCCGCGTCGCCGTAAAACGAAATTTCCGACCATAAAACCGACGATTTGCCTCCCCAAATGACAATTTTGAGTACAGTTATCCCCTAATTTTTCCTCAAATTAAAACAAAATATCGAAAAATAAACTAAACCTGACACCCCTGAAATGTCAAATGGACTCGTCCAATATATACAGAAAGAAGAGTCCAATAGGCATTAATGGGTTAAGGTTAATAATATCCTCTTCTATGAGCCAATTCCTTCCATCCATTATAGCATACAACAAATATAGCTTGGTTTTTTTTGGCAGCAAACAGGAAGTCACAAGAGTTGTTCCCCCTTTGTAAAAAAATGGCGATAAAAACTTGGGGGTATACCTATACAGTCAAATTTGTTTTAAAGGCTGCCTCTATTAAACAAAACCCTGTCTAAAAGTGCAAAAATCTCATTTCCCAAAGTAGCATATTCAATGTAAATTTACCTGTATCAAGCAAGCACCTGCCTAAAGCGAGCAGTTTTAGTCCTTTCCTTGGGAGCTTTCTTAAAACAGCTTTGATCGTATATCTTTATGTAAGAGGCAAGTAGACTGCTAACAGGCGCAAACAATATAACAGATTGACTGGCGAATTGTGAAACGGTACCTTCTGATATGATAAGAGCTGTCGCCTTACAGCATAGCTCGCCTGAATTGGTGCTTACCCATCGCACAGTCGCTATGGTGGTGTGACTTGCTATGCATAAAACTTCAAGCAAGCATGTCCATAATGATAACACATATATAAACAAAAGCTCTCTCAGAAATAAGTCTTAAAATAAGATTAAAATAAAAAAATCCACATGAAATGTCAAAGTCCCTTAGCTTGAGGTCAATGAACAGAGGGGTAGGGGAGGCAGGATGTATCAAAACCCAGAACCATTATCTACTAACATCAGTCCAAGTATGAGTATCGACTGACTCCACCGTGGCACTGTGAAATTATGTCTTCATAAATATAAAACTTCAACCAATATTTTTAAGACAAAATTCTAAGTCGATGACTTCAAGGTCATCCAGTTGGGTAAGTATTTAGTGTTTTGTAAAAACTCAAACAAGTGTCTAACATCAGTTCAAGTGTAAACTAAATCTATGCCAAGCATTATGAATCAGTATGCAATTAGATTTAATAAAACCCAAAACTTCCTAAGTCCAGGACATCCATGTCACCGAGCGGTGATGGGGAAGTACTCTGTAAAACTTTGGACTATATCTAACTACAGTGCAAATATCAAAAGAATCCATCCATGGGTTCAAGAGAAATGGGTCTTTAAAAAGCTTTAACCAAAACAGCCAATCGATAAAAAGACAATTTTATAAGTCCATGACCTTGACATCAAGGTCACTGAGTTGGGTGGGGTGGTACACTGGAAAACTTTGTACTCATATCTAACTACAGTGTAAGTATCAAAAGAATCCATCCATGAGATAATGATAAATTGAGCTTTTAAAAAACTTTAACCAAAACATCCATTCCAAAACAACTACCATTTTCTAAGTCCGTGACCTTGACATGAAGGTCACTGAGTGGGTTTGGGGTGGTATCCTGTTAAACTTTGGACATATGTCTACATACAGTGCAAGTGTTAAAAGAATCCATCTATGCGTTAAGGAGATATAGGTCTTTGAGAACACCCAATCCGGACGCGGACGCGGACGCTGACGCCAAGGTGATAATCTCTTCCTGAACTTTCGTTCAGGCGAGCTAAAATGTGCGAACAGATTGTTGGTTTCGGGTTTAACGGCTCTTTGAGACAGTATTTCGGTCCATATCGAGCCGTCTCCCAGAGAGAGAGAGAGAGAGAGAGAGAGAGAGAGAGAGAAAAGATATGATAGGCGAGAGAAAAATATACAAAAAACTCCCATCCGAAGCAAAGTAGATCAAGGCGGCTTGCCATACTATTATCCAAATTAAAAGGGCGCCCCGGCGCTAAAAGTTACCCAACACTATCGCCCAACCACATCCACCCCTGTTCTAACAGAGAGAACCCATATCAGCTGCATGTCCACAAAGGCTGATTATTGTATTCTATTTTTGCTTAATCAGTCTATGAAACCTAAGAAGTATGAATATTGAAAACTGAAGACTGTCAGCAATTTGATCATATTCGCAGGCTTATCTGGGTACTCAACTTACTCACATAGCTTAAGTTCTCTTTTTTGCAATCTCGCATCTCGTTACGTATACAAGGGCGCACCTAGTGGAAATACACGATATGCACAAAAAGGGTTTCCACATTGCTTTAGTGGAAAAATGGGTTTTAGCCCCTTCCTTAAGGGCCAGTTGGCAGTTTGTGATTAAAATAATCGCCCAATTTACCGCATTTTAGAATGAAAATATGCTGAGCGTGTTGAAAGTTTGTCAATTTGACAAAATTTCAATATGCATCTGCGTATTTGCGTACAGGTAGCTACGCCTCCTGGCTCAAATGGTTCTCCAGATATATTGTTAAGTTCTTGTAGCAAAATGAATAAGTCCGAAAGTCTCAAAACGGGGAAATAACTTCCTCAGCTTTATCATTTTTTTCACATATCAAGGGCTATCGATATACAACAAATCAGTTTCCTAGGTCAAGCACTTCAGAAGTTGGATAAATGCCAAATTCAAACAAGGGGCATAACTCAATTATTCTTGGACGCGCATGCGCAAGAATTAACTTTGTATTACTCAGAAAAGTCCATATTTCGTAGACTTTACGTTAGAATAACTGGCAACCAGCTGCCAGCCCATCGTTATATTTACAGGAATTACCAGGCAGAGTAGAATAGGACAGGTGTTGTTTTGGTCAATTGCCTTCAAAACTATAAAGGTATTTTCGAGTGCGGCAAGTAAACATAACATTACCATATTGTAATTTCAAACAATGTTCTACAGGCAAACGCCCATAAAAATAACGGGAAATGGATTGGCAGCTGGTTTCCAGTTGTGCTAGCGTAAAATCCCCGTCCTACCATTAATTTCGCCCATTGACTTAGGCCTGCATGCAAACTTATAAAGATTCCAGTACTTACCGAATGATGCCCATCCCAAATCTGTTGACGCCTCCTGTCTCAGTCTTTAGGGCAAGCAGACTCAAACAGCTCCTGCATACTTTCACTATACCTTCACCACCATCTTTTCCCGTGACACGTCCCAATTATTGACTGGGGTATCCAAATGCACTTTCAAGGTGGCCAATTTGGGGAAACTTCTTAGGTTCTTGCCTCTTTCTGAAACAAAAAATAGGGCCATTTTCATTGTGTTCAAACATCACTAATCATTAGTTCCAGTCCCACCTAAAACAACCAAATCAAGCTTGTATTTTATAATTCTCACATGAGATACCTTCAAATCAGGATTTTGTTGTTTTCTAAGGAACTACTTTACACTTACCAAAACAATGTAACGTCAATGGTGGTACGCCACCCATTTATTTCACTTAAACTGGCCAAACTGCCCAGTGTTACATTATAGAAAAGAGTACCTTAATTGGAAGTTAGAAACTAAGTTTCACTGAAATCAGTCTATGGTGTCAGAAGAAGTACAGTGCCGTCGTCGGCTTTTGAAAAGTGGTACGGCCATGGAACGCCCCGAGTGCCGAAGGCACGAGGGGAGGGGGGGGGGAGCACGAGAGGCTTATCCCCCTCTCGAAAGGGGGTTCGGGATACCTCCCTCGAGAAAATTTTCGAATAAAGGGCGACTCTAGAAGCGATTTTAATGCATTTTGAGACCAATTCCGCTTGTGAAACTCAATTGATTTTATGAGTATGTACTTCCCACGAGAAAATTTTTGAATTCATGACGTCTCTAGAAGCGATTTTAATGCAATTTGAGACGATTTTGCTTGTGAATCTGAATTTATTATATGAGTGTTTGTTGTATTTCAAATCTTACCCCAGCTTTTAAAGACTGCCAAAGGTGTTCTCCGAGTGCCGAAGGCACAAGTGGGGGAGAGCACGAGAGGGGGTGTCCTTCCTCTTGTAAGGGGGAGGGGTGGTTCGGGGGACCTCTCCCGAGAAAAGTTTTGAATTCAGGACGTCTCTAGAAGCGATTTTGATGCATTTTTAGACCAAGGCAAAGAAGGAATAACGCAAAAAAGTGGTCTGGCCGAATGAAAAAGTGGTACGGCCAATACCATATTCGGCCGAAAAGTCGGACCGCCGACGACGGCCTTGAAATATCATGTTTTATCGGTACGTGCAGACCCAAGTCTTCTGACCGATACACTGTTTCTGGAACTCACTCTAGTGATCATACTTAAAGCAGTGTTATTATTATTATTATTGTTATTATTATTATTATTATTATTAGCCAAAAAACGTTAAAATGTCTATTGACAGTTGACTGTAAATAGCCGTTTTAACGGTTTTTGGCTATTTACAGTTAACTGTAAATAGCCACTCCGTTATTATTATCATAATCATTTTAAGTAGCTCTTTCTTTATTACCCAATGCATCATTCACCATCAGCCTGCGAAAACTCAAGATTGGCTCAAAAGTGCTGATGAACTAAAACTCTTACCTGCAGCCTGAAAGAGCTCCAGATAAGCAAATTTTGGGGATAATTGGCAATTTTTCTTATTTCTCCACAAAACTGATGATTCTGCTGAGAACTACAATGTATGTTGCGATGAAGGGGCATCAAAAAAAAGTTCTTACCATGAAAAAGATCTGTGAACTTGTAAACCAAAACATGGCTTGCTGGGAATTCGGCATTCGTTCGTAGCAGGTGACCTTTTCAAACTTGTGTTGTTTTACCTGAAATATGAAATAATTTGATTAACAGTGACATAAAATGTCAGAGACTTCTTGTTTCATTTTCCTCTTTAGTTCAAAACTGAGGTTGTGGTATCCCACTAATAGCCACATGTTGATGTTTAGCCCGTGCAGACCCTGATCAGAAGTTGCTCATGGAAACAGCCTGACCTGGGTCTACACTGTTGCTTGGATGGGTAGACCCACAGTGTCCCAATAATAAGGGTAAATACAGTATATGATGTGTTGTATGCAAATACTAATCTCAGACCAACTGCTCAAGTCCAGTCAGACCGGTCAGTCAGGTGAGACCAGACTGATTCGCCTTAAATGTGAACACAATGTCAGGATAAAACATACCTTGTGCAATCAAGTCCTATGTGTGACTTTGGATTTCAATTGAAAGTTTGTACAGAAGAGTACACCAGGATCAGACTATACAAAATATCAGACTTGTGAAGTCTTTGCTTATTGACACAGAGCATACTGCACTTTTTCCTAGAATTTCATTGTAATGCTAACTACAGAGCAGTTTGTAACAACAGTTTAGGGGAAGTACAAGATACCAGCTGTTTATTACGAATTTTCGGCCCTGATAGGAGCACACATGGTGGTACAGAATGAGCAACCAAACAAATTAAGGAAAGAATTCCAAATGACAGAATGTGATCGAAAAAAGAGATAAAATCACATCTAACAGATGATACAAGTGCCATATATATGATACGATTTGGATAAATGCAGACTAGCCCTCAAGCACCCTCAGTGATATGAACTCCGTTCATTAATTCTGAAACTGGGTTTTTCGCTGCTCATACTTTTATAATCTAATAAATCTAGATAAGACTGTGCATAGTGGTAATGCTAAACTTCCGCCGATTTCTCATCAATGTGTCCAGTGACTCTGACTTTCGTAGGCTGCTGGGCTACCCTGCACGAAAATGCAAATAACACATTTTCAACCAGAGACTAAGTCCATCGGACAGGTTGGAAACGCCTTTTAATACCATATAAAGTGGTCGCTATAAATAGTTTTGTGTACGGGTGTGGTTAGTATTCTAACACATGTTCTGCGCGTGCGAAATCAGTCAGCGTGACAACAAGCTTTTCATCTAGATAATTCTATCTCGATTTGAAATTGATCACACCGCATTAATTTACACTGGACAAGGTTCTCAGTGTTTCACCGTAGTCCTCACCACCGACAAACAACGTCTGAATGACGTTATATCAGCGTCAGTGCGACGTAATGATGTTCACTGGCGCTACTTTAACGCAACTATTACAGCTTTCCGCAGTTTCTAATAAATTTCTGAATTTCCAAAACATTTAATACCGAGGTTGCGTTAGAATTGCGAAGTTAAATACAACGACCAAATCGTGCATCTCTTAAATTATTACAGCTCCCCTCAATCGATCTGCTCCTCCCCCCCCCAACCAAACTCTAAAAAAAAGAAAAATAATCCCCCCCCCCCACTCACCGCACTACCTACAACCCCTCCCCCATTTGTCTACCATCCAAACTCCCATCCCTCGATATGACCCCCTCGCAAACATAAACCTTATTCAGTCTACCACCCGAACCTCCACCCTACGCTACCCCCCTCCCCCCCACCCCACTTTTCAACAAACCGCTATTCCCTCGGTCTATCACCCGACCTCTACACCTCGACACTAACAATATATACGCAAGGAAGATCTCAATGTAAATACTACATCCTCGAACCTCACGGGCTTGCGAAAACAGGAGGCAGTCTGATCAGAGTCAAATGGGGTCGAAGTCAACCTCACGGTACTGAGTTTAAGTAAAAGCTGAGAGGTTCACATATTTGATTTGCGTCATCTGGAAAGGATATTAAGTCATGTGCATACTGTTACTACTCAACTGTATAGGCTTTTCACTATGATCTCTTTATATTATCTAAGAAAGTTAATGCAAAAATGTAGACTCTGATATGACTGCACAATACAAGGGTGCCTTTTCACAAGCGTGCAAATCAACTTGTCCTGGCCTCAATATAGGGAATATATACGCGAAAGCTAATCTGAGCGTTTGCTTTTCGCACATCCGATGTGTGGCTGTGTGGGCACAGAGGAAAAAATATAGCTCATGCAGTATTTTTTTAAGCAGCCGGGTTTCAAAGCGTTTTTTTTTCTGGAATCATCCTTCGTGTGACTTTGCTGGAGGGCCAACACTTATTATCCGAATGACCAGCGTGATATCCACGTGGAAAGTATGTGAATATGTATGACTTTAGGCTGTCAATTTTCATCAAATGCTCTTAGTTTGCGGACGAGTTTTTGAAATTTGCTGTTTCACGCACGTAACTGCAGCATCAGGCGCCAGGCTAAGGTACAGGAGACCTTTATGAGAAATCGGCGGAAGTCGAGCTTTATCACTATGCACAGTCTTACTTTGATTGATTAGCTTATAGGAGAAAACGGGAATCCCCGAAGTAACGTCATCGGATGATCACGTGGGTAGATTGGTTGGCAAAAAGATAGCGACAGACAGTGGTTTTCTATGGGACTTGCTGAAAATTAACCGCTGAAATGCGTAAAATGTTTTTTGGAAGGCTGCGAATATATAGCAGCTGATAAAACAATTGCAAATATTGTCTTAATCGCCTGTCGTGCGAAAAAGATAATTATTTAATTATTTGATTCATTTAATTATTTTGGACCATTGACTCGCTCCGGAACCGGGCTGTTTCTCTTAGTGATTCGACTGAATAAATGAATAAAATAAAAATAAATCTGAAATATTGAAAATCAGAATTTTAACCCTTTCGACGATCAAGATGGTTAGTAAATATAACAGGGATAATAGGAAACGAAAGACAATAAAATACAGAAACTTGTATCTAACAAGAACTATTGCAAAAAGAAATATTGATCCGATCTAGGGACAAGTACATTTAATTAATTAATTAATTAATTAATTAATTAATTAATATCCGTAATTGCAATTCAAAAGATGATGTTATAAACCGGTAAAGGATAATATATAAATAGAAAAAATCCCTGTTTTGAACTGACTATCAGTAATTTTCACATTACTTCGTCCGAGCTCATGACATTTAAACAATCTCTCTCTGTCTCTCTCTGTCTCTCTCTCTAGTTGTTTGTCCAATATTATAGGAAGGGACAAGCACATTATAATAAGCGAGTTTTATTTCATGTGTGTATTAGCCGCACTGCGAAAACAGTTGGTTTATTGTACGCACAAGTTATTCTGAAATTGTCACTACAAGACACCTGCGGCGTCTGCGGCGTTCTTTGAAATATTATTAAGACGTCCGTTATCAAACGACCCGCTGAATACCGGGTAGATTCATTTATAAACAATAAACAATTGGTTTAAATTCAGAAAATGTATACAAGATACAGACACAAATATTTTTCATTAAAGTATCCATGATAAAACGTACATCTTAAAGTAAACCAATCTAAATAAATTATGATAGAAAATAAAACAATATTTCACTTTAAGATAACTACACTTCTCAGCGTCATGATATAAAAGAAAAATATGCATCAAAATGCGCAAAGGCATGATTAATTAGGTATTTTCAACATCACCCCGTAAACGTTCAATAAATCGTGATTGACTATCGACTTTTTGCCAACCAAGGTTGGGGAATCCCCTTGCAAACTAATCGATGACGTCACCGCGTTTTCTCCTATAAAAGTATAAGCAGCGAAAAATCCAGTTTCAGAATTAATGAACGGAGTTTAGAACTCACTCTTGTGATCATACTTAAAGCATTATGTTTTCTTTAAGTAGCTCTGTCTTTATTTTCCAATGCATCATTCACCATCAGCCTACAAGAGCACAAGCTTGTGAATATGGGCCTCAGTTTTGAGCCAAACTAAACTCAAACTCCACCTCGACTCGAACTCCAATAAGGTCGGTTGAAGTGACGCTCGAGGGCGCCTCGAGTGAGTGAAGTTCAAGCTCCACCTCGACTTCGTGGAGGAGACTCCAGCTACACTCTAGTTAGACTCACACCATGTAAAATACATCGTGGACCCAGACCAGACCTCCTAAAACGTATTAATTACAATGATGTCAATTTTGAGACATGGTTGACTTAATAAACAATGTAGAACCAGGTCGTACTAACTGTATAATTTGTAAAATTATAATTAGATATACCGCAGGAACTACGAATTTCCGCTTGACGCCAGAGCACCCGTCCGGTTTACGTTTCTGTGTTTGCAGAAGCGTCTTTGGTGTAGTGATTACGCTACCTGCCTGTTAAACATCGGTCATGGGTTCGATTCCGTTCCTTCTACAGTATTTGCTGAAACCTTAATCGAGGTCCTATTCTCGTATCACGCATTTATTCCTTTGTCCCTACCACGTAGTTTATTACTTGGGTAATCTGCGCAGACTGCCCCCTCACACACACACTCCCATGTTCCGCCCCCCCAAACCACCCCTCGCCTTCACACGTTGTGTACGCTTCCTTAAGCTTTTTTTCTATTACGGATTTTATCCAAACTTGTCATGTAAAGTGACAAGGGGAAGATGGTGTTGCTTGTAATGGACACATTTCAATAATACAATGAATAATTTTTATGGGCGTTTTCATTATTCGTAGTTTCTATATTATTATACCCCCCAATACATGATGTATGCTATGGGGTATATAGTTTTCGGTAGGTCGGTCTGTCCATTCGTTTGTCCGTCTGTCAGTCTTTACACAAGTCTTTGGTTCCGTCCATTACACTTTCGGATAACATATTATCTTCATCGAAGGCTTTTAAATGCTCAAATTTCGGTAACCATAGGCGAAATTCTTCTAGTGCACGATGGCTGGACGGATGATTTGCGATTTTACGTCATTTTCAACAGTATTCGGTTATATCAGACATGTTTCACATAAGCTTAACGTATAACGCTATTAGACGAAGTCTAATAAAATCATCGTTGCCGCCAAAACTTGACTAGATCTCTGTATGGAAGAGCGCATATGTCATGGAATTGTTATTCATCTGTCAGAAGATTTAGTTACATTAAAAATGTTATTATTTGCACATTGCATTTAGTTTTAAATATGTTTTTCGCTTTAACGCTGTAATGATTGATAGAGTTAAGCAGAACGCGAGGAACGCAAATGCCGATGGCTTGAGAAAAAAAAAGATTATATGGTGCGAAAAGTCTTTCGTAGTATAAAAAGTAGTTCTTTTCCTTCTAAAGGCTGTACTCGGTGCGTAAATTTACCGGAACGGACCTAATTACCGGGTCGGACCGGAACGGACCCTTATTATTCATATTTCCAGCCGATTTTTGAGATATTTTGATACAGTCTACACGCGCAGATTAATTCAAGGCCCTACCTATGACTAACATGTATTATCTTAACTTGCAACCCCTGATTTTGATTTGACAATATCTGATAAGGACTATTGGCGAAACAAATTAGTCTGGCGACAGACCCTATGTTCAATATATCTCTTGCAAAGGATCATAGCTTTCCCGAGACTTATTTATGGTCAGTTTGCAAGGTGATTCAGTTGAATATCCACAACATATGTTTTTATGCAGCAAGGCATCAGAGATTTTACCAAATATTCTTAACTATTTTTCATGAAACGTTTCGTAGCTGTAACAGAACTGTTTGCATTTTCATTTATTTTATTCATTTTTTGTCGCACCTGCTTTAGCAAGGTGCGATATAGGAGTTCACTTTTCCGTCCGTCCGTCAGTCATTCCGTCCGTCCGTCCGTACGTCCGTCTGTCAACAATTACGTCGACCCTAGTGTTTAAGTCCATTTCTCGCAAACTATGATACCTACAATCATCAAACCTGGCATACAGCTTTTTCTTAGAATGTTCTCGAGGGTTTTGGCTCTTATTTTCACCCCTGACCTATATTTTATGCACTACTGACTTTGTAAAACAGTCCGTCAACAATTACGTCGACCCTAGCGTCGACCCTAGGATTTAAGTCCATTTCTCGCAAACTATGATACCGACAGTCATCAAACCTGGCATAAAGCTTCTTCTTACAATGTTCTCGAGGACTGTTGCTCTTATTTTTACCCTTGACCTATGTTTCATGCTTTGCTGACTTCGTAAAATGGTCCCTCAACAATTACGTTGACCCTAGGTTTTAAGTCCATTTCTCGCAAACTATGATACCTAGAATCATCAAACCTGGCATCAAGCTTCTTCTAAAAATGTTCTCGAGGGCTGTTGCTCTTATTTTTACTTTGACCTATATTTCATGCTCTGCTGACTTTGAAAAATTTGATATTCAAAATTAGGTTGACCCAAGTGTTTAAGTCCATTTCTCACTAACTATGATAACTAGAATCATCAAACCTGGCATCAAGTTTCTTCATAGAATGTTCTCGAGGGCTGTTGCAATTAATTTACCCTTGACATATATTTAAGGCTCTGCTGACTTTGCAAAAGTTTACACCCAAAATTATGTCGACCCTAGCATTTTAGTCCTTTTGTCTGAAAGTATGATACCTGTAGTCATCACACCTGGCATAAAGTTTATTCTTAGAACGTTCACGAGGGATGTTGCAATTATTCCTACCCTTGGCCTATATTCTATGCTCTTCTGACTTAGTAAAATTTTACTTCGAAAATTGTGTTGACCCTAGCATTTTTGTCCATTTCTCATACAAATTCTTTTAACTTAAGTCTTTACTACTGTGGAAGCCCAGTGCAGGTGCGACATAGCATTCCGCGGAATTCTTGTTTTAATGTATTTTTGATGAAATGTTTTATGTAGCATGTTTTAAAATGTGAATCTGACCACCAGAATAATATACAGATTCGACTGGGGCCAGGCTAGAAACAAATGTTTGTCTGTCAGATAAATTGACGACTTATTGAAACATGATAATGGTGCTAACTGTACAATCGATATACAAAGTTTCCCTTTATAACATTTAGACCACTGTAATGTTTCAATTTAAAGCTGAAACACAATAGCTCTACATATTTTCTATGGCTGAAATGTTGGTCATGATACTATGGAACAAAAATTCGGGAATTTTTGTGTTTTTCATTCGCTCCATGTCTTGGAAGAAAGATAACCAGATTTTTGTATAAGATTATATGATTTTAAGATGAAACGCATATGCGTGGGGTATTAAGAGGCCTACCCATGGCGCAAAATACTCAAAGAGTATTTTGACTAATATCTCTAATTGATTTGCGCTAGATGGCATACAGAATATGTATTAATATTAACTAAGAGTTATTTAATAAAAATATTACAAATATCTACTGAAGATAGGGGAAAACGGGTCCGTTCCGGTGTCCGTTCCGGTAATTCAGTCCATTCCGGTCCGTTCCGGTAAATTTACGCACCCGGCTGTACTGAACCGGGTAAAATACAGTACCGTATCATCGGAAGCATATCGGAATGTACCGAAGAATGTCAATAATTTACGGACCAGTCTGGTTTCTCGCCATAGTGAATAACCCCAACATAAGGATACTGCTATTCAATAATAATATCAGACATATTTACAGCATTTTGAACTTAGCCAATTTCATTTTGTTATTATGACATAGCGACAGGGTTTTGAACTTGGAATTTTTTCAATCACAGTAAAAATTTCTCATAGATACCCCATTAGATTTTGGTCCTTTTTTACATTTTAATTATTAAAGGCGTATAGTGTATTTAAAACATTGAGTGCAGATAATTTTGCGGGACGTATTCTGAAACCTTGCTTGCAGCCAATTTCTTATCTCAACAGAAATAAAAAAAATATTATTTGTTTCTGTCAGAGAGTGGTTTTTCCCCCTTTCCCCCCGGAAAAATGGCTATAGGAATAACGGCTATATAGTGGATTGTCCGGACCTCATAGAGCCACTTTTCCCCCATAGTCCTTTTTCCCCCACCAGGAAATTGGCTATTAGTGAATTTGGCATGGCTATTGGTATTTTGCGGAACAGAACGAAACGGAACGGAATGGAACAAAGACATTTTACGGATTTAACCGCATAAGAAATGTATCAGTACTTCACGGGAGGTAATAAACGTGACTAATTAAAAAAATCAATATGCAAATTTAACAACCATATTTTTATAATAATCAATAATTACTAATTTAAGGAACGAACAGAGTGTGACTTTTTCCCATCGCAATTATTTATATACGTGTACATACGCATGCAAGCTTACAGGAAGGTATACGAACGGATTGTTTGATTTAGTAGGCAGTTTATTACATTGAAAATCATGATCGGACGGTGTGTCCCAATGGGAGTCGAGCCCACGACTCCTGCATGAAGGGCGAACTCTAGTCCAGGCACTCCGCTGCGCGCACGAACAGATGAACGGTTGTATAAACACAAAATTATACAAATTTATGCACACAACCACGTACACTCATACTCCGTTTGTGGCTAACATGGAAAAGCAAAATGCCTACCTGTTTTCCCTAAAACAAAAATAAGACAGACTGATGGACACATGCATGCGTTCTAGCATCTGTTATCCATCGATATTTTACGGACAAATACTCATGATTCTTTTTCAGTTATGAACCTCACTATTATAATTGAAGAAGGAGCAAATTCTGCCATGTAGCGTGTTTTCTTGCAATCATATTACCAGGGGGAAAATCCACTATAGAGGGGAAAAACGGCTATGCAAAAACACGTATAGTAGATTTTCCCCGCGGAAAATTGGTTATATAGTCATATTTCCGGGGGGAAATGCTACTATATAGCCATTTTTCCGGTGGGAAATTCTACTATGGAAAAATCATAGTCAGTTTTCCGGGGGGAAAAACTACTAGGGGGGAAAAGCTACTCTCTGACAGTTTCAAATATGTCTTCTTTTACTTCGTCTTATATCTTTTTTTTAAAGATATTTCTTGTTTACCGTATTGACGAAAACCAATACGGTAACTACCTAACGGATGACTACGGAGGCTTCTAAGTGATGTAAATTTGTGTGTATTTGACGCAGACCTCTGCACTTGGAATAAAAACCATTTCGCCTCGCTATTATGTCCATACGTGCGGATTTTACCACAAGAACTTTATTTTCATTAATGTTCGCGGAGACAAAAATTCACGGTTTCGCAATTAAGGCATATTCAAGGGTATTAAAGCCCGCGGATTCCTTATTTTTTCGTAGTATTCCTTCATAAATCATCGCGTTCGCGGGCATTTAAGTATGCACTTTTCTGTTGGCCGCCAAAAAATAAAAATAAATAAAATAAAAATTACTACACTCGAGAATTTTACCGTTACCGGCATTATTTGCCTAAAAATCTGATAAGTTTTTGTCCGCTAGTCTCCTGGATACTGTTTTCAAACATTACATTTTAAGGTACCTGGTTCTTGTATGGTTTATCAGATTGAAGCTGTTGTTTTTATTTTTGAGAATCTAACCCCTAGGAAACATTTTAATCCGTTTTTAAACGCGAAAATAAGACTAGAATTGTTTTCCTACGAAAAAACAGATGTCTCCCCCCTTTTTGATGTCAAAAGGATCAGTCATTAAGACGCCAAGGGAAAAACAATATGTTTCCCTACCCTGAAGCAGGGATTCATAATAAGTAAAAAGTATAAATGCAAGAGTTATAGTTGTTATGCTCTGCATGTCATGTAATGTTGACTGATATTCATATTTAGTTTTTGTCAAAAAATATAAATGCAAGAGTTACAGTGCTCTGCACGTCCTCTATTTATATGCTGACTGATATTTGTATGAAGTTTCATGAATATAGCTTAAACGGTTTTCAAGTTATAGAGCTTAGACGATTGAGACACGATTTTGTGAATGACAAAGTTCCAAGGGAAATAACTCAAATAGTATAAATGCTGTGCTCTGCAGGTTGTCTAGTGTTGACTGACATTTGTATGAAGTTTCGTGAATATAGCTTGTCTGGTTTTCAAGTAATAAAGCGATTGAGGCACGATTTTGTGACTGACAAAGGTCCAAGGGAAATAACTCAAGAAGTATTAATGCAAAAGTTATGGTTCTTGCACTATGCAATTCTTCTAATGTTGATTGATATTTGTATGAAGTTTCGTGGATATAGCTTGAATGGTTTTCAAGTTATAAAGCAGACACAACTGAGACACGATTTTGTGACTGACAAAGTTCTTAGGGAAATAATTCAAATAGTATAAATGCTAAAGTTATGGTTCTTGCATTCTGCAAGTCGTCTGATGTTAATTGATATTTGTATGAACTTTCATGAATATAGCTTGAATGGTTTTAAAGTTATAGACGGACTCGACTGAGACGCAATTTTGTGATGGACAAAGCTCCAAGGGAAATAACTCAAAAAGTATAAACGCCAGAGTGCATTCTGCACGTTGTCTGATGTTGACTGATATTTGTATGAACTTTCATGAATATAGCTTGAACGGTTTTAAAGTTATAGACGGACTCGACTGAGACGCAATTTTGTGATGGACAAAGTTCCAAGGGAAATAACTCAAAAAGTATAAATGCCAGAGTTACCATTCTTGCACTCTGCATGTCTCCTCATGTTGATTGATATTTATATGAAGTTTCGCGAATATAGCTTGAGCGGTTTTCAAGTTATAGAACGGACACGATTGAAACACAATTTTGTGATGGACTAAGTTCCAAGGGAAATAACTCAAAACGTATAAATGCCAGAGTTACCATTCTTGCACTCTGCACGTCGTCTCATGTTGATTGATATTTATATGAAGTTTCGCGAATATAGCTTGAGCGGTTTTCAAGTTATAGAATGGACACGATTTGTGACAGACAGACGAACAGACAGACAGACGGACAGACGCCCGGGGAAAAACAATATGTCTCCCGACCCTGAAGGGGGGAGACATAAATACGCAAAATTTTATGGAAACAAAGCATTCAATAACACAGAAAGCATGTTTTTCTTTTGTTTGTTTTTGATTTTTTGGCGTGTATGTGTATGTATGTATTTATACTGCATCACCCCCTCGCGGGGATTACGTGCAGGTGCGCTTCTGTGCGTTGTTAGTAGAAGAAATGTTATAAAAATAAAAAGTTCCGGTATTAATGTGACATTAAACAAGTTTGATGTACGAGAGTACCCATTTCATGACCTTATGACTAGGTGGACGGGGCGGGGTGGGGGGGGGGGGGGGGCAGGGCCAGGGCGGATAAAGAATTAAAACAAAGTAATCTGACATTTAACTATAATGGCCCTTCAGGTGTTGGTCTAGCATCGTTTATTTATTATTATTATCATTAATAGCAGTAGTAATACTGTTTGTTTAGTATTACCCTTTTAACCTGTAAAACCATTAGATTTCGTGAAATTAGTCCGTTTGTCCGCCAATCTGCCTGTGTGCATGGCTCAAACAATCTTACCTGCCTAGCTACTGTACCTATTAACTTTGGTGCTTCCTAAGCCATGACAGGTTTCATTGTTCTCGCTGTTTGCACAAGGGACGAAGGTACGATCACCGTTTCATCTCAGCTTCCTCAGTGTCTACATAATGCCCAACCAACATTATCATATGCTATCCTATTCGAATGCATGGAAACGCTAATAAATACCGATTTTCATATATTTGTTCAGGAAAAGTGCGCGCGCGCATGTGTGTGTGTAAAGTTACATTGGTATAAAGGGCTTTACTGCTCATAACTAGTATACACCCGATATAAGTACATGCTCTGCTGTTTGCAGATTAACAACAATAATAATAATAATAAAAGCATCGCAAACGACTGCGTGATACCCCGCCACTGCAAACCTTTTTCACACACCGATTTTTCCAGATTTATGCATGTATATAGCCGGAGGCAGGGGGAGATAACTCCCTTGGGGTAAATTTGAGCATCACTGGAGGCTTTCATCACTCTGAAGGTTTCAGAAAAATTGCTTTAAACTCTGGTTTTATATGGAATTTTTCATGATTTTATACATGTATATAGTCCAAGGGCAGGGGCAGATAACCCCCGATGATAAAATTTGGGTGCTCATAAAAATGCTTTTGTTACTTAGATCATGTTTGTGAAGTTTCATCACGATACTCAAAGTAGTAAAGGAACTAGAGACCAGAAACCATTTTTTGTACATTGACAAGTGCCATAACTCTGTCAGAAATTAACGAAATTTGCCCATTAACAATCCCAAGCGAGACATTCTCGGTACAAATGCATATGCAAAATTTGAAGGAAATCCATTCATAAATACTTAAGTTATCGAACGGAAACGAAGTGCGGACGGACAGACGGACGGACGTACATACTACGGACGGACGGACAGACACACGGACGGCCAACGTGAAAACATAATACCCCGCCACTAACGTGTGGCGGGGTACAAAAATAATTAAATAAATGAAATGAGTATAAAATTAAATAAATCCAAACAAACTAAATACACTAATTGCATACAGCATTTGGCCTGGTCTGACTGGATTCATTGTTTGCCTTTGATGCACGTGTCCCAGGTTTGACTCCCATATGTCCAATCATTTTTTTTTTCAATCCAGTAGACTAGGAAACCCGAACCCAGTGTACCCAATACCGGAACAAACGGTATCACGATGTCGGTCGGAAGTGTCGCTGATGCAGGTCATTGGTGGAGTCCGCTTTATCAAACCTGCAAAATTGTACATATGCACGCAAGACGTAACACAGATTGAGAAAAATGTGTCTGTTATGGTTTCGTACCCATGAACTGTGGCCTATTTAAATAAGTTTAAGGGACGAGTCATTTATAGCCAGGTGGGGGCCGGGTACATTTAGGGGGGGTCGGAATTTTTTTTTGGTGGTGTACTGGGGGGGTCGGAAATAAAAAAGCCATGGAGCAGGGGGGGTCATATATTCAATTTGGCATATTGGGGCGGTCAGAATTCTTCCATCAGTACGTTTTTTTTTTAAAAACGTCTCGGCTTCTGGGGGGGGGGGGCAAAGCCCCCCAGACCCCCCTTTACTTATATTCTTGTAAACTTAGTTGTATGCTTAGAGACTTTTATAGTTTGACACATGAAACTTTGGCACTTCATATCCAAAAAAGATATTTTCATAAATTTGCTAGCAAGACAGTAAGCAATTGTCTATAAAATCATGTCGAGCAGATGATTTTGTTCTGGATAAAATTTAATGCCTTAATTGTGATATCGGCTCTCCAGTTGCCTTGTCATCAGCAAAGCTATTGTGGCTTCTGGGGGCTGTGCCCCCAGACCCCCCTCCATTACTATTATTAACAGTTTTATTGAACATGCAAAAAACATATTTCTGGATACCCATATGCAGGAAAAAAAACGTTAAAATATCAAAATATGCTGACAAAATTTAAAGACCATTAACCTGCACGATTTACCAACCTGTCAAAGTAAGAAAATGTTCTTTGTGGTTCATACAGGTTGGATTAAGGTCAGTCTGACTTAAAAAATGGTCATACAATATGTGGGTGAAGGGTAGTTGGGGTGTTGGGATGGTGGGGGGGGGGGGGGGGGGGTCATAAACTTTTTTGTCACCTATCTGGGGGGGGGGGGTCGGAAAAAAAATTCTGGTGAGACTGGGGGGGTCGGAAAAATTTTGGGGACTCGAATGAAAATGTACCCGACCCCCCACCTGATAATAAATGACTCGTCCCTAACTGGACAAACCCACCAGACATGCTGTAACAGACTGAAACAGATTCTACTTTATTGGTTATCCCCACAGGGATTTCTTTATTAGGATAAGCAATGTGTACTTGACGTTCATTTTTCTCTACGTCGTTTTGTTCAACACATACTCTATAGCCTATATCTTGCTCTTCCTCAATGTCCTGCTATTGACTTTTAGACGCACCTTATATAATTGTATTATCTACGCTTCGCTGAGAAAATAAGCGCTTTAAGTATTCTTCTCGACGCATCCGAGTACAATTTCACCTTTGTTCCACATTTCACACGATTTCATCGGCCAAATAACGCGTATGTCAAAATTTAGCCAGTAATATCTGAGATCAAGGAATTTTTAATCTGCGCTTTTCCTGTTGTACTGCCCTGCGTTAATACTAGCACTCTGTCAGATGTTAATTCAAATTGTTTCCCTTTGTAAATTTACAATGGAAATTTTATCGAAAACAGACACATATATTCAAAACTTTATTTTTTTCAGTGTAAATCTACTTTTGATTTCTACTTTCGGTTTAATACACATAACCATTGAATCATCTTGGTAACTGTTTTGGAATCATGCTCCGATACCCACGGCATCATAAATCTGTTACTATAGCAACTAATAATTCTTATTGATGTCAAAGTGGCGTCATGTAGACGCCATTCTGACAAAGTACTAGGCATAACGGTTGGTAATTTCATAATATCTCTGACGCCACTGGTACAGGAGCATGGCAAACAGTGTCGCCATGCTCCGCCAATTTTTCACTGATATAACATACTAAACTTCTTTAAACAGGAACTTCAGATTTTTTTAAAACAAACAAGTATCCTAAATTCATTTAATTCTTTGTTAATTGTGTCCCACAAGCCAAATCTTTGCTTCTGCGTATCCCACACAGTAGGCCTAACTCATTTTTCAAAAGGAGTTAATTTCAGTCATACACCCATAAACTTCAACAAACAAGAGGGCCAAAATGTCCCTAAATCTCTCACCTGAGTTTAATATTGTAATTGTTAAATTTGAATGTGTTGGAGAAATTTAGCTAGAAGGCAGTAAATGCCTTGGAATTTTAGCTTCAAGGAAGTAACCTACATTCAACTGCCTTTTTTTTTTTTACATCAGTATGAGTTAAACGACCTCTAGGCAACACGCTGGTCTGGCATTCAACACAGGCAACGAGGCAACGTACTTTAAAACACGATTGTTTTCGCATACTTCTTACATTAATTTCAAACTATCATTCTTACGGACCCGATAGTTCGTAAGACCTCTTAGTCCGACCAGATTTTTGAAGAAATTCCGTCTAGTTTAAATACAGTGCTTGAATAAGGTTTTTCACCAAATCGTTGGCTGGTCGTTGTAGCCCAAAAATTGTTTTCAAGCATTTCTTGAATATGCATATCAATTCAGTAAAACTTTTGAGTCCTATTTCAAGAATAGGGGGTCGGATGGTCCGTGAGACTATACTTCTGAAACAAACTTATCCTGATGAGCAGAACAAACAAGTTCCTTGTACGTTGTCTTCGTTGCCTGTGTTGAATGCCAGACCAGTGTGGGCAATGCTGCATACCATATTTCAAGCATCTGAACGCTGTTCTGAAAGATTTTTAAGTACATTTAACTTTCTAGCTCAAAACCCCGCAACATGCTACAGAGCCGTTTTGGACCGTGAGGCTGACGTTGTGACAGACTTAATAGAGGTACACAAGGCAATGCTTCACACCAAAAGTCAAGCAGCTGAGCCTAGTTGTTCTGAGGAAGAATAATTTTGAATACTTATTCTATGTATTTCTTGCTTCAAATCCAGGACCCCCTGAGGCAGGACCATTTTGTACCGTGGGTGTTGTTCCATTTGACCAAACCTGGTATAGGACCACTAAGCATTTTAGCAATGCTACATACCAATATCAAGCATCCGAGCCAAGTGTTTCTGAAGAAGATTTTAACATTTTCCAGTGTATTTCTATGGTTCGAACCACTCCCTGGAGCGTGGCTATTTTAGATCCTGGGGCCACCAACTGAACAAACTTGATAAAGAACCACTAGGCAGTGCTACATATCGAATTTAAAGAATCTCAGCCTAGCATTTCTCGCGGAGAAGATTTTTAAGTTAATTTTATTTTCGAACCCAAAACTTCGTGCCGCAGGATCATTTTGAATCCATGCCTAATACCAAATTTCAAGTATCTCAGCCTAGGGGTTTTGCCGAAGAAGACATCTGAAGTTTTGTATGTATTTCTATGGTCCAAACCCAGAAACCCCTGAGGTAGACGCTGAGGTAGATAGACCCTGACCCATGGACCTCTGTTTGAGCAAACTTGACAAAGGATAACCCGGCAATGTTACATACCAAATTTCAAGAGTCTGAACCCAGTGGTTCTGAAGAAGAGTTTTGAATATTTTTCTATGTATTTATATTTTTCAAACCCAGGTGGCCACAAATAAAAGAACCCACATGCCTAATGTCGAGTCCGTTTGGCTTTAGTGCAATCTGCACACATCCGCAATGTTGTCCGTGCATCTGTACCTTTATTATCGCGGTTCTCACACCGTAATTCGGTTTTCTAAAAGTATTTATTTCAGTCCATACGCCCATAAAACTTTAGCTAATAAATAAATCCACATAGCTTTTGCTAGCATGTCTGGTCAATATGGCGATAATTTAGGTAATAATAATGATGGTGCATATGTTTGTCAGTAAAACAGGTCGCGGCTGTCAACTTTTCGGACAGGTGACCGTTAGTCAAGGACTGGATGTTGTGATGGGGGATGCGAAGTAGCTGAGATGCGCGACACCTGTCAGAAAGTGGTATAGGCGTGTATGTGGCGTAACCTAGGTCGCGGCGACCTACTTTCTAGAATGGTAGGGTGGATGACATGTAAGAGTTTGGTATAGTATTACACTTTTGGGATGCAAATGGACAGAGACAGAAATGTACTTACAGCCTGTCGGAAAAGAACATGTTCACCAGTGTTAAAATGAACCTATATTTCGGGTATGTGACCTTTAGTTGAGCTTCAAATGCTTAAACTCCATCACAGAAACCGATCTATCACTCGAGGTCACTTGTTCGGACACTGGAAGACCGCAGCGACCTAGTGAACAATGCATAGTTTTCTCACCATCTCCTATGCATACCAGACACTAGGTGCGTCAAAAAGAATCAAACTCCCTCAAAAATTCTACCGACTGAATACAGGAAAAAGGCCTATACTTCATTTGCTCCGGTTTCAGGTTGAGAACGTTACAGCGATTTACTTTTCTGGATAAACCACCTGCAGTGGTTGGTGTGTTTGGGATATAAAGGGGCTGAAAGGGAGAAGGTCAATATTATATGTGCTGCGACACGAGAAAAACAACAAAGTGGTTGTGCGCCCAGTGCAGACTCAGATCAGCCTGGGTATCCGCCCAGTCTGATCAGGGTATTCGCTGTCCGCACGGATGTAGCTTAGTCCCTTAGCTACCCTTTTAGCGTTTAGCGGAGGCGCTGATCAGACTGGATGGATGCCCAGGCTGATCTGAGTCTGCGCTGAGCGCACAACCACATTGTTGGTTTTTCTCGGATCGCGGCTCATATTTCAAAAGTCATGTCCACATACGCACAAACGGACGGACGCAGCAACATCAAACAGATGTCTATGCCTCGCTCACAAATTCGGCTTGGCATGAAATGAAACTATTACACGAACCGCTTTTACTTATTGGTTTTATACTTCTATGCTTCCGTAGTTTCATTTTATCGGCAATAGCGTAATTAAGGTTATACGAAAACCTTATCTGAAACATCTCTAGTAGGACGATGGGACGGTGATAATGAAAGGCTGTGTGCAATGGAACCCCGTTTACGGTAGGAAAGATTCTCGCCTTAAGCTGGGGTCGAACCCTGTCCGCTAGAGCCTAGTAGTTTCAAAGATTTTAATTCGTTTGAATACATCCATCCCATCCCTTCCCCAAATCACACAACCACCACCTTCATCGCAAAAGGAGTTTGGTAGTGGGGGTTTCGGTCTATCGACGCCAGTCTGCGGTCCGCATTTTAGGTTTCTGCTTTTACAGCATTCGTCGGATCTCAATGACATTTGGAACATACATGTATGTTGACTTGAGACAAGTGAGCCTCAAAAACAGGGGCCCATAAGTTTTTTAGAAGGAGTTACGCCTCTTTGTAGTTCTTGATTTTTATAGATATTGTAGCTATTTTCTTAAATGCGTAAATAATATCCCGTAACATGCAATGTCTACATTGGGCATCGTGGTATAACTTAGATGGAACGCGGTTTGTCCGACTGTACATGGTCGGTAATACACTCGCTGAAATTCGTATATTATCTCTCTGTATAGCCGGACGTACCATGCTCTAGCTAACACTGGTAGGACGCGCCGACATTGAAAGTTACCAAGCACCGTTCATGTGTGTGTGTGTGTGTGTGTGTGTTGGAGGGGAGGATTTCTCTCTCTCTCTCTCTCTCTCTCTCTCTCTCTCATGGGGACGTCTCAATATTGACTTAATATTGCTGTAAGGAGATACAAATTACATATTATGACACAAGCCAAAGCCCTGTCGGTCTGTGAAACGCAGCACCATTACTGATAAGTATAAATTTGTCAAAAAAAAATAGTTGATAGTGTATTACATAGAAGTCCTCTGGCCTATAACAACAGTTTTGGTAGTCGTGCTGCTGCGAATTGTCATAGCATAGCCATAAAAACGCTGAAATATTAATAAAACTAAACTCGAGTGGCCGTCGAGGGAGCTTCGCCGTTCCTCGACCAAACCTTACTTATTGGAGGTGACTCCAGCTCCATTCATGTCTGTGACTACGACTCGACTTCACCTCGAGATAAACTTGGACCGTTAGGCAATTATAGCTACTTATCCGGTAGGTTCGAGTCGAGGTGGAGTTTGAGTTTAGTTTGTGAATATGGGCCTAACTCTAACAGGCAGCCCGAAAAAGCTAAAGATAAGCAAATTTGTGGGAAAAATGAGTCGTTTCTCTTATTTCTCCACAAAACTGATGATTCTGCAGAGAACTACAATATATGTTGCGGTAAAGGGGCATGAAAAAAAAATCTTACCATGAAAAAGATCTGTTCTTGTAAACCAAAACATGGCTTGCCGGGAATTCTACTCTCGTACGTAGCAGCTGACCCTTTCAAACTTTTGTTGTTTTACCTGAAATATGAAATAATTTGATAAACAGTGACATACAATGTAAGAGACTTCTTGTTTCATTTTCCTCTTTAGTTCAAAACTGAGGTTGTGGTATCCCACTAATAGCCACATGTTGATGTTTAGCCCGTGCAGACCCTGATCAGACTGCTCATGGAAGCAGCCTGGCCTGGGTCTACACTGTTGCTTGGATGGTTAGACCCAAAGTGTCCCAATAATAAGGGTAAATACACTACATGATGTGTTGTGTGCAAATGCTAGTCTAAGACCAACTGCTCAAGTCCAGTCAGACCGGTCAGTCAAGAGAGACCAGGCTGACCGATCAGTCAGTCTGGAGTGAGTGAATGAGTTTGTCATCTCAGCCAAGTCAGTCAATCGGGCCGTCTCCCAGAGAGGGATTGGGGTGGGGTGCGGGGGGGGGGGGGGGGGGGGGGGGGGTGAGAAAAGAGAAATGATAGACGAGAATTAAAGCTAAAGCGAGTGAACATGGGCTGACGTATACCCCCAGCCAGCGCTACCGCCTAATAATACTAAACTTTAAACACTAAGGGCCGATTGCACAAAACTATTTTATTTTATCCCTTGACTATGGCTTATCCTGGGATAGCTAGCACTGAGTACTAAAATGGATTGCAGAAAAGAAGTTTAAGCAGGGAATAGCTATCCTCGGGATAGTTATCCTAGGATAAGAGCAAGGTTAGCCCAGATAAAATTGTTGATGCAATTTGTCTCATATCACCTGTGTTGCCATTGTTGCCATTAGAAACAGAGTTAAACAATGCTACCAGGTTGTATATGAGCTGCCCCTGCTAAAATATGGCATTTTTTTCTTGCATAGATGTGAAAGAAAAGAAGAGCCCATAGTACTAGAATGCTTTTGCCTTCAGAGTCTTGATTCACAGTTGCTTATAGCGATATATTATACTCAGCATCAATGAACCAACCTCTTTGAAATAGTCATATTTTTCTCCACAATCATGAGGCATACCGTATCAACATCATATATGTCTTATTATGAACTGTGACATTATGCCTATGATGCGAGTGTGTGACGTAAGCTATATCACAGGGTATAATCGATTCCGCCAATTTTCGCTTCCTGCAGAGACTGTACATCATATTTGGCTTCCGCCGAGACTGTCCGCGAACTCTTGCTTCCTGCCGAGACTTCTGTACATGATAAATGGCTTCCTGCAGAGACTGTCCGTGTGATTCTGCTTCCTGCCGAGAGCCTCGGCAGGAAGCAGAATCACGCGGACAGTCTCGGCAGGAAGCCATTTCTCGAGGACAGTATCCTCTGCAGGAAGCAAGAGTTCGCGGACAGTCTCGGCGGAAGCCAAATATGACGGACAGTCTCTGCAGGAAGCGAAAATTGGCGGAATCGATTATACCCTGTGAAGTCGTTGCTGTTGGATTTTGCTACGGAAAGGCGGCTCCATAGCTCTATCCGTGGTAAAATGCATGAAATAATTTATCCTGAGATTCTCAGTACAGTTTTGTCATTGTAAATGACCGTGATAAGCCAACTTTTAACAAATATAACGTCCTTAAGTTTCGCATAAAAAGGTTTATCAATTAAGTGAGTCATTTTAATTGGAAAAAAATAAATGGTAAAAATACAATTACAAGCCTGGGACCCATTCATTGTCCCAGTTTTGTTTATATTCCATTGCTCAACAGGGAGCCAGAACAATGACATCATGTTTTATGTAGCAATTTGTCATATTTCCAAAAAAAAAGTTCCCCTTTCTTTTTTGCCAGTCAAATGGCTCAATAGATGCACACCAATCCATATTTTATCACTAGTGTGCAGGTAGAACTGCATATCATTATGATTTGTGTTTATAACAAGAAATGTTACAGCATGTAACAAATGGCCCCAAAGGCCCCTTAAAGTGACCTTTGAGCTCACTTTTTGACTTTAACTGTGGGCATGGAACCTGAGTCTTACACTGACATATGCTCTTCATTTGCTTTTATTTTCTGTGATGTTCAAATGCACTTCAGAAATCGAAGACTATTCATGGGAATAATTCCACCACTAACCAAACTGTCAAATCATTGGTTGTGGGAGCCTATATAAATCTCGCATCTGACATTAATTATCACTATGCTTTACCTTTCTATTGATTTTGATCATATTAGCTTAAGCGGTTTTGCCTGGTCATGGAGACAGGGCCTGGCCTTTGATCCCTTACTGTGACCTTGACTTTGGGAGCATGACATACCCTCTCATCATGTTTACCTTATTTTGAAGTTAGATCAAATTTGCTTCAGCTATTTTCGAGTGAGTATACAGAAATCTTATGTCTTACCCCTGATTGTGATATTGACCTATGGCATTGGATCCTACAATTTGCAAAAAATACCATTTATCACGTTTTACTTTTCCATGAAGTTTGATGAAATTTGCTTCAGCAGTTTTGAGTCAGTTCAAAGACATGATTTCACCTCTGGGCCCTGACTGTGACCATGACCTTGGGCAAGAGAACCTTAATTTGTTCGTGACATACCATCTCATTTTTCTTACCTTTTTATGATGTTAAACCAAATTTGCTTCTGTAGTTTTTAAGTTAATGAGGAGAAACGACATGACCTCTGACTGTGACCTTGTTCTTGGGGCGGGAACCTATGTCTTGTGCATGGCATACCTTCTCATTAGGTTTTATCTTTTTATGAAGTTTAAAGAAGTTAGCTTTGGTACTTTTCTGAGAAAATGCCAAGACATGATCTGACCTCTGACCCCATATTGTAACCTTGACCACGGGTTTAGGAACATACATATTGTGTGTGAGTATATTCTCATTATAGTTTTAACTCTTTCTTCTTTATAAAATTTGCTCGAGCAGGTTTTAAGTCATTGCTGAAACACAATTTGACCTCTTACCCCTGATTGTTGCATTGAATGTGGGAGCCCAAATCTTCTGCGTGACGCATTTTCTTATTATGCTTTATTGTTCTATGAAGTTTCATTAACTGCTTCATTAGTTTATAAGTTAATGCTGAGACAAAATTTGACCTCTCACCTGATTGTTTACCCTTGACCTTAGCTGAAGGGACTTAAATCTTGTATGCAACACACTGTCTCATTATGCTGCATTTTTCTGTGAAGTAATTTGGTTAAGTAGTTTTTAAGTGTCATAGCTGAGACACGATTTTAACGGATGACCAGACAAATGGACAGTGTGATTTTTAACATGCCACCGAAAGTTCCTTTGGGGTCATAAAAATGCAGAACTCTAACCACAAAATCCTTTTTATTCTAGTTCTCTTTTGAACAAAAGCAAGACAATGATGGTATACTTCACCTGTTTATTAATTTTTTTAAATTATTGCTTATAATACCGAAAGTAGGCAAATTTCGATAAGAAGGTCAAGGCTGTTTTTTCTTCTTCTATTTTAGTTGAAAGCTGGCATGTCACGGTAGTTACGGTGACAAGCTGTTTAGAAATCTTGTATTGATACTTCAAAATAAAATATTACATGAATTAAAACAACTGGGAGGGCAGTGACATGCAAATACCAGCAAAATCCATCTGTGTGCTGTGAAACTGCAAGCTCCTAGGAAATCTTAACTAACCACTGATTTTCTAAGTCAGTTTCATGGAGAAAAATAAATAGATGGATGACATACAATTTTATCTTCTTTCAACAGTATTTTAATAGTATCAGGATGGTTGGAGGTTGGATGAAATGCTGTGTGTGTCAGAACCCCTTCAACGGTTGAAAATAACAAGGTAGAAATATGTTATATGTTGGACCAATATTTAACATCTACTGCAGTATCTACAGATTCCATCAAAGGGTCGGAGCCCCGGTAGCTCAGTGGGTTAAGCTCTTTCCTACCACGAACGGGGTTCCATTGCACACAGCCTTTCATTATCACAATCCCATCGTCCTGATATGACTGAAATACTGTTGAAAAGGACGTAAAATCGCGTCATCCATCCATCCATCAAAGGGTCAAGGATAAATACATACACAGACCTTTAAAGGTAGGTTCCTGGACTAGCGATAACAATTATGTTCACAAAATGATTTCGTCCTTTTCTGAGTAGTATTGAATTTTCTTGTTTTTCTGAATTTGTTGCTACTGTGAAAATCGTCAGATATTAAAGAAAATAGTCGATTTCCCTTTTGGTTTATTTTCATTCGTTGGAATTCCAGTTCTAAAAATAATTATGTTTATTATGTCCATAAGTGCGTGATTTTCTCTTGCCATGAGCTCTTCCAGAGGTCCTGGCATGGCGGATGGGTTAAACTATCCCAAAATGCAATGCAGCATGACGTCAGCAGCGTTATCTATTTTTGGCGCGAACTAAAAATAGCGCTAACTGGTGTGCGAAGCAGCGTTAGGAAATTCCTTGCAAAACAACTTTTCAAATATTTTTTTTGATTTACACTTTGTAGTGAAACTTATTCATTCCCTTTATATAAGTGCTTTCCAACAACTTGGATGAAAGATCATCAAAATTATGATGCATTCCAAAGTACAGGAACCTACCTTTAAAAGATGCATGCCAAATTTTCAAGACCGAGTGACCTGATGCAGTATTCCCACACCATGCCCACCTGGATGCTAGACTATAGTTACTGCATTGATTGATTGATTTCTGGCTTTACGTCCACGGTAAACAACTACGGTCATGTCGGGACGGTCAGTTAACCTAACCACACTATTCCTGGACAGGCTTAGACCTCCTAAGCGGTTAATCAGTACTAAGTGCACATACTTTCGCCAGTAACTGACAACTGGCCTTCTTGAATCAGCGGAAGTTACTGCAGTAGCTCTTCCTGTACATGCAATTTTATACAAATGAACCAAAATGACAAATTTTCATTGTTTGTTAGAATTTAAGAGAGAGATTTTATTGAAGCTCTTTTTTGTCAGACATGTCGGTCTTCGAATGATTACTTTAAAGAACAAACAAATACATTGTACATTAGATTTTTAGCTCGCCTGAACGAAAGTTCAGGAAGAGCTATTGTTGTCACCCTGGCGTCGGCGTCGGCGTCCGAACTGGATGTTTTGGTTAAAGTTTTTTTAAAGACCTATATTTTAACCCATGGATGGGCAAGGCACTGCAGGCGAGCTATCCTGTACGCGGACAGGTCTTGTTGTATTTAGTGTTTGGGATGGGACACATGAAAGGCAAATATCCTTGTTCAGAATATAGTCTTGTGCCTGAAAATTTGACTTCAAAATTATATTTTAAAGGTAGGTTCCTGTACTTTGGAATGCATCATAATTTTGATGATCTTTCATCAAAGTTGTTGGAAAGCACTTATAAAAGGGAATGAATAAGTTTCACTAAAAAGTGTAAATCAAAAGAAATATTAGAAAAGTTATTTTGCAAGGGATTTCCTAACTCTGCTTCGCACACCAGTTAGCGCTATTTTTAGTTCGCGCCAAAAATAGATAACGCAGCTGAGGTCATGCTGCATTGCATTTTGGGATAGTTTTAACCCATCCACAATGCCAGGACCTCTAGGAGAGCTCACGACAAGGGAAAATTGACCTTTCGAGAATGGCATCAGAAATCGCGCACTTATAGACATAATAAACATAGTTATTTTTAGAACTGGAATTCCAACGAAAGAAAATAAACCAAAAGGGAAAACGACTATTTTCTTCAACATCTGACGAGTTTCTCAGTAGCAACAAATTCAGAAAAATAAGAGAATTCAATACTGCTCTGAAAAAGACGAACTCATTTTATGGACATAATTGTTATCGCTAGTACAGGAACCTACCTTTAACTCATAGTTTGTATTCATTATTTTATTTATTTTCTCATGAACTTTTTATACATCACGACGTGGAATTTGCACATTTTTCTTCCAGTACGTTCTGCAACTTTGACATAAAAATGTCTTAAACTACCCCCTTGGTAGATTTAAATACTCAATAGATGATGGATAGATTAACACCAAGGTTAAGCTAAAATAGTTTTGTGCAATCCAAAAAATTAATCCTTTAGCCAAAGGATAGTTAAACTACTTTTGTGCAATCCGTCTGCGTTAAACCTTCACTTAACCCTGAGGTTAATTTAAACTGCAATTGAGCAATCCAAAACCCTTAATCCTGAGGATAAACCCAAGGTTAACTCTTAAACTAGCTTTGTGCAATCGGCCCAAAAAGTTAAAAGTTAACACATATAAAATACAAATTTTAAAGTCAGTGACCTTGTCTTTGGTCAGCAGCAGCGCAACTAATCTGCTGCACGCTAGAAGTAAACATAGTAACGTGTCAAAAGATTCCACTGATGTATTTCTGAATTATATGAAAGCAGTATATTGATGCAGCTGTTTAGGTATGTGACCTTGGCCTTATGTCCGCAGCAACATCCAGATGATGTAAACTGTTGCAACCTTGAGGTAAACAGTCACATATCAAAAGGTCCTATCCAAGAAGATGGGAAAAAATAAGCAAAGAATATGGACTTTACACAAAATGGGCAAGCGTAAGTCTGTGACATTGACCTTAAGTCAAGTCATGTTTGGAGGAACTATAGAATTTTTTTAGACCAGCACCTATCATCATACCAAATATAATTCAAACCCAACAAAGAATTCGGATGACATGAGATCATGAAACCTTTAACACAATAATAGCTGAAAATATCTAAGTCCATGACCTTGACCTCTAGGTCACAGGCATGTGTACGATGGTACAAAATAATACTTTGGCGATGTTATCCAAACTGAACAAAGCGTTTGGCTGATATAGGATCTTAAAAACTTTAACACAAAACTTTAACATGAAATGTCCAAGTCCGTGACCTTGACCTTTAGGTCACAGACATGGGTGGGAATGGTACAGAATAAAACTTTGGACAAATATCTATCATCATGCCAAGCAGCAACCAAACTCAACAAAGAGTTTTAATTATATAGAGATCTCAAAAACTTTAACGCAAAACTTTAACACGAAAAGTTCTAGTCCGTGACCTTGACCTGTAGGTCACATGCACTGGTTGAGGTGGTAAAGAATAAAAGTTTGGACCGTTATCTATCGTCATGCTAAATGTTAACCCGATCTAACATAGGTAAAGGTAAAGTTAAAGGTTTGGATAAAATAAGATCTAAAAAAAAAACCTTTAACGCAAATGTAAACTTGCGGACGGACAGACAGACGGACGAGCAGAGGGACGAACGGACATCGGACGAAAGCTACATACCTCTCGTCATACTTGGTATGCCGGGGGTATAGATATCCAAACAACCCGCACCTGCTGCAAGCACAATAGGCACTTGCCCTATTTTTATCCAAATAAGTAGGACCCATCGGCACTGGAAGTTATAACAAGCACCATCGCCTGACCACCACCCCCTTTTTTGTTCACAGCGTTGTTCCTATAATACAACGACAAAGTCGAAAAAGGGGCATAACTCCTGAACGAAAAGACCTAATGAGGAAGAAAAATACGGGTCCGCTTACTTTTCATGAACATGCCACATGTTATATCCTAGTATAAGGGTTCTTGAGTTTCGGATGCCCAGGCTGATCTGAGTCTGCGCTGGGCGCACAACCACATTGTTGGTTTTGTCGTGTCGCGGCTCATATATCCTAGCATAAGGGTTCTTGAGTTTCCCAGCTGCCAAAAAAGCTTTACGGACGGACAGACAAACGGACGGACAGGCCAAAACCAATATGCCCCCTCGACTTCTCCGAAATTAGGGGCATAAAAATGATCGAATGCGTATCAGCATTTTCCCCGTCGGGAGTGTCGCAGAGTCATGATATCATGACTCCAGCTCAAGTGGGTTTTCAGATATTTTGTTCACAGGATTGAGTCTAGCAAAAATTTCTAAGTCGGAAAAGCGGCAAAATCAGTCAAAAATACAAATTTGGCTTAGGTTATCATTTCTTTATGACAAAACAGCAGGTCAAACAATATGACCCTAGCTCAAGCGGTTCTTCAGATATTTTCATCTCGCAGAAAAATCGTTACGGTGTCAAAACGATAGAAAAAAATTCCGTAGAGTTTACGGTAGAATAACTGGCAACCAGCTGCCAGTCCATTTCCCGTAATTTTTACGGGCGCCCGTAAAAGTTTACAGTAATTATAAGGCAGAGTAAAATAAGACAGGTGTTGTTTTGGTCGTATTGCCCTTCGACACTATAAAGGTAAACATAAAAGTACCATATTGTAATTTCCAAAAATGTTCTACATACAAACGCCCGTACATATAACGGGAATTGGACTGGCAGCTGGTTTCCAGTTATGCTGCCGTAAAATCTATGGAATGTTTTAAGGAACAATATGACATCAATGGTGGTACGCCACCTAAGTTCCGGGGTGAAAAGTCCTCTCTAACAGTTTCATTTCAACACTTAAAGCGCTCATTAACGTAAATAGTTGAATTTGTAATCAGCGTAGATCAAGATGAGCCGTCTCAGCCTGATCTACACTCGTTGCCCTCTATACTGTAAAAAAATATGTAGATTTTACGGTAGATTAACTGGAAAACAGCTTCCAGTCCATTTCCCGTTATTTTTACGGGCGCCCGTAAAAATTGGCAGGAATTATCGAGAATAGAACAGGTGTTATTTCAGTCCTATTGCCCTTCAACACTAAAAAAGGTATTTCGAGTGCGGCCAGTAAACATAACACTGTCACATCGTAATTTCCAATAATGTTCTTCAGGCAAACGTCCGTAAAAGTAACGGGAAATGGACTGGCAGCTGGTTGCCAGTTATTCTACCGTAAAATCTACGGAAATTTTTTACAGTGTAGTGTTTGAAATCACAATAAGACATAACTTGGACGAAACATTTTTTTTTATTTTTAAAATAGATAAATGCGCCAAATAGATACAGATGGAACGGAATACACCCAGCAGACATATGACGTCGTCCTGACATCATCGATGAGACGTAATGACGTCACATTGACGTCAGTACGACGTCATTTCGACGTCGTGTGTCCGCTTGGCACGTACCGTAGGCCCTGATTAGACTGTTTGGCTCTGAATTGTTTGTTTCAATATTTAAAATTTTGAATGTAGGCACTTATTGTTGGCAGACATTTTACTGAATTTGAGCACGACGCATTTGTTGCACCAGTCGCTTGCAACAATGGCTTCCCAAGGGCTGAAACTCAGTGAGGACTTTGACTTTTGTTTTAGCGGAGTCCTGCAGAAAGCCGGCGCGTGAAAATTATATTTTGTTAAATCCTTCAAAAATAATCTGTTCGGCTATTCAGTAACTATAATTGCTATACACTTCCGGTTCTACAAAAGTCGAAGACTTTTGTGGGGGAGGAGGGTGCATACCTGATTACTTTGGAAACTGTAGAACTATATTAATTTCTCCCAAAGCCGCGGAGCAAAATGATTAAAGGTAGCATGGTAAATCACTGCAGAGAGCAAGATACTCCCTCCCACGCCCCCCCCCCCCCCCCCACCACCACCACACACACACAGCTGCCATGAGTGATGTTTTAACAGAAATCTGTAATAGGATCTGGAGAAAGGAGAGGACTCAGTCGCTGATTATTACACTCCCTAAAAAGGGCAACCTACAGCTTTACCAGAACTACAAAACCATCAGCCTCGTTAGTCATTCAAGCAAAGTCATGCTGAAAGTCATCTTGAACAGGCTTAAACCCCAAGCCGAAGAGATAGGTTCAGAGCAGGAAGGAGCACCACAAAACAGATCTTTAACCTTAGAATCCTGTGTGAAAAGTATCTATAACATCAGCAAAATCTGTACCATGTCTTCATTGACTTCAAAATGCCTTTGACAGGGTCTGGCATGCAGGCTTATGTACAATATCAGAGCAAATCTAGTTCGTTCCATTTACGACAAGGCAACAATTGCAGTCCAGATGAATGGCAGCATAGGAGAATGGTTCAGAACAACAGTTGGAGTAAGGCAAGGATGTCTTCTGTCACCCACCCTCAATATTTTTTAGAACGGATCATGTCTGATGCTCTGGATGAACATTTGCATAGGCGGCAGAAATATTACCAATCTGCGGTTTGCCGGTTATATAGATGCTCTTGCTGAGGAAGAGCAGGAGTTATATGCCCTAGTTGACAGTCTCGACAATATCTGCACAAGGTATAAGATGGTGCTGAGAGACCAATCTGATGGCAAGTATGGCAAGATGTCATCCGGAGGAGATAGAGATCAAAGTAAAAGGGCAGAAACTTGGTACTGTAACAAGCTTCAAGTAACTTGGAGCAGTGGTCTCAGATGATGTCATTTCCATATTTCTGTATGCCTGTGAATCGTGGACCTTGACAGCAGAGTAAGAGGAGAAAAAAAACGCAGGCCTTTGAGATGACATGCTACCGAAGGTTACTGAACATTTCGTACGAGGACCATATAACCAATGGAGAGGTTCGCAGAAAGATCCAAGCAGCCGTTGGAGAATTTGATGAACTCCTGACCCTGGTCAAGAAACGGAAACTAAGGTGGTTTGACTGTGTCTCAAGGGCTTCTGGTTTAGCAAAGACGATTCTGCAGGGCACAGTGAAAGGAAAAAGAAGAAGACGTAGACAGAAGAAGAGGTGGGAAGACAATATCAAAGAGTAGACAGGAATGGACTTTGCCAGCTCAACTAAGGACAAAGTGGAAAGGGGTCGTTTCTATGTCATCTGTGGTGCCCCAATGACCTTGTAAGATTAGGGGATAGAATAGAATAGAAAGGAAAAAATGTTCACCGTTAAGCAAACTTGAATTTCAGTCAAAACGTCCAATGTGGACGAAAAACGCAAAATTTTAAGTCCATGGCATATAAGTTATTGACCCATATATATAGTTGCAAGCACACTAAGTCAATACATCAAGGACAAGATTAATGTCTTCAAGATATGACAGTGATCACTGGATCATGAAATGTAGATCACTGACCCAAACTCATGGAATGAACCAGATGTTTCCAGTTTATGGAATCAAAATCCACAAAATGATCTTCAAAATATACGGCAAAATCTCTGGACAAGATGACCATGGATGTATATTCCGGTAAATGGTTGTGTCACACTAAGCCAACATATTAAAGCTTTATATTATTCATCGACTAGACTTCAAGATCTAAGGGAATGTCTATGATGTCCTATATATCGACCCCGACCCGAGGCATGAACCCTTGGAAGTAAATCTGACCACTGTAGTAAACTTACATAGCACATTGAGATCAGGGTTCCATTACACACAGTCTTTCATTGTCAGCCTGTCATCGTCTTGATGTGACTTGAAATACTGTTGAAAATGCCGTAAAATCGATTCATCTATCCATCTATTACATTCATATACTGTAATACAAAGTGACACGACATAAAGCAGTATGCTCACTTTGGTTCGAGGTTATAAAACATGCTCGGAAGCAGCCAATCAGTGTACTTCATTTTGAGTTTGAGAATGTACTCAAGTTTTATAACCTCTGGCCTTTGTTTTCCTTCTGTAACTGTAAAGGGAAATTTTGTTCTTTATTCGTTCTGCAAATAAATAAAATTTGTCGTAGTTTAAACAATAAATAATAATAATAATAATAATAATAATAATATTGAAAAGAAATCATTGTCTCATTGACAACTGATCATTAAAAGCTACAGATTTTGGCATATTTAAGCAAGGACTTTAGAACTACTTTAACTACGTACCTTCTAATATACAAAGATGACTGGGAGATATGAAGAAAGTATTTTTTTCAAAACTTGTCAAACACCAGGAAATGTCTTCTAGCCTCAAAAGTCAACCAAGAAGAAAGGACAGATTTACCACTATCTCTACACTAGCCAATGAAAAAGGCTCTTCACAAAAACTACTCAGGCAATTATCTACCTAGGATTTACAATAGAGAAGGTAGCAAAGACTTGCCACAAGGCGAATACAGTTTTGACAGGTAAACATAATCTCCTCAAAGAGACTCGCTTGAAGGTTGTCTCATATATTGTTGATAAGTATTGACCTGGCACTCATTTATTTCCGTCATTACACTCGGATGTTTTCGTTAGTTTTAGCGACGATTTACCGGAAAATTTTGCTATTTTAATATAATACGGTCAACGGATTCTCGCTGTTTCCATAGCGTAGTGGTAAAGGTTTCCGACTACAGATATGCATATCGTAAGATCGAATATTATAGCG